>JBCNJP010000009.1:13378776-13461466 GCA_039602395.1 Deinandra increscens subsp. villosa
ATACTGTTGGATTTAGCTGTCCAGACCCGACTAAATCAAGTACCCGACCCGACCAAGACCCGTAAGAGTTACACCGGAGGCAACGGGTTTAAAGTGTGCTTACCTGATTAACCGGAAAATTCGCAGAAGAATTAAATATTTATTAACATGTTTAATAAATATATTAATTAATTAATTATTATTAATCGTTATGATTAATTAAGCGACAAAAGTCATTAAATGTTATTTACGTCTGCGATGACAATTAACGAATCGGTCACTTAACTAATATTCGTTAAGTCTCGGTAATCGATATATATTTTAACACGTTTAAAATATATGTCGTGTAATAAAAAGGTTCGATCATGGATTAATTTAAATCGAGGGACCTAACGGAAAATTAATTAGATATATATATATACATGTACAACACGTATATGATCTTGCTAAGACCTGATTGTAATCGGATTCGGTACACAACGAGTAAATAAACGATTCTTCAATTGATTCACAAGCTCGTTTACAAGAGAGAGATTACAGAGAGAACACACTAGGAAAACACACAGTTAAGCAATAACTCTCACAACTTCTACTCTCTCTCTAAACGAACTAAACTATTTATTCCCAATTGTCCAGCGTACCAACTAACCAACGTACCAGATGGTTTGTGCGTACCATCTGGTCCGTCACTGGTACGCTGAGACCAGTTTATACAAAACTATTAATTACAAAGACAAAACACCTAGATCTAGCACTAGACATCAAAACATGCTCTAACAAACTCCCCACTGTCTTGTGCTAGTCTTCAGAAGCTTTTGTCTAAGTCTTCTTCCAATGTTGTGTTCGATTGTTTCCAGCATGAATTCCAAATGCAAAACACACTCTAATCACACGTTGAAACTGCAAGGCTTGCTCAGCATGCTCAGCCTTATACAAAATATTGTTGTGATAGAGCTTGTTTATATCATCTTTGGACAAATTAATCAACCACATTGGATCATAAAGCCTGACCACCTTGTTCTGCTCTTTAACCACCACCACCGCTTCTCCAGTATTTTCATCATAATACCACCATCTTAATGTTTTGATAAAATCTTGTTCGAGCTTCTTCAATGGAATTTTTTTCATTTGAACCGGCTTCTTGTACTTTAGAATCACAACCGGTTTTCCAGTGATTGGATGAATATCAGTAGGATGTTCAGAATACTTCGGTCTTTGTGGAGTTAAAAATCTAAATTTGTCTTGACATTCTTCTATCAATTTGTCTTCGAAGATCTCAGCCAATACATTACTTCCATGATTCAAAAATGGCTTTCTTGACAAATCCCGAACATCACAAACCGGCAAAGTACTAAATCTTGTAGCATGCTTCAAATACATAACTTGAGTTCTGAATCATACATCCAACTGATTATACCACCAGTAGCTTCTCCACCTTTTCTGTCGAAGTATTTCTTTTGATCAACAACTTTTGTTGGTGTCACTACCGGTAGTTTCTTAGCTCTCTGTTCTTTCAACCAGGCATCAAACAACAGTTTCTTTTCTTGTTCTTCTGATAAATTCTCAGACTCAGTTGATTCTGGTTGCTCAGATTGTTCTTCAGACTCTTTCTTCTTTAATTCTTCATCCACTTTATCTTCATTTTCTTTGCCAAAGAAATTAAAACCTCCAGACTGATCATTATCAGAAAATTTTTCATAAACCTTAGGATCATCTGGATACTCTTCAGCAGTCATATCCTCCACTTCTACATGTTCCTCTTCAAAATCCATATCAACATCTGAATTTTCTTCTTTGTAGGGATCAGCAAACGGAACTTTATAAACATCATCCACATTCAATGCAAAAATAGCAGCCAGTTGCTCTTTTTGAATACGGATTGATAAACTCTCCTACTCCCAAATCAACCATAGAAATCGGAGTTACATTATAAATTTCTTTCTCAGGCGACTCCCCCTGAGCTGAAGTAGATGTTCCCGCAGCAGAAGATGTTCCAGCTGCACCAGCACCAGAACCATCACCACCAGCTCCTCCTTCCGGGTCAGGATCCTCATTCAAATATTTCAACACATCATCATCTTCTCTACAACTTTCCTCAGGATTTGGTCTTCTCTCCCTCTGAGCAGGTAAGGCTTTGAGCAAAAGATTTAACTGCTCACCCATAGAAAGAGAAAGTTGTTACAATTTAGCAATCTCCCGATCTTTTGTCTGATCTCTAGACACCAACTCCTTAACCAAATTCTTTAAGCCTCTGATTTCATAAGCTTGCTGACGATTCGTTGATTCCAACTCATCAAGTCTGGCTTGATGTAATGCCAGCTTCAAATCAGTAGCAGAAATGGTAGATGTTGTAGAAGAAGTAGTAGTTGAGGCAGAAGCAGAAGCGGTGGTAGAAGGCTTTCGGATGACAAGCTTTCTAACAGGTGGATTACATGAGCTTTGAACATTAGCAGATTTTGTGGTTGGTTGATCTGGAATTAAAGACTGAGTTGTCACTTTCTGCTTCTTACTAGGCGGACTGCAACCTGCTTTTCGAGCATCGGCAAGGAATGAGCCCTTTTTCACTGTCATATTTCTCTGAGCCATGTGTTTAAAATGCTTGCCCTTAGATACCATAGGAGCTTTCCCTTTATCAGCAGTCTTTGTCTTCCTAACAGGCTCCTCCAAAGAAGGAGTGTAAGACGGATCATCATCTTTATCCTCAGCCTGTTTGGTTCTATTCTCATACTTTGAAGTATCCAGATTCTTTGACTTCAAGTATTCAATATGCTGTTTAGAACCTTTCTTCACTTGAATTCCTCTGGTATTATGTAAGAATGTCACATAATCACCAGAATCTGAATCAGTATCAGACGAACTTTCACTAGCTTCATCTCCTAGAAACATCAGCATCATCAATCATATCATCATCTTGAACATTCACAGCTTCAGGTTCATTTACAGTCTCTTGAACAACATGCTCTTGAGTTTCTTGCTGCACGGGGTCTTAAACATTTGGATCTTGGTTTACTGGTTGATCTTGATCTTCTTCCTCATTTTCACCTCTTCAATAGGATAACCTCTATGATCATACTCTAACTCATCATCTGAACTGTCATCATGTCTGGCAGCACCATTTGCAGGAGCTATATAATCAGGTTTGGCCAAGTGACCAATCAAATGTTTAGTAGGAGGAGGTATATTCTCTGGATCTTTTCTCTTTTGATAAACTGGAAGCTTACCCACTGCAACTTCATTCATATGCTTTAATAACCAAAACATTTGCTGGATTCTTTGGAAGGTTCGGATGTAAATCATTTAAGATCATCTGAAGAAACCTTGGATACGTAACGCTTTTGTTTTGTTTTGACAATATATTGTCTTTCATGTAATTAAAGATCCATCAAGAAAAATTGAATTCGCGGTTCATGACTAAAGCATAGAAAAAGGATAGAATCTTCATGTCTAACACATCATGCCCCCTTAGACGATTTCCAAAACACTTGATGACCACGTGCATCAAATGTTTGTACGGAGGACTTAGATTCGACTTAAGAAGCCAAGAATCATATAAGTATCCATCGTACTTTATCATTCGAAGCAATGCCACCAAATCAATCTCATCAAATATCATTGGAATAACAGATTGATCATTTAATCTCAAAACCCTACGAACATCTTCTTCAGAAACAGTCACATCAGTTTGATGAACTTTTGCACGAATAACCGAAGGTTCCACAGAACAATCCACTTGAGTAGTATTCCAGAACATTATCAGTAAATCCTTGTATGGAGTACACTCGTGAGTAGCAGCATAGTAAGTTCTCGATCTTTCGAAGAAATCAAAAATTCCAAGAAAATGTGGCTTCCATCGAGCAGATGCATTCAGATACGCTTAGATATTGTGTTCATCATTTGATTTTAACTCCACCATTTCTGAAAAACATAAACACGAACAATCATTAAAATCATGAGATAGAGCCAAAACCGTTTACAACTGATTCTAATTCAATTTGAAACGCTCAAACGATTAACTTTTTGAAAAATTTCCAACGAACCATCCACGAACCAAATCTGGTCATACGAACCAGATCTGGTACGGCGAACCAAAAGTGTTGACCACGTACCATAAAGTCAAACAAACCAGATACGGACCACTTTTAGGTCACGTACCACATGGTACGCCGCGTACCATATGTTACGTCGGAAGAACAGATAACCAAAGAGACATTTATGATTTTGACACACCACATCGTTTTTGAAACCAAATCACTTGACGGGGTTTTGTTTTAGACTAAAAACCGACCCTAGACATGTGCTTAAAACTGATTGAGACTAATGTTAACTCATTAAACCAACCCCCATTCGGTTCACTGAAAAAACCGAGACTGTAATCTCAAAAATCTCATGACTTATACCATCATAACACAATCCAAGACCAACAGCAGATGCGCAATCCCCAAACCTACCTGTTGCAACAAAAATCTCGAGCCGAGGTTTGTTAGATCTTGAGAAATCGAAGAAAAATCACAGAAGAAAATTTAGGGTTTTTCGATGAAGGTTCGTGGCTGGTACGCAGGTTGTGCGTATCACGAACCAGAAATTTCTTTTTATATGAAAAATGGTTCGTCCCGCGTACCATATGGTACGCCGAACCAAATTTTACCATTTTGCCCCTGTTCTTTTAACTTTGCAATTTTTCTCCAAGAATCACACTTTGTCTAATTAAAATTTGATGAGCTGATTTAAGCAACGATTGTGGTCCTTTTAACAACAATTTGCCATATCTGAATTCAGTTAATCCAAAATAACGCAGAATAAAAATCTTTTTGTCTTTTATCAAATTTTATATCAAAACACACCAAAATCTTTTTGATTTTTCGAACTTAAGCTAAAACACACCAAAAATCTTTTTGGATTTTTTCAAAAATAACAGAACATCTGAAACTAGAAATTTAAATGCAATAAATTATGTTTTTGCGAGAAAGATCACAACGTGAGATCATACCAGTGACATGCACTTAACACATTTCATTTTCAATCTATTCAGCATGCAAGCCAAACAGTTCACGAATACAACACTTTCATGTTTATTTCAGTCAAATCAAATTAATTTTTACAGCTTTATGATATGACTTAGGTATATTTATCAAGCATAGAAATCGTGATACCCATAAATTCAAGTAATTAGAGAATCTGATTTTATTATATTTTTTGATTTTTTTCTATTTCTTTTATTCATTCATGAATATTCACAGATATAAGTTGTTCGTAGTGTTTCATGCAAAAAGAAAGCAGAACCCTAAACAAACAACAATCAGGTCGATCTTTCGATACGCAGAGAAAGTCCGATTGTTTAGGAATAAGAAAGCAAAACAAGTTGAAATTGTATAACTCAACAACAATCAGGTCGGTACTCCCGTATACGCTGAGAAAGTCCGATGAGTTACACTATAGATTTCAAGCAAGCATTATATTTATATCATACTGGAGGGTATCAGATATTGATTGACACATTCAATGAAACATACAAGAACCTACAGCCTTTCAATGTATTTTATCCATGGTCAGTAACATTCACTGATGTACCATCATTTCTCATAAGGTTGGATCACATTTCTTAATTTTTGATTTTTCCATTTTTTTTATGTTTTTGAATTTTCCAAATTTTTTATGCTTTTCATTTTTCAAATACAGAAAAACACATATTTTTGTATTTTTTTCATATAAATCTCCCCCTAAAAAGCAGAAAGCAAAGGAAACAGTAACAAAAATAAAAAATTAGCAACTGAACCAGATTAGGTGGCATTCAAGTTAGTAATCCCATTGATTTGCAACAAAAATTTAAAACGAGTTTTGTCAAAAGTTTTAGTGAACAAATCAGCTCGTTGAAAATCTGTATGAATTTTCTACATAATCAATTAACTTCTTTTCATAGCAATCTCGTATAAAATGATATTGTATGTCAATATGCTTTGTTTTGGAATGCTGAACAGGGTTTTTCGTGATAGAAATAGCAGCTGAGTTATCAATGTAAATTGGAGTAGTTAGAAAATTCAAACCGTAGTCGCGTAACTGTTGTTGAATCCACAACACTTGTGAACAACAACTTGAAGCAGCCACATATTCTGCCTCAGTAGTAGATGTTGCAACCGAGGTTTGCTTCTTGCATTGCCAAGACACTGATCTCTCCCCCAGAAACTGACATCCACCGGTAGTCGATTTAAAGTTGATTTTGCATCCACCATAATCTGAGTCAGAATAAGCTGATAAATCAAACTTATTATCATTAGGGTACCAAATGCCAAGATCCGGATTACCCTTCAAATAAGCAAAAATCCTTTTTACTGCTAACATATGTGAAGCCTTCGGAGCGGCCTGGTACCTAGCACATAAACAAACAACAAACATAATATCAGGACGAGATGCGGTCAAATACATAAGGGAACCAATCATAGCCCTAAACAATGTCGGATCAACATTTGCACCGGATTCATCTGGTTCGAACATCGCCAATCTTGAACCGAATTGGAGTACTTGGAATCCGAACATCGCCAATCTTGAACCGAGCCAAAATATCGGACACATATTTTGTTTGGTGCAAAAATATGCCTTTGGCCGATTGATGGACTTGAAGACCCAGAAAGAAACCCATCTCTCCCATAGAGCTCATCTCAAACTTAGTTTGCATAACCCGCTCAAATTCTTTGCATAAGCTGTCTTTTGTGCTTCCAAAGATAATATCATCAACATAGACTTGAACAAGCAGCAGATCCTTCCTAAACTTCTTTGAGAATAAAGTACAATCCACCTTGCCACGTTGAAATCCGTTGTCAAGCAAGTGTGTAGACAGAGTCTCATACCAAGCCCTTGGTGCCTGATGAAGACCATATAAAGCCTTGTCTAACTTGTACACTTTGTCGGGAAACTCCGGATCATATAAACCCAGGCGGTTGTTTCACATAAACTTCTTCACGAATCTTTCCATTCAGAAAAGCACTTTTGACATCCATCTGATACACCTTAAATCCGTGATGTGCCGCGAAAGCTAGAAATATCCTGATAGCTTCAATTTGTGCTACAGGAGCATAGACTTCGTTGAAATCAATGCCTTCGATTTAGGAAAAACCTTGAACCACTAATCGTGCCTTGTTTCTGACAATGACACCGCGATCGTCTTTCTTACATTTAAACACCCACTTTGTTCCACACGGTTCTTTAGAATTCTTGGGTAAATCCACGAGATGCCAAACGCCCAACTTTTGAAATTGCTGCAACTCTTCTTGCATTTCTTCTACCCAAGAAGCATCTTCCAACGCTTTATCAACATTGGTAGGTTCCACTTGAGATAGAAAACACGAGTGAAAAACTTCATTCTGCACCCCAGAATCTCTAATTTCGGCAATTAAAGCATCAACATTTTCTGACAATTGATGGCGAGTACGCACTCCCGAATTCGGATCTCCAATTATGTTCTCTTGAGGATGAATATTATGAATCCTAAGAGTTGTTGAATCAGAAACTTCAAGATTATCTGCGAGAGTATGCAAAGTTGGCATCTGCGTCATCTGAATTTGATAAAACACCAATTGGTAAAGAATTTGGCACAAAAGAACTTGTACTTGGTATATGAATTTGATCACCAACAGGTGTCGATTCAGCTTCATGAAAAGTACTTTCATCATCATCAGAAGAACTCATAGTGTCTAAACTAGAAACACTCTGACTAGATGAAGCAACCGCAGGAGAAGTACTTGGAAGCTTAGGAATCCATGATCCTGGTCCAGGACTCTTCATTGAGTGTAGCAAAGCAGCGAAAACATCAGGATCCTCTTCATCAGAATCAGGTTGTGCAGCCGTGAAAGAATCAAGTAAAGACTTGTAATCAAAAGCACGAGAATCAGCTGATTTGGGTTGAAGAAATGTATGTTTTTGACAATCCACATTCACATGATTCTCAATGGTCTTAGAAGAAGGAAAATAGACACGTTTCATTGGATGATGATAACCAACAAAAATGCCTTCAACAACCTTAGCCGCAAATTTCCCACCTTCCTTGAGAACCGTGCATAAACTCCCAAATGGTTCCAAAAAATTTAAATGTGGCTTTCGACCTTTAAGCAACTCATAACTTGTTTTGTTAAATCGCTTAACAATTAGCACACGATTGAGGACATAGCATGCAGTATGTACTGCTTCAGACCAAAACTTTATCGGTAAATGTGCATCGGCCAGCAAAGTTCGAGCCGTGTCAATCAATGTGCGATTCTTTCGTTCTGCTACTCCATTTTGTTGCGGAGTATACGACACACTGAATTCTTGTTTTATTCCAAGTGAATCACAAAAAGCCGTCATCTTAGCATTCTTGAATTCAGTACCATTATCAGTACGAATGCGACAAACTTTAAATTTATATATCGATTCAAACTTGGATAATAGCTTCTGAATTGAATCTGGAGTTTCATCCTTTGAAGCTAGAGACACCACCCATGAAAACCGAGAAAAATCATCCGTAATAACCAAACAATAATAACTTCCCTCAATGCTACGAATATTCACAGGACCAAAGAGATCCATATGAAGTAGTTCCAAAGGAGTTACAGTTGAATTCAAACGCTTAGAAGGATGAGACTTCCTCCTTTGTTTACCTTTCTTGCAAGAGACACACACATCATTTATAGAAAATCTATTCTTTGAAACTCCGTCTACCAGATTATGATTGACCAAATAGTTCATCTTCCGGTAATTGATGTGCCCCATGCAACGATGCCACAAGATGGATTCTTTTTCTGTAGCATTTGAAATAAAACACATAGTAGATACCGCAGATGAAGTCTGATTCATATTCAACACATACAAATCATGAAATCTAGGAGCTCGCATAACGATCCAATCGTCAGGTATTTGAATACCATGTTTCAAAATCAAGCACTCGGAACTTGTGAAAGCAACAGTATATTGCTTATCACAAATTTGAGATACACTCAGCAAGTTGTGTTGCAACTCTTCTACAAATTGGACTTTTTCAAATGAAATCTTCTCGTTACCCATCTTTCCTTCACTAGTAATTCTACCACCTTTATTGCCAGCGAAAGTAACATTTCCTCCTTGAATTGGTTTGACGTCTGAAAGCAAGGAAATATTACCCGTCATGTGCCTGGATGCTCCACCATCAACGACCCAGAAGTTGTTGACAACTGGCTTTCGAGCACCCTGCACATTTCAGCAAATAATTAGTGAGTATCTAGACCCAAGCTTTCAGCTTTGGGTTGACCGGTGTCTTCAGAAAATTCCTCAGTGGCTTTTGAGGTCAATTTAGGCAGCCACTTTTGCCTTCATTCTAGAGTAGACGAATCCGTGGTAACTTCACCCGAAGATGAATTTCCGAATGACTTTCGATTTTTGAAAAAATTTTCTCTTTTGAAAAATTGTTTTGTGACCACCTTTTCATCTATCTGTTTTGGCTCAGAAATTTTTTAGATTTTTCATTACTAACAGTTCTTCGCCAAAACCGGACATCTATTTCTTAGATGACCCTTTTGGTAACAATGATAACACCTCCTACGATCAACAAAAACCGTAGGAACACTACCTCCTAAATTAGTTGAGGTGTTATCATCAGTCATTTGTTTAACCACTCTCCTTGGTACCTTAACACGAAATCTGCGAGATTTGTGCTTTGGAAGAGGTTTAAACAATGGATCAATATACCCAAATTGATTGTAAAAACCATAATCATCAATTCCACAATGATCAGAATACCCTTTGGGTTTGACACGGTTGTTTTTGATTTCCTCAAAGTTTCCAAAATTTTGTTCATAATGACCAAAGTCATCATAGAAATCATAATCCTCACAGAATCCATAAGATTCATAGTCAAAACTGTTTGTTAAAGCAGAAAATTTACCATCAGAATTATAAAAATTCTTAGGTGAATATTTTGAAGTTTTTGACTTTGATAACACCTTCTGATCGTTTGGAGTGTGAGAAATCTGATCATCGGGACTAGTTCTAAGTTTCAACAATGAACCTTTTTTCACAGGTTCATGATCAGACACACATTTTGCTTCTGAAGCAGCATAGAACACTTTGGCAACTCGTTTTGAGTCAACACAACATAACGGAAATGTCTCATCTGAGAATATGGTATCACTACCTTTGAGACAATACAATCTCACTCTCTGAGAAGATTCACCAATCTCAGTATTACCTTTCAGTTTGTCATCAGACTTCTCAGATTTGACATTTTTCTTGTCATGTTGTTGAACTTTCTGAGGTTTCTTTTGATTGACCTTAGAAACTTCATCAGGGTGTCCAAACCCGATGCCCTTGAATTTTGCTGATCTCGGCAGAGGCTCCGGTATTGAGTTAACATCCGGTGTGATTGTGTTGCTCACAGTTACAGAATCTCGTTCAAAAAACAACTCACGGCCTTTTGCAAACTTTGCATTTTCAAAATTTTTCATTGTTTTTTCAGTCTCAATGATTTTCTGAGCAGCCTCTAAAGGTGTAAGTTTTACACTTTTAGGGTTTTCAACCACAGAGTCATGAGCTTCAGATTGTTTGGGAACCTCATTTGCAGTTTTGGTCACATTTTTTACAGGCTTTCTCTTATGAGTACCTTTGGACTTATCAGACGATCCCTCAGTAAACATAGAATAATCAAACACAACAGTTGGTTTGATCTCAGATTCATTTGGTCCTAGACCATGAACAATAGGTGGAGGAACTGAAGTACAACCTGATTCTTTGAGCACCTCTTTCAAATTTTCATCTTTGCAAAGAAAACTTGCAAAGGAAGATGAATTTCTGAAATTTTCAAGTTGTCTTTGAAGATCCAAGATTTCAATGTTTAAATCAGAAATTTTAGCATTTGCTTCTGCAAGCGTTTTCTCACAAAAAATATAATCTTCAGTTTTATTGTTTAATTCTATTTTTGTGCTCAGAATCAAGGCATGCTCACTTTTAAGTTCAGCCTTAACGGCCTCTACCTTTGTTTGTAAATTTTGACATTTTCTTCTGCTAACATGTATTTATCATAATACATGCCTTTCTCATCAGAAAGTTCCTTCATTTGGTTAGCAGTTGTCATACAAAAATCACAGATTTTAAAATCTACCTGAATGTCGGCCATAAAAGCTTGTTGGCCTTCAGCAAAAATATCTTCACCAGGAAGATCAGGATCATCCTCAACTGTCATATTTCTTTCATCAGTGCATAAAAATGCAGAGTCATCGGGAAAATCATCATCCCAATCATAACCGTCACCAGTTTGTGAGACCAAAGCTTTAGTATCTGAGTTTGACCCACTAGCATTTGCATTTAAATTGCTTCCCGAAGCTTTGTTACTTTGAGCAGCATACTTTTGATATAATTTTGAAGTTTCCTGTTTCTTGGCCTTGTTGCATTCTTTAGAAAAGTGACCATAATTTTGACAATTATAGCACCGAACCTTAGATTTATCAAATCCAAGTTTGCCTTCAGGATTGAGATCTTTACGGCATGTTCTTTTCATAAACTTGTTGCCTCTTCTGACAATCATAGCCATCGACCAATTGATATCCATCAATTCTAAGTCATCAGGGTCGATTTGTTCATAATCTTCATCTGTCAACTCAGCACTGGTCAATTTTCCTGCTACTACCCCATCATATGAAGAGACCATTGCTGAAAATAGTGCCATAAACTCATTTGTGGTCTTAGCTGAAAATACATTCTGATTTGATGTTGGAGTAGAAGATAATTGACTTGAGTAAACTGGGTATGTCACCGCAGCTTTGTGAGTGAAACTTTCACTTGAAGAACCCCGAGACATATTTGCATGTCCACTTGAAGTATTTTCCACATAAAATGCAGTAGTTGGCGGATTTGAGTTAGCTTTTGCTTTTGCATGCATAGTTGAAGCATTCTCACCAAAATACACATCGGGATTTTGAACTTGAGCTGGTAGAGTTTTAACTCGCTTCATATCTAATTCCCGAGCTAGCAAGATTCTTGTTAGATCATCATAGGTAATATCATCAAATCCCTTATCATGTGTCAACAACAAAATATATCCTTCCCATGATGCAGGTAGAGCATCTAACAGCTTTTCCTTCAATTCACCTGCTTCTTTACTCACCCCAACTATGTCAAGTTCACTTACTAAATGTGATAATCTTGAAATGAGATCATTTATGGTTTCATTTGGAACATGACAGAAATTATCAAATTCCTTCAACAACACCTTTTTCTTACTTTTCTTGTATTGAGCATTGCCTTCACATCTGTGACACAATGCATCCCATAATGCTTTTGATGCGTATGCATTTTAAACTGATGTAGGATATCTTTTGGTAAAGCCATTGATAAGTTTGAATAGGCTTTCTTTTCCAGCTTAAAAGCTTCTTTTTCAGCATCATTCATCTTGTTATACGGCTTGATTTGACCAGCAAATTCACCAGTTGTGAACTTTGGAACTTGATACCCATCCAGCATTGGAGTCCATACTGTTACATCCGTCACACCGATGTATTATTCATAACGAGTTTTCCAATTATGGAAATCTTCAAATTTCCTCAATTTAGGAACTTTGTTTGTAGTTCCTATTTCGTTATCGTAATTCAGTATTGCTTGAACGGTCGTAGACATAGCTGCAAAAGCTTGAAACGGATCCATGATTGTAGAATCAAAACCTGATCCAACAAACCAAAATGTTGATCTACGTACCAAACTTCAACCCAACGTGCCAACAATCTTCACGAACCAAACACGAACCAGAATTACAACAAACGTACCACCAACGAACCACCTTTCAACGTACCAACTAAATTGAACGAACCAAATGGTACGTCGCAACTGCCACGTACCAGTCTATAACTGCCACGAACCAGTCTATGAAGATTGTCCTGCGGACGAGTTCCACGTACCAAATCTTTGTTGAAGATTGTTGTGCGTACCAGTCACGTACCACACTGTTCTTGATCCGTACCAGCCGCGTACCAACCAGAATTCGATTGATTTTCAAGAATTTTGACTTTCAGGACGTGTAATCGATGCAGAACTCAAAGGAAACACTCACGGATCATTTTGAACGTAAAACATGTATTGTATGCACGTAAAACTGAGGAGAATTGATGAAATTCTTACCAACAAGTTGTTTCTCTCTCTAGAAACCAAAACCGATTAGAAATCACGAGCAAACCTGCTCGGATACCACTTGTACAACACGTATATGATCTTGCTAAGACATGATTGTAATCGGATTCGGTACCCAACGAGTAAATAAACGATTCTTCAATTGATTCACAAGTTCGTTTACAAGAGAGAGATTACAGAGAGAACACACTAGGAAAACACACAATTAAGCAATAACTCTCACAACTTCTACTC
The DNA here is from genome assembly GCA_039602395.1 of Deinandra increscens subsp. villosa. NCBI lineage: Eukaryota > Viridiplantae > Streptophyta > Magnoliopsida > Asterales > Asteraceae > Deinandra > Deinandra increscens. Next base: position 13,392,106 of record JBCNJP010000009.1, read on the forward strand.
TCTCTAAATGAACTAAACTATTTATACCAAACTGTCCAGCGTATCAACTAACCAACGTACCAGATGGTTTGTGCGTACCATCTGGTCCGCCACTGGTACGCTGAGACCCGTTTATACAAAACTATTAATTACAAAGACAAAACACCTAGATCTAGCACTAGACATCAAAACATGCTCTAACAATATCTGATTAAGGGAGGCGAAACCCTAATCCAGAGATTAGGATTTTCGGCCTCCCTCCCCTCCCCCTCTCAATCCGACGCCGACTACCAACCCTAGATCGCCGCCACGTTGTTCTCCGGCGATCGGTGTTTATCCGATCGTGAGAACTTTAATCCGTTGATCACCTTTTTCGCTATGGTTTGTTCTTTCCGACGAACCGTTGCAATGAAACCAAGACCCCGTCGCCGTGCCGCCTCTCCGAGTCTGCCGCCGCCGCCTCCCCGTCGTCCACCGCCGCCGTCCAAGCCGAGCCGCCGTAGCAGCCCTAGCCGAACCGTCGCATCAGCCCGCCTCCGCAGCCATCTTTGTCGCACCCGCCACTGCCCTCTCCCTCGCTGTCGCCGGTTTACCCGCCGACGTCCGCAGCCGCGAACCGCCGTCACACTGTGGGTTCATCTGTCGTCCACGAAACCCTAAATCGCGCCATATCCGACGTGCGAGATTTTCTCGGTGCTCGAGTCGCCGCGTAGTAAATCTTGTAATCTGCGAGGATTGTCCGATTCGCTTGTCGAGTCGAACTCTGCGAAACCCTAGCGTTAGCCGTTGACTTTCGGTGTCTTAAGCGTCTATTTGAATCATCACTCAGGTATATCTAAACTCGTCGATAGTTTAGATTTATTTATTTATTTTGTTACATCGTGTTTCTTGTTTTAACGCGTTTGGTGTTTGCGCGTTTGGTGATTGTCGAATCCTGTTGATAATGGTTTACGTTAATAAACTGGTTTTCGCGTATTGTAAATTAAATCGTTTTTCCGCTGCGCATTTAATTATCTTGTATTTAATTTACTAATTACTCAGTAACTAATTTAATAATTATTTGTCATAGATAATTATTTAAATAAAAAAAAATTTATCGTTACCGGGAACCCGAATACCACTGTCGTAACCCAACATATACACTTCAAAATAATTTGGGTTGATAATGGTTAAGGAGAGGAGGGTAGTGGAAAAGATAGAAGACGGCGGAGGATGGCAAACGGTCTGGCGAAGGCGCATCAACGACAGGCTCACATTCTCGTTCTTTATTTCTGGTTTCCCGGAGTCCCCTTCGGTGGCCGATTTGTGAAAGGTGTGCAGACACTTGGGTAAGATAGAGGATGCATTCATCTCGAGGAAAAGAGGGTTTAACTGTTGGATTTTACAGTGAATATCCGGGTTGCCCGTTAAAATTTATTACCGACTAAATTTACGGGATAATTAATCAGAATTAATTACGCACGCAAAATCATTTTACAACGCGAATTAGTAAAACTGTAGACAGGATCTGATCACCGTGTACGCGTAAATACAGTTAAAGTAAATTGCATCTAATCTAATAGTAAATTAGATATACCTTCGCGGGGTCCGAACATCCGTTCAAGACACCGGGGTTCGACGAACTAGCGCTAGGACAAATGGTAACGCCCGACTCGAACCGGCGAGTCAAGTCTTTAACCGACTGTGAAGACGGGACCTTAGGCACCACGGCCGCGTTTACCGGGTAAACCGGGGGTGGTGGCGGTAAAGAAACCATGCCATGGATTATGGTATTCCAATCAAAAGGTTCCGCCGTGCAGGACAACGAAACCGACGTCACATCGATTTCGTTCGTCATGCGTGGAGGCGACGAAGTAAGTGGCGTAACAGCGGCGACATAAAGTGCCGCCGACCACTTAGAACTTTCACCAGATTGGAATGTGGCGTTACGCGAGGGCTCAAACATTGGCCTCGGTGGCGCGGGTAAAGCGAGAACCACCCCGCGGTGGTCAATGCCGAACAATTCGACGGCGACGGCGGCCCTAGCTGTGGCGGCGGCGGCGTTCTCCAGCTTCAAGATGACGGGGATCTCTTTTAACCATCTTTAGCGGCGGCGAGCGACAGGATGGTGGTGGTGTCTGGTGGCGCCGAAAACAAAAAGGAGGGGGAGAGTGTTAGTTTGCGACGGCTAGGAAGGGAGGAGAGGGGAGCCAAAATCGTGATTAGGGTTTTGCTCCTTAATCCCATACCTTTTAATCTTTTTCGATGGGCCATTAGGCAATCTAAGCCCATCTCGCGTCCAACAACACTAAACCCATTGATATTACTAGTCCGTTAGCCCGGTAATGACTAGATAATATCCCGTCGAATTTTCTCGTAAACAAGTTTACGATAAATTTTGTTTCATTACATTTAATTAAATAAAAAACTAGTATTTATTTATTTTAACCTTTTTATATAATTAATTAACAAGTAATTAATCATTGTAGTTTGTTGACTCCGGTGTAACTCTTTCGGGTCGAAACCGGGTTGGATACGTTAAATGTCGGGTCTGGACACCTAATATCCAACAGTCTCCCACGTTAAATGTCGGGTCAGGACACCTAATATCCAACAGTCTCCCACGTTAAATGTCGGGTCAGGACACCTATTATCCAACAGTCTCCCACCTAATCAGAGGCACTCTAGCTATGCATGGCTACACCAACCAGCTTCGACACTTTAACTCGTCAGCCAAAGTATATCTGATTGTAAAGAAACCACATTGAGGACTTATGGTAATCGTTTGTCATATGTTCCTTTCTGTTCCATACATAGATGAATAATGAGGTATGGACTCTCATTTCAAAATTCATCTATTGTAATCTCGTTCTCCGATCCGAAATATACCAATTAAACACACAGTAAGTTTGGGTGAGGCGTCACACTTCACACTTGGAATCAACGAGGGCGCCATTATGTCTATCTATTGCCGAAACAATAGTACAGAATCCCATCTTGAGGCATACAACTCCCGCAGAACCTTAGATCCATTCCCAAAAGTAGCCTTTATTGTTGGCAGTTACGCGACAACGTTAGATCACAATCAAAGAATAGTCTGTGGTAAATTTGAGTTTCAGTATACGTCTCAGGTCTAAGGAAAAATTAGAGCATACCATTAATCAAGCAGGCAAAGCTTTCCATGATTACATTGCCTGATGTGAATTACGTCCAACGTCATTCTCGAATGAGGTCTGTGAATTTGAATGTTAAACCCTTTTGAGGTTCAAAATCATAATAGTCTTAGTTTAGAATCGCTCCCATGTCTCTAATCGAATACGAACATTTAGAACAAATCAATAATTGTTCAGGGATAATTAAACATATTAACATCAAACACAGTTATGAAATTCCATATTGCATTAACCGATGGAATATGAATAGTAAAGATAACTGTTATGTGTTCGTACACTCAAATACTAAATCAAAACATGTCTTTAGCTAATTTAAGCCCTATCGCTTCTCTGTGATGATCATGAGTCTCGTGAGTCATGGGATTTGTAAAGGGATCAGCTAAGTTTTGATATGTGTCTACTTTGCATATCTTTATTTCATTTCTTTCAACTACTTCTCTTATGTAGTGAAATTTCCTCAGAATGTGCTTGGCCTTCTTGTGAGACCTTGGCTCTTTGGCTTGACAATAGCGCCTGTGTTATCTCACATCATCTCGATTGGTTGTTTGATGCTTGGAACCACATCGAGATCGGCGATGAACTTCTTCATCCATACTGCTTCCTTAGCAGCTTATGAGGCGGCTATGTATTCAGATTCAGTGGTAAAATCGGCCACTATTGGCTGTTTGGAACTGCACCACTAAACAGCACCTCCATTGAGGGTGAATACGTATCCAGACTGCGAGCGAGAGTCATCTCGGCCAGTCTGAAAACTACCATCGGTGTAACACTTTACAGCGAGCTCATCAGTTCCTCCATATACCAAAAATATCTCACTAGTGTTTCTCAGGTACTTTAGGATGTTCTTTACAGCAGTCTAGTGAGCTAGACCAGGACTCTGTTGGTTCCAACTTGTCAAGCTCAATGCAAACGAGACATTCGGTCGAGTGCAGAGCATGGCATGCATAATTGAGCCTATAGCAGAGGAAAATGGGATTGAAGCCATTTGGTTGATCTCCTTCTCCGTTTGAGGATATTAAGATTTGTTCAAGACAGTGCCCTTTGTCATAGGGACGACTCCTTTCTTGGAGTTGCTCATGTTGAACTGTGCTATAATCTTATCAATGTATGTACTTTACTGAGACCCAGAAGTCGCTTCGATCGATCTCTGTGAATCTTAATTCTCACAATAAAAGCGGCTTCTCCAAGATCCTTTATAGCGAAACAAGATGAAAGCCATTTCTTAACCTCGTTAAGCATGGGGATGTTGTTTCCTATGATCAGTATATCATCCACATACAAGATGTGGAATGATATAGCGCTCCCACTTACCTTTCTATGAACACAAGGCTCATATTCGTTTTGAGTAAAGCCAAATTCCTTGACTTTCTGGTCGAAGCGAAGATTCCACCTTCGATATGCTTGTTTAAGTCCATAGATGGACTTATTGAGTTTGCAAACCCTATTCGGATATTTTGGATCGACAAAATCATCTGGTTGAACCATATAGACATCCTTAGTGAGTTGTCCATTCAGAAATGCGGTTTTGACATCCATTTTCCATATCTCATAGTCATAGTATGCGGCTATGACAAGCAATATCCTAATCGATTTGATCATGGCCACGGACGAGAAGGTTTCTTCATAGTCAACCCTTGGGTTTGAGTGAAACCTTTCGCAACAAGTCGTGCATTATAGGTTTGGGCATTTCCATGCATGTCAGTTTTTCTTTTAAACATCCACTTGCTCCCTACTGCCCGAGAACCGGAGGGTAGCTCAATCAAGTCCCATACTTGATTATCACGCATGGATTGCATCTCGGTGTTCATGGCTTCAAGCCATTTATCAGATTTAGGATCTGATACAACAACTTTGTAATTAGTAGGGTCGTCATTCGAATCAGCTACTAACAGTACATAGGAAGCTTCTAGATGATCAAGTCCCTACGTGTCCTTTCGCTCCTGCGAATGCTTGTGTTTTGGTCTAATTGTGCGACAACCATTTGTCGGTCAAACACAGCGACCATCTCAGGGTTTTGTGTTTCTTGAACTTCTTCAAGATCCATTGGACCACTATCGGTTCCTTTGTTGAGAAATTCTTTCTTAAGGAACTTACCCTTCCTCCTGATGAAAACATAGTTTTCTTGAGGATGGTAAAAGTAATAGCCGGTATTACTGTAGTATCCGATGAAAATCACCTTTTCACCTCGAGGATCAAGCTTGTTGTCAGATTCGCTAGTGACATAAGCTTCGCATCCCCACACCCTGAGGTAAGAAAGCTTTGGAACAGAGTTATGCCATATTTCATATGGGGTCTTGTTCAATTTCTTGGTCTGTGCCTGATTAATTAGGCGAGCAGCAGTTAAGAGAGCATAACCCCAAAAGGAGTGGGACAAGTTAGTCCTACACATCATCGATCGAACCATGTTCAGCAAGGTTCGATTCCTCCTTTCACTCCATTTAACTAGGGTGTATCGGGAGGAGTGAGTTTTGAAATGATTCCACAATCCTTGAGATGATCGAGGAACTCGTGGCTAAGATATTTACCACCTCTATCCGACCGAAGTATTTTAATAGCTCGACTCAGTTGATTCTCTATTTCCTTTTGAAACTCTTTGAACTTGTCAAAAGTTTCGTGTTTATGTTTCATAAGATACACGTAAGCATATTTGCTATAGTCATCTATGAAAGATATGAAGTAGCATTCGTGATTTATCGTTTTGGTTCGAAAGGGTCCACACACGTCAGTATGTATCAATCCTAACAAACCTTTAGCCCGTTCACCAACATGGGTGAAGGGCGACTTCGTTAGTTTACCAGATAAACATGATTCGCATTCGTTGAAGAAATCTGCATCAATGGATTCGAGAATCCCTGCAGTTTGTAGCTTCTTGATGTGAGCCTTGCTTATGTGACCTAGTCGATGATGCCCTAACAAAGAATCTTTATCAACTTTGTTTAGTTTAGAAACATGATAGAGTTGATCGTGTGTTTAAAAATTATATCATATATACCATGTCGAGGTTTAGCCTAGAAATAAAAGATATCTTTAAAGTAGGTAAAAATGGAACTTCCATTAAACTTGTACTTAAAACCTTGTTCAAACAGGAAAGTGACATATACAAAGTTTCTGGACAATCCAGGAGCATATAAACAGTTAGATAAAGTAACTACAAGACTAGTAGGACATGTAAGAGAATATATGCCGGTGGCCAAGACCAGGACTCTTTTCCCATCACCAACGGTGAGCTCCATGCCGCCTTGCTCTATCTTCTTCCATTTCTCAGGTTCCTGCAAAACATTAACAATGTGATAACCACATCCAGTATCAAATTCCCATGTACTGGAGGAAACAGTGAAAAGTTCCATAATATGTATTGACATACTTGATGAGTAACCCTTGCCGGAGTTTCTAGTCATCTTGATCTTAGCCAGGTATATGGGGCAATTGTGTATCCAGTGGCCCATCTAATTGCATTCAAATCATTGACGTTCCTGAGGAGGAGGCGCCAATGGTTTCTTGCCCTTGTTCTCATTAACCTTGTTTTTGGACTTGGTTATACCTGTATCAGCAACTCTGAGCACAGCCGTTGTGGTCCTGATCTTGATATTTGGAAACAATGTCAAAACCTCATCTGAAGCCTGAGTCGAGCAGTTAATCTCATGCATGTGATAATGCTCGGGTAAAGATCCGAGGACTACATCTAAATCCATCACCGCAGGAATGGAGTAGCCGAGGTCGATCAGTCTGTCGTGATACCCCTTCATCATCATGACATGATCATATGTAGAGGAATTAGGCAACATAGCACAGTTCACAAGATGTTAAAGTGCTCTACATCGTTCACCTCTCTGGCTTAACTCAAATAAATATTTTAGTTTTCTCATGATCTCATACGCTCCCATGTCGGTAAAGTTATACCAAAAATCCGGTGTCATGCTAGATAACATTAGCTCAGTGACTTCCCCAGAGCCATCACTGTGCTTCTAGATTTCCATCTGCGAGCGGTCGTTTAGCAAGTAAGATAGCAAGCTCGTGATGGGTCGATCAAGAACATACAGCTTTCTAAAAAGCATCAAGATGTTCCTTAGGAGGGTTTGCCATGATAAGAAGTTTGTCTTAGTGAATGGGTCGAGAGATACCATAGAACTTAGAGGAACTGTGTTTTCATTAGCCTTCTGAAATAAGCAAATTTATTATAAATTAATATTTTTGGTGTAAAGTATTTCCTTATATAAATTGGTAAGATTTCTTTAATAAGAAAACTGAGAATTCGATTAGACGATTTTACTTGAGACCGCCAAGTGAGCCTCAGGAGCAAACTCGTGTAACCAAACTGACAACGGGTGTCAGTCGCGAAGTCTCAGTCACGACTCTCGTTTATGAGGCTGCATAATACAATAGATTGTAATTTGCGATACGTTTAGCCTCATCCACGCCCACTTTGTCTATTATACGTTCATAGTGCGGTGTTGAAATACTCCAACACTACAAACATACATAAAGAAAGCGATAGTAATCCCAAATGGTCAATGTGGCCGGCACGGTGTCGAAATACTCCAATTCCCCCACCTTGCAGGGTACCCTAGGCACCAAGTGCGGTGTAGAAATACTCCAACACTGATGCGTCAGTAAATACTGTTGGTACATGATATGTGGCAACGGGCTGGATCAGATAGAGTTTTGAAGACAAACGTTTTAACCTAGTTTTGTGTTGGCCAAACCTTGGCCGAACCCAAGGTTCGGTGGCTCCGAACTCTGGCCGAACACCAGGTTCGGAGGCTGTGTTTTGGCAGCTTATAAATAGGTTGTTTGTCTTGTAATTTACTAGTTTTTGAGAGAGCTTATGTGTGAGAACTAGTGTGTGTTTTGTACTCTGAATCTCTTGTAACTGTGATAGTTGTTAATGAGAGATTGAGTCGTTTATTTACACCGATTGTTCTTGTTTTCATACACGTAATTGATGTCGAACTGAACCGATCCACACGCTCAGCGTTTTCAATTGGTATCAGAGCATTCTAGGCGTGATTATACACCTTTTTCAGATCGAAATCTGTGTCAATTTGATAAAATTGGGTTGATTTTGACTTTTTTCGAAGTCAAACTGTTAAGGTTGATTCTGAAATTGAGCTTTGATTCGAGTTTGTTTGTGCTGTTTCTTGATTCCAGTCGTTTTAGTATATCAATACGAACCTACAACAAGTCTTAGATCTGATTTTGGTTGCGATTTGTTCGAATTCAAGTTTTCACATGAAGTTTATGTGTTCTTCATGGTTCAACAATGGTGAATTCATTAATTCTCGATCATTTTGAATGAAATCAGTTGCTACAGGCTCCTTTTGATCGTACGAATCTATTTCAACAATCTGTTTTCAAATTGGTTGAGTTTTGAGAAGATCACAAAATCACCATCTTTGTCATTCGCCGGATTTCTTTCGTTCAGGGCCTAAACCAACTCAAAACATAGCAACAATGGTGCTAGTTTGATTCCTCTCGATCTTACGAATCCGTAGCAACTTTCGGATCGATTTTTCGTTAAGAATTGAGGGAGATATGAAGTTTTAAAGTTTGTGTTCTTGAGTTCGGGGTAAGTTTCGGTCCGAATTCGGTGTACAATTCACTAGATATCACTGTATAAATTGAAAGTGAGGAGAATTCGAAGTGACAATGGCACGGAGTTTAAGAATATTGCCGTGAGGACGTTTTGTATGGAAAAAGGAATTGTGCATGAATTTAGCACACCATACACACCTCAGCAGAACGGCGTGGCAGAAAGAAAGAATCGCACCATTATCGAAACAGCGCGTACTATGTTGGCTGATGCTCAATTACCTGTACCATTCTGGACAGAGGCTGTCAACACAGCATGTTATGTGCTGAATCGGGTGCTTACTGTGAAGCGGCTTGGAAAGACATGTTATGAGCTTCTGAAGAACCGTAAGCCGAATCTCAACTATTTGGAGCCGTTTGGGTGTCCTTGTACTGTATTGGCTGCTGCAGGGAAATTTGATGACAAAGTCTTTGAAGGACTGTTTGTTGGTTATTCAAATCAGAAGAAACGTGTTTTCAATAAGCAGACCGGTATGGTAGGGGAATATCTGCATGTTGATTTTCAATCATATACTTTACCACCCAGAGGCGTTGGACCGGATTGGTTATTTGATTATCAGACTTTGTTTGAAAATCTTAAATCGATACCAGATGTATCTGATGAACAACTTACAAGAGTTTTCATTGAATTGCAAGATGATACACCGGTTCTAAACATTCAAACTCTGCCAACTCCAATAGTGCCTGTCGCTGATGAGTATTTGACTGAGACATCAAATGATACGACTATTGCTGCTGATGAAATGTCTTCTGAAGATGAAAGTGAATTCCACGAAGCCGTGTCACATCAGGTGGAAATTCCTGTTCAGCAACCTGATCCACCAGTTGAATCTACTTCTAATGATGTTGATGTTAATGATACTGATACTGTGGTGGTTGAGGAAGATCCTGTTCCTGATTTGCCTGAAACGGTGGTAGTTCCTGTTAATCAAACACTCCGGATAAACACCATTCATCCACAAGATAACATCATTGGTGCTTTAAATGAAGGAGTTCGCACAAGACATCAAATTGAGAGTAGTGCTTTGCTTTCAATCTTGGAATCTGGAGTTCAGGACGAAGCATTTCATTCATGCTTTATCTCACAAACTGAGCCGGCAAATGTTCATGAAGCATTGTTAGACGGTTCGTGGGTTGAAGCCATGCAAGAAGAATTATTACAATTCAAAAAGTTGGGTGTGTGGCATCTAGAAGATTTACCTGAAGGTAGTAAAGAACCGTGTGGGACACGGTGGGTTTACAAGTGTAAACGGGATGATCGCGGAATCATTGTCCGAAATAAAGCTCGGTTGGTTGTTCAAGGTTTTTCGCAAGAGGAAGGAATTGATTTTAATGAAGTGTATGCCCCTGTTGCCAGAATTGAAGCTATCAGAATATTTTTGGCGTTTGCTGCACATCGCGGGTTTAAAGTGTTTCAGATGGATGTCAAGAGTGCCTTTTTGTATGGAAAAGTAAAGGAAGAGGTGTATGTCAAACAACCTCCGGGATTTTTCGATCCTGATTATCCGGAGAAGGTTTATAAGTTAGACAAAGCATTGTACGGTCTTCATCAGGCTCCTCGAGCTTGGTATGAGACATTGTCTACTTATTTACTTGACAACGGGTTCAAGCGCGGGTTGGTTGATCCTACTCTTTTCTGTCGAAAAACGGGGGAGGATTTGCTACTGGTACAAATCTACGTTGATGATATTATTTTTGGATGTTCAAACGAACAACTTTCGAGAGATTTCGAGAAGTTAATGCAAACAAAGTTTGAAATGAGTTCCATGGGTGAAATGTCGTTCTTCCTCGGTCTACAAGTTCACCAATCAGATCAGGGTATCTTAATACATCAAACAAAGTATGTGAAAGATGTTCTGACTCGATTCAAAGTGGAAGATGTTCGCGTTCCGGGAACTCCGATTCAGTTGTCACATGGCTTATGTCCTGATGAAGACGGTGATAAAGTTGATGTCACGCGTTACAGGGCGATAATAGGTTCATTGATGTATTTGACAGCGAGTCGACCTGACATAATGTTTGCTGTTTGTTTGTGTTCCAGGTATCAGGCAGCTCCTCGGGTTTCGCATATGAATGCAGTGTTACGGATTCTAGCTTATCTGAAGGGTAATTCAGATCTCGGGATCTGGTACCCTCATGATGATAAGTTCGACTTATCAGCATATACAGATTCTGACTACGGCGGTTGTAAGATTAATTTCAAGTCAACCACGGCTGGATGTCAATTTCTTGGTGATAGGTTGGTGTCTTGGCAGTGTAAGAAGCAAACTTCTGTTGCCACATCCACGGCTGAAGCTGAATATATAGCGGCTGCTAGTTGCTGCTCACAGGTTCTATGGATTCAACAGCAAATGCGGGATTACGGTTTGAAGTTTCTTACTACACCCATTTACATAGATAATTCGGCTGCGATTTGCATAACCAAAAACCCCGTTCATCACTCTAAAACCAAACACATCGAAATCCGTTATCATTTCATCCGAGATTGCTTTGAAAAACACTTGATTGATTTTCAAAAGATTCACACTGATTTTCAAAAAGCGGATCTTTTTACAAAAGCTTTTGATAAAACCCGTTTCCGTTATCTTTTGCAAATTAACGGCATTCAAAAGTTACCAAGTTGAGTAACTACGGTTGATCAATTTTCTTTGTTATTTTTCTCTTGTTTGTTTCTTTCCATTGTTATAAAAATCCGAAGAAAAAAATATATAGCATCTTTGTATTTTTTAGGGGGAGAAATCAGAAAAGATTAAAAAAAAAGAGAAAAATGCAAAAAGATTAAAAAATGAAAAATGAAAATTGAGAAATTGATCCGACCAAGCGAGAAATGATAATACATCGGCATGTGTTATCAACCACGGATAAAGTAAAATTAAAGGCTGTAGGTGCTTGTTTGGTTAGTTGAATGCGTTAGGGTAAATCTGATATATGCTAGTATGATATAAACATAAAGAAATTGCTTGATTAATTGTGAGACACATCATGATGAATATTGTGTGATCTTGGCACTAAAAAAATGAAAAAGGCAAAAACAGAATAAGAGATGTTCTGGTGTACGCATGTTTTTCATTTTGCAAAGATTTAAACTTGTTTGATTTTCTTTATTTTGTCAAACGATCGGACTTTCTCTGCGTATCGAAAGATCGACCTGATCGTTATTCGTTTGACGTTCTGCTTTATTTTCTTTGGTGTTTCGTATAACTCATCGGACTTTCTCTGCGTGTGCGGAAGAACCGACCTGATTGTTGTTGGGTTATACAATTTCTGCTTTATTTTTCATTTCTTATTTTCCTAAACAATCGGACTTTCTCTGCGTGCCTACCAGCCGACCTGATTGTTGTTTGTTTAGGGTTCTGTGTTATTTTTGCATGAAACACCATGAACAATAAATCTCTGTGAAAATTAAATTCTGTGAAAAATACAAAAATAGTAAGAATAAGCCAGATTACCGATATTTCTGATTGCGTGGGTTTTCATATTATCAATGCTTGCTTAATTCATCTTAACATATCAGAAAGCTATAAAAATTGATCTACCCAAGCTGAAATAAACTGAAAAGTTGTATTTGCTGCCAACTTGACTTGCATGCTGATTATAGATGAAATTGAAGTGTGTCTGATACATATTTGACCGATATGATCTCGCGTCTGGATCTTTCTCACAAAAATATTTAAGTTATATCAGTTTTAGTTATTTCATTTTAATTCTGTTTGTTTTGTTTCTTTGAATATCTGAAAAATTCAAAAAGATTTTAGGTGTGTTTTAGCATAATCTTAGAAAAATTCAAAAAAAAAATTCAGTATGTTTGAAAGTTTATAAAAATCAAAAAGATTTTAATTCTGTTTTATTTTCGATCAACTGTTGGTGAAAGATTATCAATCATGCCGGAAACAACCAAAACGTTTTTGATTTCAGAAATTTCATCATAAAATTGAACAAGTTTGTGACAAATTGTTAAAATGTTAAAACTTTGGAGTTCAATTTGAAGATTCATCAACATTAAGGTTTAATTTTGAAAAGTTTTGAAAATGACCTAACTTGAAGTTCGGAGGTCCGAACGTGACGTTCGGAGGTCCGAAGGTTGAAGTTCGGGGGGTCCGAGGTAGGAGTTCGGACAGAGCTCGGTGAGATCTCGGGGGTCCGAACGACATGTTCGGAGGAAGTTCGGAGAGATCTCTGGTCCGAATGAGAGGTTCGGAGAGAGTTCGGAGGGTCCGAACGTCGTGTGCTATAAATACTCCGATTCTGAAGTTCGGAGGTCACAAATTCTTGTTTACTCCGAACGTGTACCGAACGGCTGCCAAATTTTTCAATTTCAAAATTTTAGTTTGTTTGAGCGATTTGAGTGCAGATTAAGGTAGGCATGGTGTTTCCGAGTACTGGGATGTAATTACTTGTGGTTTTTGTTCACTAAAATCTGTCATATTTGTTCAAAAACAATCCAACTGTAAAACGCAAGATAGATCTGAAATTAACCACTTAAAACAGGTGTTTAAATGGGAAAAATTGGTTTCTTTGTGCTTGTCGCTATAAACCGATCATGGGTGGTTATTTGTTTGACTTGATTTGGCCGAAATTGTTGATTCCCAAATTCAAAATTTGTCGGAGATGTTCGAGCTCCGAACCTGGGGTTCGGAGGCTCCGAACCTGGGGTTCGGAGGCTCCGAACGAGTGATTCGGAGCAGGCTCGGACGGGTTCGGCCAAATGAAATTTTTTGTGTCAAAAAGTTGTTGTTTTATGCAAATGATGGTGTTTTGACGAAATTGACGATTATATCTGTTAATAATATGACATTTAATGAACATTTCATGTTGGAAATCAACGTGTGTGCACATCTTGGTGTTGGTATATCTAAGCTTGATCAATTTGGAGGCAATGGAATCTTTGATTTTCTTAGACGTTCAAGAATTCATTATGCCATTACAGCAACGTGTGATGTGTATCGGGATATTATCTTGGAGTTCTGGAGCACTGCACGAACGATTACCGATGATCCAATCAGAGTTTCAGCAACAGTTCAAGATCAGACTGTAGAGTTTACTGAAGCTGACATTAGAAGGGTTTTAAAATTGGAGTCTGATACAATCAATGCACCGTTAACATTTCCACATGAAGATAATGTTGCGTTTCTGAAGCGGATTTGGTATTCAGATGATCCAAGTAAAGAATGGGTTTACAAATCATCACTGAGCGTGCCTTACAAATATTTGGTGCATGTGTTGCTGGTGTGTCTGGGACACAGGATTTCTGGATTTGATGAAGTCCCTCAGATAACCATCTCTTTGCTGAATGCCTTGGTGCTGAATCGTCCTTACAACATTTCTGGGATGATTTTTCATTACATGAGAGATAATCTTACTCAGAGGCAGAAGAAGGCAGCCATTTATCCAAGGTTTATTCAGATGATCTTGAATGATTTGTATCCGAATTTGGTGAAGAATGAGAACCAGAAGATGATCTTGAAACATATGACTGAAGCCAGTGTGGGTGCTTTGGCGTCTTATCAGAAGATGGCACCTGAACTGAAGCCGAAATTTAAACGCCCTGATTGGTCATTTGGTAAATCCTGATTATGTTGCACCAGCACAGGGTGCTCCTCGTCATAGCCAAGACAGTGATTCAGAAGAGTTAGATTATAGTTGGATTGTAGAACGAAACCAAAACCACAACAAGGCAGAGTGAAAAGACCAAAGAGACAAGTTCCAGTCGTCTCAGAACCTGCCGTATCTCAACCTGCTGTATCTCAACCGACTGTGTCTCAGCCAGTTGCTTCTGAACCGGTGGTCACAACTCAAGAAGTTCCTGTAACTGTCAGTGTGACTGAGACATCGGCGGTGAATACCTTAATTGATGAATCTGATGAATCTGAAGATGATGATGATTTTCTGAATGTGGGGGCTGATTCTGAAGACATTTCTGACACAAACGATCCGTTTGTACGTGTCTTGATCAATTCAAAGTATGTGAAATTGAAGAAGGGTAGTGATGCTCATCTAGCATATCGTCTCAGTGTGAACAAGAGCAACGACCGATATCAGGGTCGGGTATATGCTACAGTAGCCTCATCTGAATCTGATAAAGAGTATGATCCTTCTGCTGATCTTGTTCGTGGCAAAGGAAAGCAACCAGTTGCTGGTTCCAAAAGAAGAGTGAAGTCAATTTCAGCTGGGGGTAAAAGCAAAAGGAGGAAGTCTCAGAAGTACATTCTGCAACCTCGTTCAGGTGTATCTTCTTCTTCTGAAATTCCTACAGTTTCATTGCCGGAAGTTACAACGACTGTTCAGACTTCAGTGTCTGATGTTCAGTCTGCTTTCTTGCAAGAATTGATGAATGCTACCAGATCAACAACTGTTAGCACAGCACCTTCAGCAAGTACTGGTGCGCAGTTTGTACATCAGTCTATGGGTTCCACACCCACAACTCCAGTGTTCTCCACAGCCACTGCTACAAATGCATCTCCTGATATTAACTTCAACTTTGAGCAAGGCTCAGTGTCATTCTCTCAGGCCAGTATTCTTCAGAGTGCTCTTAATGATCAACAACAACAGACTGATAGCTTAAAGGCTAGAGTTGGTGAGTTACAGGCCAGTAATGAAGAATTGAAGGCACAAGATTTGATTAAAGATCAACAAATTCACCGTTTGAGTTTAGCAAGTGAAACTCAGAATGCAATGCTTACTACCATGAGTGAGCAAATAAAGTTCTAAGCTCAGGGGGAGATTGGTGATGGATCTGGGTGTCGTGAAGATTTTATGGATTTTTTGAATGATGATCCTGATCAAGATGATCAAGGGAATGTTGGTGGAGGATCAGGCCCAACTGGTAATGTTAGTTCGGGTGCTGGGACCTCTACATCCCAGGGGGAGAAAGATTCCAGAGAAGCGATGCCGATTTCGTCAATCCCATCCAATCAAGCTGGTACTAGTCTGAGTGAATTTCAGCAAATCATTGAGAATTTAGAAGACGGAGAGATTGCTAGTGAATTAACAGCTGAACAGCTTCAAGCGGTATTTGATTTGAATGATGAAGAGTTGAGAAAAGTTTCTGAGGCTGAACCTAAGAAGTATGAATCATCTGATCCAGAGTCTGATGAAGATATTGAAGGGATCTTTGAAGAAGAAATTGAAGTTGAAGACATTACTGAAGAAGAATATCCTGAAATGTATTCAAATGTCAACAACAATCAGTCTGGTGATGATTTTGAGGTATTTCCTAAAGATAAAGTTACTGAAGCTGAAGAAAGATTGAAAAAGACAGAATCAGAAAAGCCTGAAGATCCAACGGTTAAGGAGTCTAAAGAACAGAAGCAACGTTGGGTTATGGATGAATACATGAAAAAGTTCCATGCCAACTATGTTCCTCCTGCAAAGCCAATTATTCAAAGACCAGATTTCAAATTCAAGGGTCAAGTCTCAGGTGATATTATCAGTTGGATGTATTCTTCAAGGTTAAGGTGTTATGGGATTAAACGCCAGAATGGAATTCAGTATTTCAAGTGTGCCAGAGATTTCAGTAGTCTTCCAGTGTGGGATATTCGAGAGCTGTCTAGGAAGCCATTCTGTAACTATGAGAATGATGATTTGGGATTTCATTTCAAGAAGTTAGTAGAAAGAGAATGCAGAGAAGGGTTTCAGTTTTTGAATCCTCAGAAACCCAAAAGGCGTCGATCTCGTACAAGAATCCATGAAAGGACTGGTAAGAAACTGATTACTTTGGTGTTCAAGAAGAAACCAGCTGTGATGAAAAAGATTCCTCTCATGCCAATGGAACTTGATTTTATCAAAGATCTGCGTTGGTGGTATTATAATGAGAGAACTGGAGAAGCTGTGATTGTGCTGGAGAATGAGAACAGAGTTGTTCGGTTATATGATCCGATGTGGCTGATTAATCTGTCCAAGGCTGATATTGAAGTGCTGTACGACAATCCGATTCTGTATCATCCTGATTACATGGAACAGGCTTTGAAGTTCCAGAGGGTGATAAGGATCTGTTTTGCCTTCAACATTTATGCAGGAAATAATCATGAACTGATTCGGAAAAGAGATGAGGCTGCTGCTGATGTTCAAGGCTGATGACAAACGGTCCAGCTGTTGCCAAGGGGGAGTTTGTTGGTACATGATATGTGGCAACGGGCTGGATCAGATAGAGTTTTGAAGACAAACGTTTTAACCTAGTTTTGTGTTGGCCGAACCTTGGCCGAACCCAAGGTTCGGTGGCTCCGAACTCTGGCCGAACACCAGGTTCGGAGGCTGTGTTTTGGCAGCTTATAAATAGGTTGTTTGTCTTGTAATTTACTAGTTTTTGAGAGAGCTTATGTGTGAGAACTAGTGTGTGTTTTGTACTCTGAATCTCTTGTAACTGTGATAGTTGTTAATGAGAGATTGAGTCGTTTATTTACACCGATTGTTCTTGTTTTCATACACGTAATTGATGTCGAACTGAACCGATCCACACGCTCAGCGTTTTCAAATACGTTCCAAGTTTTGACTTGATTTTAGACGGCATGAACTATCAATTTATTATTACCGGATAGGGATATTAAAACCAATTCTAATATTTAGTGATCGTTAGACAAAAATGATAAACCCTGTCTCCACTCGGGACAATTATTCTAAATAACCTATTTAAAATATCTACGTGTCGCGAATGGTCAATTGTGTGTTAACGACATAACGACATGTTCTTGCTAAAGCCATTCAACAAGACCAATAGGGACATGATAATAAAAGTGAACAACCACAAGGAAGGTAGCTCAGTGCGTTCATGGATCCAGTTCAGCTCCCACTAGCCTCAGACTCCTTTTGGCGGGTGTCCAATCTTTAGGTCTTGGTTTTTACAAAATTAAAATTTACTAACACTTTAGTAAACCCAACTCTATTTTACAAATTTGAGACACGAAAAACAGCGGGTCCACTAAAACCATATAAAAGATACAATTAGGCCAAACGTTTGGGCCAATCAGAGAAACACAACACGCCAATCATACAAACATGTATTTAAAATAAAGGGGTCGGCCGTAACACACAATTAAATGAAACATGAATTAAACAAGTAATTTCATTCGCAATTTGGAATTGAATCGAAATTGCGAACCACCGGTTACGAAAAGACAGATACAGATTTACGCGCGGTGTTCATGGCTCAGAAACCACTATTGGATTTTACAGTGGGTTTCCGGGTTGCCAGTTAATATAAATTGCTTCTGATCTAATAGTAAATTAGATATACCTTGGCGGGATCCGAACATCCGTTCGAGACACCGGGGTTTGACGAACTTGCACTAGGACAAACAGTAACGCCCGAATCGAATCGACGAGTCAAGTCTTCAACCGGTTTTGAAGACGGGGCCCTCAGGCACCACTGCCGCGTTTACCGGGTAACAGGCAGTGGTGGCGGTAACGAAACCATGCCATGGATCATAGCATTCCAATCAAAAGGTCCCGCTGTGCAAGACGACAAAATCGACGTCACATCGATTTCATCCATCACGTGTGGAGGTGGCGGCGTAAGTTGCGTAACAGCGGCAGCATAAAGTGGCGCCGACCACTTAGAACTTTCACCGGATTGGATGGTAGCGGCACGCGACGGCTCAAACATTGGCCTCGGTCACGGTGGTCCTCGCCGAATAAGTCGACGGCGACGGCGGCCTTAGCTGCGGCGATGGCGGTCTCCAACTTCAAGGCGGCGGCGATGAGACAGGGATCTCTTTTAACCATCTTTAGCAGCGGCGAGCGACGGGATGGTGGTGGTTTGTGGTGGCGCCAAAAACAAGAAGGAGAGGGAAAGTGTTTGTTTGTGACGGCTAGGAAGGGAGGAGAAGGGAGCCAAAATCGTGATTATGGTTTTGCTCCCTAATCCACCCCCCCCCCCCTTTAATCCTTTTCGATGGACCATTAGGCAAGCTAAGCCCATCTCGCGTCCAATAACACTAAACCCAATGATATTACTAGTCCGTTAACCCGGTAACGACTAAACAATATCCCGTCTAATTTTCTCATAAATAATTTTACGATAAATTATGTTTCGTTACATTTAGTTAAATAAATAACTAGTATTTATTTATTTTAACTGTTTTATATAATTAATTAACAAGTAATTAATCATCATAGTTCGTTGACTCCGGTGTAACTCTTCCGGGTCGAAACTGGGTTGGATACGTTAAATGTTGGGGCAGGACACCTAATATCCAAAATTAACGACGATTGCTTCGGGTTTATCCGGTTCAAAGGAGTCGAGGATGTTTCTATGATGGAGAAGAGACTTAGTGAAATCACCATTGGTCGTAGGAAATCAAAGGCCAACCTCTCACAGGTTCCTCATAGGGGACCAATGAAGGCTCAATGGGGGTTGGGTTTCACCCAGCCATGAAGGAGCGCTCTGAGGTGGTTAATAGTTAGAACCAGACTATGGGGGTATGTCCTTTCGTGAGGCTGTGATGGGGGTGAAGGCGGCTGGGGAGGAGCACCCAATGCATGGCGATGATATCCCAATTTCGGTGGAGCCGATTATTCCCAAGTGGAAAACGATGCAGATCCTGGATGATTGTAGGGACTACCCTTTGTCTTTTTCCACCGTGCTCTATTGGGGGAAGCGAAGTTCTCGTTCAAGTCTCTTTGGAAGATTTTGTATACTGGTAATGTCTCGGATTCCGGTTTGAACTTTGAATGGTCTAGGAGTGTTCGTGCTAAAGTTAACTTACTATTTTGGCGGGCTTTACTTGGGAGATTGTCTACTAGAGACGGATGATTCATCGGAACATCCAGGTGGCTTCGGATGGGTGTGTTTTATGTGGTGAGGTTGTGAATCTGCGAATCACCTTTTTTTAGGTTGCTCTTTTGCGGGGGTGGTTTGGCATCTCGTTGCAAGGTGGTGTAGGATTCCGGACTTAGGTTGTTTTCAGTAAAGGACCTCGCTACGATTCATCTAGACAGCAATTTCAAGAAGGGGGTGTCTAATGTGCTCAAGACTATCATTCTTACGGGGTTATGTTGGTGCAATTGGTTGGAGAGGAACTGTGTGATTTTCAATTACAAGGTTCCTTCGATCCAGAGGATCTTTATAGAAATTAAATCTTAGAGTTTCTTATGGTATAAATACCGATGTAAGTCATGTAGTATCAGCTGGGAAGACTGGATTAAATCCCCCATGTAATATGTTTGTGGTTGGCCGACCATAGCGTCTTGTAGTGGTTCGGGTCTTATTTTTAATTGTGTTTGAAAAAAATAATTTGGGTTGATGGAATGTAAGCGTCGGATGATACGTGGTTTTCTACTAAGTTAGGACACGTGGCAGAACCTTTAAATCAGGATTCTTCTTTATTAGTATAAGAAGATAGGAAGATCGGAAGATATCTAATTTAGTTGGTTGTGGAGAATCAGCGTCAAATATAACATACTTAAGTTGAACATGAGCCATAGAGATTAGCGAATCAATTCCATATATGTCATTATGATTTATTAGTTCCTAATTATCTAAACGTAACTAAAAAAGTTTGAAAAACTTAATAAATGTTTTTTGTTTTGTTTATGTCATCTAACTATTGACTAAATTTGTAGAATGAAAATTTGGAAGGTGCATACGTGGAACAAAATACAAATATGGTTGAAGCAACTAAAAGCATTAGGCTACAAGTTATTTTTGGAGAATGAATGTGATGTAGGCCTGATCAAATCCGGTTTTCCGACCCGGACCGGTAAAAGACCAACCCGGAGGTAGCAAAAATCGGTTTTCGGTCTTTGCATTTCCGGTCTAACCGGTTTCTGTCGGGTTTCCCGAAAACCAACTAAATTGTTGGTCTACCAGTTTAAGGATCGTTGGTCCATCTTGTTGGTTCTTAATTTCGGTCCACAGGTCCACCTACTAAGAACTAATAACCTATTATGGTCCTGGCCCAGTCTTAGTTAAACTATGCCTATTAGGTGCTAAAGATGTATCAAATTGAAAATTTATGCAAACCTGAATCACAACACCAACTTTAGTTAGTTGTAACCTATTAAAAGGAGAATATAGTAATCCAAAACCAAGTACCAATGTAAATTATAATACTATGAGAAAAAAACCCAATGTAAATTGTAATCATAATCCAAAACCATGTAGTCAAGAAATATAGTAATCCAAAACCAAAAATAATCCAAACAAAAAATAATAAACGTTCATAATCCAAAACCATCATAAGTAATGTAAGCATGTCAAAATGAATAATGTTTCATGCTTAGACTAATCGATCTCCATCTCATAACCCGCAAACCTTACACTAATCGATCTCCATCTCAAGATTTCATTAACTTGGTTCAATATAGTAACATATATCTATACATAAAAAGGAATAAGATCATGAGACAATGTAAATATAAGATTATAAATTAACTAAAAAATAAATAAACACTACTAGTATAATAGTTTTCAGTTTTTACCTTTTCCAAGATCATCAAACTCCGTCGGATCTACACCCTCGTTTATAGGTCTCCTCGACTTATGAAACCAGTCTTGCGTGCAGATCAGTGCCTCAACTACAGGAGGAGATAATGAACTTCTATAAGCATCCACTACTCTTCCACCCGTGCTACATGCGGATTCAGATACAACACTTGAAACGGGAATATCCAAAATATCTGAAAAACAAAGAATTAAGTTTAAATATCTCAATATATAATTACATAATTATTGAATATTAACTTTTGCCATTTTTAACACAAGCGGATATCTAGAAGATGAGGATTTCCACCATTTGGGGACATCAAAGCCTTTATCCCACTCTTCCTCATCATCATCTAGAAAATCCTGAAGCTCGGACATAGGTTTATAGGTAGATGAACTTCCAACAGCCTTGAACTTCCTCACAAACTCGTCTTCTCCATCTGAAAGAACCTGAGCGTTTGTCTCAAACTGTGACGAACTTGATGTAATCCCCATTTCATAGTCAAGCTCATACTCCCGAAAGACAAACTCCATTGCGTTTGTGATTTCACCAACAAACTTTTCCACTTTAGCATCAATGTCCTTCTCTTTTTCTTCCGCTTTCTTTTCAGCCATTAAAATCTCTTTATACACAACACCAATCATCCGTGGTTTCTGCATCGGGTCCAAAATGGTTTCAAAGTATAGCAACTTGTTATCAAATTTCTCGTCACCCCAATACTTCTGAAATTTGTCCTCCATCATATTACCCATAAGCTTATAAATCACACTACCTTTCATCTCCTTGATCTTTTTATCAATGGCAATCACTTCTCTAAAGTAGCCAATCTCCAGGGGCTGGAATCTCATTTTCTAGCTCTTTTCTAAAGTTGGGATCGTCCAAATCGTAAGACTTAAAAGCCGCCTCAAATTTTGTAGCCCTACTAAGCATATCATAAGTTGATTTCCACCGTGTTGAGCAATCTAAAGATAGCAACGCCTCGCTGTCAATGTTACATTTTTTAACACACTCCTTAAAAACTTGCAAGCTCCTTGGAGACATTCTTATATACCAAATTGCACTTCGGATACGCTCGATAGACTTATTTCTACTACTTAGCCCGTCCTTCACAATGAGATTGATGACATGTGCCATGCAACGAACATGTAAGTAGCGCCCCTCAAGAATCAGATTATGCAAGGTACCTTTAACAAATGAAATTTGAATGTCATTAGAGGATATGATATTAGTGATAAAAGTTAAAAGAAATTAGTTTGGTACGTACCTTTTAAGAACAAAATTGCAGTGTCGTTGGATGATGCATTGTCGGTTGTAATCGTTAAGACATTAATAATGTCCCAATCCGATAAACACTTTTGAATAAGTCTTCCAATATCATCTCCTTTATGGGAAACTATAGGTTCAAAATTGAAAATTCGCTTATGGTATACCCAGTTGTCATAAAAAAAATGTGTCGTGATGCACATGTAGTTCACCCTTTCAACGGAGGTCCATGTATCCGTAGTTAGACAAATCCTTGTCTTAGTACTACCAAAGAATGATTTCAACAACGCCTTCTTCTCTAAATTGATTTCCCCGTAGTCCCTAGCAATGGTGTGTCTACTTGGAACCTTAAAATGTGGGCACACTGTGTCCATAAGACTCCTAAACCCCTCATGTTCTACGGACGAAAACGGTAGCTCATCTATAATTATCATCCTCGCAATGGCTTTGCGGGTATTATCTGCACTGAATTTTCATGTTTTTAATTCACAAGCTCCAGCCCCATCACCCTCTTTTTTTTTCAAGATGGATATTAGTTTGATCTTTCATTCTGTAATCAGGGTTATTGGGACATATCCTAGCATGTCGTTTCAATCCTGTTGTCCCGTTCACAGATGTGTCGGCATCTAACGTTTGAGGGAAAAAATTACATTGTGCTCTTTGTAGACCTGCCTCGTCAAAAAACTTATCATAATACTGCCACCATATCGATTTAGGGTCTCTTGGAACACCTTTTTAAGTAGTTTTGTTTTTCTTTTCAGGTTGCTCCGCAACCCGTGGTGTCTTTGTTTTCCCGTTACATCCTTCTTGTTACTCGTCGCTTGATAATTGATCAATTTATTCTGGTGTAGCCATCTAAAATTAAGAACATAACATTTAGTAAAGCCATCTAAACACAAAAAAAAATGTATAAACAAATATGAAAACATAACATCTAGGAGGCTTCTAGTAAGACGATCAATTAAGCCTTCTAAAAACATAAATACATAACATATGAGCATACAAATTCTCAATGTTCAAATCATGTTTGTTCTTGTACTTGTTTGAAAGCCCAAGTTCATGAATCATCTATGCATATATTAACACAATGATAAGTAGATTACATGCTTACCAATCAAGAACATGAATTGGGCTAGTAAAATACTTGCAATTTTGGGATTTATAAGTAAACTATCTTATCAATTATTCAATGATATGCATATATTAACAAAAAAATCAAGATAAGTCAACTGTGTATGTTCTTGTTTGAAAGAACAAAAGTTAAATTTCATGAATCATGATGAAGAGAATGTAACTTACCGGGATTAGAGTGTTGATGAGAGGTTGTATACTTCTTTAATCTTGTTTCTAAAGGATTAAGAAGGGAGAAAAATCAGGGACAGTGATGGAGAATGCTGATGGCCGTAGGTCGCCCTCCTTTCCTTCGTTCGTAATATCAGCGACCTTTTTTCTCTTTGGACGCCGGAAAATACCACAAGTATCAAGTCTTGGGCTTTAAAACTCAAACTGGGCTTGAGAAAACCCAACATTCGTTCCGGATCGGGAGTTTCGGGATGTCTTCTATTAAGACCGAGACCGAGACCGAAAACCTATAGAAATAGGGACGGAAAAAATGGATCATGTTGTAGGCGGGTCGGGACTCGGTTTTTTACGGGTCGGTTAGTCAGGATTTTTCGGGATCCCGAAGTATGATCACCCCATTGTGACGTGGGTCTCAAGCTCAAAAAGAGAAAAAAAATAGCTCATGTGGGGCTGTTTTAGTAATTACACATCATCCATCGAAAGAAAGAGAGAATGAGTTACTATTGGTTGCTTACACATGAGGTGCTTTGGGTTGACGCATACAACGATCAATTAAGCACAATAATATTAGGATTCAAGGGTTATTCGGATATTCGTTTTGGTGGCTTGCGCAATTTAATTCGGAGATCCTTCTTACGACAGAGGAGGAAAAACTGGGAGAACCCTACGAATTAATTTGGGACGGTAGCAACGAAACATGAGCTTTCGAACGGAACGTGAGAACATTTGCACGGAAGAAAATTATTTGGAGAATATCAAAGCCACTCGGTTTGATTATTTTAATTCTTAAATATTAACTTTTCTAGTTTTAATTCTTAACTACACCATGTTTTTGGGTTTAATTCTAGATTTAATTTTTTGAATGGTATGAATATTCTAGGCTAAATTTCTGCTACTACCTAGGCTTAGATGACTTTTATGAATTGTTGACTTTTTGGGATGTCTATGTTGATTTTATGAATCTGTTACAATCTGTCCAGCGTTGTTAATTGGTGTGGTTTAGGGTTGGGTAATACGTCACATACAGTTATTTGGCTCTAAATTATTTCTTAAACGTTAAAATCAAATATTTTGACTTTAAGGGATTGATCCTCATATAGGTATTGACTAATTGGTGTTGGTGGATGGATTTACAAATTTGTGTCCTATGTTTGTTTGGATGAATGAATGTGCATGCTAGTTGATTTCCTGATCATTGGTTTGTGGTTATTAAATTGACAGATTCAGTTTAGGCCATTATTTCGTGGTTAGGGATTTTCTAGGAATTTGGTTGGTCGCAAGTAATTTGCTTCATGATTTTAGGGTATTAGCTATTATCTATGATAGTTGATATTTCTAGGGTTGTGGGTCTAATAAGCCTCAAATAGGTAATTAGGCCTAAATAGCACTTCAACATAGTAGTCACTTGCGTATAATTATTGAATTTGAAATTGCTAGGATCAGTCTATAATTCTGGTAATTGATGATTTAATTAGTTAGTTGTCCCTAATTATCTACCTCACATAGGATTTAATTAGTGGATAGTGGCGTCATCCCGATATGTCATTCTTGGAAAGTTAGCAAGTCGTATTAGGAGTCGAAGTCTAGGTAGTTCCCTCTCATCTGATAGTTTTTTTCCTTAAATCTCTTTGTCGTGTTTGTGTTCTTCTAAAGTCGTAATAGTTATTTAAAATAAAAATAAAATAAATAATAAATCAAATCGTCATAGGTTCATTATTAGTGAAGGTCTACTATCGGGAGATTGATTACGCGTCCTAGGATTGACACTCGGTACTTGCCAATACTCTGATGCACCTGACGGGTACACTTCCCCTAAAGTGTGTAGTGTAGTCACCTGGTTAACTACCATTTAAAACTTGATTAATTTTTATAGACTACATTTTACACATAAAGTTTTTGGCGTCGTTGCCGGGGATGTGGTGGTTCTCAAAAGGTTCATCCATCATCCACTATTCTCTTGATATATATGCTTCTGTTTATTATGGTGGGTCAAAGTCTGGAATGGTTTAACCCAGGCCTTGATTTCCTTGAGATGAGATTAGGACGAGCTGAGAATCCTGAGTGTGAGACACATATATAGAATGATAATATAGTGAAATGAATGATAAATGCATTGGCCTATACTGAACCGCCGTTAACCATAGATTACCCCAGTTAGTATGAGGGACTGTTTTTGTAATTTTTTAAAATGGAGGACTGTTTTTTACATGGACTTTTCTCAAAAACCTGATCTCACTTTCAATAAATAAAAAAGGAAAAGAAAATTAGAGATTATGAGCTTCGACCAAAAACTCTCTTCATATCAGATTTATGTTCAGTAGTAAGCCTTGATGGGTATCTGACATCAAACTTGATCCTCAAGTTTCCTTTCGTTCTAGGCTCTTTCAAAATTGACATTCCTTCATTGGCAATGGTTACTTCATCCCCTGGTTTCACCATTTCTGTCACTGGAATCACCATAAATCTTCCATCAAGAGTTGTGAGTTTGACTGTCTTTTTTTTTCTTTCGATTTCAAAAATGTTTGAAGTTAGTAGTGAGTACGTGAAAATTGATGTTCAATGAAACTTTATTGAAGTTGTTGAGTTTAGTTAAAATATTTGTAATTATAGTTATCCACTTCGTCTTGAATGTTTTAAGCGGAAATTGGTTAGAGAAATTTGAGTGTATCGTAAAAGAACGGATTGGACATTTTGCATGGTTTCTTACTTCAATGGCCGAAGACGTTGTATTTTTAACGTGTGATTTCTAATGTTGATGTATTATTATCTGAAAAATGTAAAATTGTGTTGTTAGAAATCTAACACAGGATCTGAATCTGTGTAGCAATGGAGACAAAGAAGAAAAAGGATCCGGTTATTGAAGATTACCCAATTGAAGGGTTGTCAATAGCAGGACATGAAACTTGTGTAATCCTCCCTACTCTTAACTTAGCTTTCGACATCAGAAAGTGCCCTTAACAAGCCATTTCTCAATAGTTTCTCTTCATTTCTCACGGTCACATGGATCACATTGTAGCTCTCTCAGTCTCCCTCGTTATTCCGTTTTGGTTTTTACTTTTAGCATTGATTTCTATTTCATTTTGAGTAAATTAAAACATAAACATTGTTCTAGAGAAGATTGCCTATGTATGTTGCAACTCGTGGTTTATACAAAATGTCTCCACCAACAATTTGAATTTTTTTTTGGGTGGAAGCTCATAATCTTTTTTTTTTCTTTTCTTTTTTATTTGTTGAAAGTGAGATCAGTTTTTAAGAAAAGCCCATGTCAAAATCTGCAGTCTTCCATTATAAAAAATTATAAAAATAGTCCCTCATACTAACTGGGTTAGTCTATAGTTAACGGCGGTTCAATATAGGCCAATGGTTTAATAATTGAGATTATTGTGGGGAAAAATCAAAATTGGGATTATTATCGGTCAATGTGTAATAACAAGGATTAATAGGGGTCAATTTTCTGTTATAAAAAGGAGGTCATCATTATTTTGGGGGGAGACGGCAGCAATTGGGAACGAAAAAAAAAGATTCCGACGCAACTGGAGACTACGGACGAGAAGAAAAAAAGACCGGGCGAAAAACTAAATTTGTTCAACGAAGCAACAATTTGGTAGCATTGGGTTAGGTTAATCTTCATTCTTGGACGTTATTTCTTTTAGTTTGAATTTTGGATTACAAAATGTTTATTTATTCTACTATGGATTTTGTGTTCATGAATATTATGAGTAGCTAAACCTTTATACCATCTAACTTTGGATTGAATATTGGTATGACTTAATTGTGTCTTTCAGGTATGTCTAATCTTATGGCTAATGCTATAGTCAAAAATATTATCTATGATGTGTGTAAGTACTAATTTTATGATTGATGAGCATGCTATATTCCTCGTTTAATTCTACTTGATTTATTTTGTATTTATCAAACAAAACTATATATTTGGGTTGCGGACTTGGTGTTAGTGATCTTTATGTGGTTAAGCTAGAAATAGTTAATCATAGGAATACGCATGAGTGTTGGTCTAAATTAGCGTTCTACCAACCTTGAGACCGAGAGGAGATAGGTTGTTAGTTTCATCTTAGGTTATTAGTGTTAGGATTAGGGTTGCAGAGAGTGAACTTTAACCTTTTCGTAGTGATACCTTGTGATTCTAAGTTATAGATCAAGTTAGACATTTTTATTAATTTGCATCTAAGATTGTCGATGACAGTTTTTACGTGCATTGTGATTGTTGAGACCGAGAGGAGATACATCATTAGAGTACTTTAGCATTCTATGTTTGGTGAGACCGAGAGGAGATCCATTCTATTATCCCGGTGAGCTTTACACGACTCTTAGGATCATTTAAATGTGTTAGTGAGACCTAGCGGAGATCTAGCATAGCTTAATGATTTCTTAGTGTTTTATCCTTTAATCCAGTCCCATAAGATTAGTCATTCCTAAAGATATTTGAGTCATCCAATAGGATTCCTTACTTAGGTGGTTGCCTTCCTATATCTGAGTTTTACCCGTTTGTTAGTTGTTTTCTTGTCATTTGCTTATTTTTCTTTCACGTCCTAGTTATACATATATATATATATATATATATATATATATATATAGGGGAGGGATATAATGAAAACCTTTCCGAGTTTGGAAAACCGTGAAAACCAAGCTAAAAATTTCATTTTTTGTTCCAATTTTTTTTATGGTGACTCTCTAAGTTAAAAAAAAAAACTCTTTATGCAAAAAAGTAAAAAAAACGTCTAGTGATTTAAAAAAAAATATATATATTTTATAACCGATGTTACATATGTAACATTACCCTGTTACATATGTAACATCGGTTTTAAAAATATATATTTTTTTTAATTACTAGGCGTTTTTTTAACTTTTTTGCATAAAGGGTTTTTTTTTAACTTAAAGAGTCACCATAAAAAAATCAGAACAAAAAACGAACTTTTTAGCTTGGTTTTCACGGTTTTCCAAACTCAAAGAGGTTTTCATTTTCACCTTCCTCTCTCTCTCTATATATATATATAATATATATATATATAATATATATATATATATATTAAAGAGGTTTTCATTTTACTTCCTCTATTATATATATATATATATATATATATATATATATATATGGGAAGATATATATTAATCGTCTTAAGTATTTTAGTTAATTTAATTTAATCGAAAAATCAACACCTTTTATTTTCGGTTAAATATTAGTAAAGATCTATTATCAGAAGTCTAACACGCGTCCTTGGATTGACATCCGATACTTACTAAACTTGAATAATTTTTATAACCTCAAACTACGCATCAAGTTTTTGACGCCGTTACCAGCGACGCGTCAAATTCCAAGAACGATCGGAAGTGGTAGTTTAACCAATTGTGTGTTTTATATATTTAAGTGCTTTTTATATTTCTTTTCTTTGGTGTGTTTTAATATTTTTTTCTTAAGTGTGCTTTTCTTTTTCTTTGTGTGCTTTTGCGTGGCCTCTAGGTTAGTATTTTTCCCTTTTAGTGTTTGATAAGTTTATGCGATTACGTTGTCACAAAGTCTCAGCACTCCCTGAACCCGAGCGCGAATTTCGTAGACAACGAAGGCTATCAACAACAGCAAGAAGAGAAGCAGCAGCGATGGCAGCATGTAGAACACTCGCGGACTACGCAAGGCCGAATCTCGATGGGATGCAGCCCAGTGTCATCTGACCAGCTGTGAAGGCAAACAATTTTACGATCCAACCCCAAACCATCACTTTGATCCTCAATTCCATTCAATTAGATGGGTTCCCAAATGACGATCATATGGCTCATATCACAAGTTTCCTCAAGATTTATGATACCTTCAAACTAAACGATGTGACTCCAGATGCAATAATACTGCGCCTATTCCCATTCTCACTCAGAGGAGCAGCTGAAACCTGGCTTAATCACTTCCTCCGGGTTCGATCACCACGTGGGATGGTCTTACCCAAAAGTTCATATCTAAATACTTTCCTCCATCCCAAGCATCCATGTTCCGAAACAAAATATATTCGTTCACGCAAGGAAATAGTGAAGAATTGTACGAAACCTGGGAAAGGTTCAAGGAGCTCCTGAGGAAGTGTCCATCACATGGGATAGAGCTGTATCAGAAAATCCAGATCTTCTACGGTGGTCTGAATCTTCTTACCAAAACGACGGTTGACACTTCAGCTGGGGGGACATTGAGCAGCAAGACCCCCGAGGAAGCTCAAGAACTACTAAAGGAGTTAGCATTGAATAGTTACTAATTGTCGACCACTAGAAGTAGGCCACAACAATAGCTGTCTAACGGGATGCACCAGGTTGACTCGATCACAGCCTTGACCACCTAGGTCGAGGCGTTGAGTAAAAAGATTGATAAAATACAGGTCAACCCACAACAGGTGGCGCACTGTTAGTTATGTGGAGCTCCTCATCCGATTACCGAGTGCCCAATCAAGGGTAGCAAAGATCTCCTCGAGCATGTGGACTTTATGGCAGGGCAGGGCCACCAGGACGATTATTCATATCGCAGATCAAACAAACCTGAGTGGAAGAACAACCAGAACAACCAAAACTATGGGTGGAAACAAGAGTCAAGTACTTCCACTCCACCTGGATACCAACCTAAGTAGCCGCAGAAACAGCAAGCATTCTATGATCCTACGCCAAGGAAGACAACAGCCTACTAAAGACAATAGCATAAAGGAGCTGAAGGATATGATGGCCCAAATTCTTAGTAAACATGAATCTAAGGTCGCTAAAAATAAGAAAGACATTTCAAATGTTGTCGTCTCTATCCAGAGTTTAGAGAGGACAGTGGGGGATCTGTCAAAGCAGATCACTCCTAGACCACAAGGCGGATTGCAAGCAACACAGAGACAAACCCAAAGTAGTACGTGATGGCAATCACAATTAGGAGTGGCAGAACCACTCAAGATCTTGTGTCTACCGCCAATGATGAGCCATAGGTTGAAGTCGTTAATGATGAGGAAGAAGTTGAGGTTCCTGGGCAAAAGAAGTCAACAAGGCAAAGCCCAGCAAGTTCATCAAAGCCCCAGGGACCATTTAAGAGCATGTTTCCTACAGTTCTATACCTTGATCACCTAAGGAAACAAAAAGACAGAGGAAAACTATGGTAAGTTTCTCACACTGTTCAAACAACTCCATATTAACTTACCATTCGTAGAGGCTCTGGCTCAAATGCCTAAATATGCCAAGTTTCTAAAAGATCTGCTAACCAACAAAAAGAAACTTGAGGAGCTCTCTACGGTCAAGAACGCAGAATGCTTAGCCGTTCTCCAGAACAAACTACCTCAAAAGATGAAGGATCCTGGGAGCTTCACAATCCCGTGTTTGATCGGTAGTTTGTCAGTTAATAATGTTGGATAATATATGTCCAGATCTGACAACGCCAAGAACCCGACCGGGTTAAGACTCGTAAGAGTTACACTGAGGGCAACGAGAAATAAATACGCTTAACTAATTAATCGGTGAATCATGAAAATCAGTAATTAATTTATTGTTTATTCTTGATTAATAAACTTATATTTAATTACGTATTTAACTTTGCGATAAAATGCAGAATTTAACGTTACTATTATCGCTTAACGTTTATGGTGAATCAAATTATTATTATTTGAGTTTATCGGCTCTCAGGTTTACGACTTTTATATTAATAAACTTGTTTTATTAATTGATTGTAAACAATGGTGGTCCGTTTTGATTAAAGGATTGACGAGGGACTAGAAGAGTAATTAGTCGACTTATTAAATAAGCGAATAAGGATTAGTAAACCCTAATCCTCCTGCGCCATTTTTCCAGCCGTTTGTCACACCCCAACCGACGGCGGAAACGTCGGGGCATGATTAGATTGCCCATAAGCTCATGACAACTAATTTAGTGACAATAGTTAAATAATAAATTTTTATTGATAACATTGAAAAATAAAACAATACATCAAATATTAATAGCAAATATAATTTCTTTAAACTAGGTCCAGAAGCCCTATGTGATAGCATCTTGAAACATCAACATCATAGCCTGCAACATGTATAAAATAAAGGGGGGTCAACTATAAATAGTTGGTGAGTAACCACAAGTTTGATACATAACATATATTTGAAAAACATGCGTTACGTGTCATATGATAGAATAAGTAAAATATAACATGCTAGAAGATATTGACAACATGAAAGACTAGGCATAACCAAAATTACTAGTATAAAATGACAACATGAATGAGTAGGCATAAACAAACCTCAATGACATATGATAGATTCCCTAACCCGCAGGTTAGACTATATGAAATAATGAAATAGGCTCCAAACACCCAACGCCGAACCGGTCAAGTTGAGTGGGTTGTCAACCGATAGATCTACCTTTGTTACCCCAGGCCTTACATTAATGTTTATGCCAAATTAAAGACATGACAGACATGACAACCATGACATACTTGACATCCAATGAAAACATGAAAACCTTTGATAAACATGAAAACCTTTGAAATTCACATATTGACAAATCATGCTAGAAGTCACATAGCACATAATTCACATATAGATCACATACGCATGGTAATTGATAAACTTGAAAGATAACACTTTGAAATAGGATACATGTTGCAACCCCAAAAATGAGAAAATGAGAAAAGGGGCAAGGATTACTCACTTGGATTAGAAGTTAAGTCCACGAAGCAAAAAGTTAAAGTGAAAGGATTAGTCCCGAAGATTCATCCTAAAAGAATAAAAGGGGATGACATAAATATTGGAATATGGGATTCTAAGCTCTTATGCATTTGGAGAATGGGTTTTAATGTTATAGATTGGAGTTTGAAAAATGTTAACCGTTAAGAGTAACAATACCTTAAACGTTACTAGACATGCTTTGGCCTAATAGGTTATGACACTCTCGTCACGGCGTCCCAGGTAAGCGCCCAGGTCCAACTATGGGATTTATGCGAACACTTATCCTTGACAGAGACCACGACTACCGGTGTTTTCGCCCTTCCAGTTACTACATGTCATTCACGTCTCATGTACTATCACTAATTATGTTTGATAAATAATAGGTTTGGTTCTAAGGCTTTTGAAATCCTAAAATAGTATTTATGTTCAAAACCTGAGTTATATATTAGAATGATTAAGAATTGGTTTAATTGCTGATATGTGAAAAACAAGCCTTAATCCCCAATTTGTTCATGCATAAAAACGTTGAGTTTTGGATTAGAAGAATATAGATGAAATTGGACATGATAGTTTAGACTCGTTGGGCCTAGCGAGCCTCTACAAGGCTACAACAAGCCCAAATCGGCCTGAGCAAGGCAACACGTCCTAATGACGTGCCTTTGCAAAGCTAGGCCGTCCAAAGGACAAGCCTTAGCAATGCTAGGCGTTCTAAGAACGAGCCTTAGCAAGGCTACCTAAACGAGCCTAAAGCACCTAACTAAGAACCTAAACTAAACTAATTAATTAAACTAATAAAGCAATAAATAAACGAATAACGAAAGGAAGAAAAGAAAGGAAACAAAGAAAGAAAAAAAAGAAGAATTACCTCAAAGAAGCTTTTCGAACGAGACGAGCTTGAAGGGAAGCACCTCCTCGACGAGAGCATAAAAAAACACTAAGCACGACACCCAAAGAGGTATTGTAGTTATGGAACCACCAAAACTTGGTTTTTCCACTTGTTTATACTCAAACTAGGAGTTGCAAGCTATTAGGGAACTAACAAGGGTATTTATAGGTGTGAAATGAAGGAAAATATTGTATTAAGGGCGATGTGGGATGAGTTTTGAAGGGAAAACGCGTCTTTGAAATCAACAACTAACACCAAACTTGTTTTTGCGATTCCCGCTTCGTTATAACTCGGTTTTGCACGCGGTTTTCGCCCACGTTCACCATTTTCAGAGTACTATCATAAGGAAGAGAGTAATCTACCATTTATGGTGTTTAGAATTGGGTTTAAATCTTGGATCTTGATGTGGGTCGAGTTTCCGGGTTTTTGAAACATAGGGATGTTACACCGTTGCACCCTCCTCTCTCTTTGATCTCTCTCTCGCCGGCCTCCCTCCCCGTCGCGAGCCCTAGCCGTCGGCGAACCATTGTCGCCTCCATTCACCAATGATAACACGTTGATCCCCACGATCCGACGTACACCGAACCACCATCGCTCGCCCACCATTATCGGTTCATTTGAACCGCCGATAGCCGCCTCGTCCAAGACCCGAGTCGCCGTCACCATGTCCCTGCCGTCCGACGTCACTTCAGCCACGCACCACCACCTACTCGGCGTTGCCGCTACAAGTTGTCACCACCTTCGCAGATTTCACCACCGCCGCTAACCCTAGTTGTTGTCGTCGCCGGTGCCGTGTCTGCTTGGCGCGAGCAAGTCACCACCACCACTTGAGTCGTCGCTGTACGCAACGAGTCGATCAGAGGAGATTCGCGTCACGAGAAGTTTAGATCCGAATGGTTGGATTGTGTTTTTCCGTGAAACCCTAGCGACATCTCATTGCCCCTCAATGTCTCAAGCGTTTGTTAGAACACCGCTCAGGTATATCTAAAACTAGCTTTTAGATTTGTCGTTTAATTTCGATTACTTTGTTGTAATTATTACCGCGTTCCGTTTTAACGCGCTAGTGGTGATTGTGTGATCTGGTTATCGTGATCCTGTTGACACTATTACGAAATTTTAGGTTTACACGTTTAACTAGTTTAAATCATTTAATCTGCGGCATAACGGACCAATTGTTTAATCGTTCAAACTCTGATTTGCTAAAGCTCGGTCAGTGGTAACGGTTTGTCGAGACCGTTACAAATGCCCAACTAGATTTAATTTGTAGTAATGGTAAGTTAGGGTTATCGAACCGAGGGAATATGTGGAAATTGATTAATTGAGAGAAATTAACTATTAATTACTAATTACCTAAATTACCTAAATTGTCACTTTGGCTGTTTTGACTGAGTTGGGTTGAATAACTAAAAATTAACTAACTTAATAACTAAAGGAATTAATTAAGCTAAAGACTTGATTACTAAAATTACGAAACTGTTTACGAATAAGGAAAAACTAACTATTTTTGGATCCTGATTGGCTATCGATCTGGGTAAAACCTAATTAATCGCTAATAACACATAGACATGATCCCCAATTGCTTAGTTGACCTAATAACCTAAGTTCCTAATGGGCTGCTTTGTTCCTGTCGCAAGAAAAGGCTTAAACACGACAGTGGACCACTAAAACCCTAATTTATTAGTTAGTTAAACAAGTTCAGCATGCGGGTGCTCAACGGTTGCAAGGAAAACCGGAACAATTAACGACTAACGATTAAGAACTAAAAGAATCCACCAACCAATCACAAAAAGCAGTTATGAGGTGATTAGCCGGACATGACTAATGAAAGGAACATGATTTCAAACAAATATTGCATTTAACGTAAAGTACCTTGACAAATGAATGATCCGAACATACCGAAACCCTAGAAAATACTACTGAAATTCGTCTCCAGAGAGCTCAAGTTCGCAAAAGTGAAAGTTAGAAAAAACAAAACTTAATCTCCAAGTTTAAATACTAAACCCTAATTTTTTCTTCTGTCTACCGGTTTGACGCGTACCGCCTAAATTGTGTCATTTAGGGCGTACTGCCCGAATCTCTAATCTCGGCTGATTTCTTCCAATCCAGGGCGTACCGCCCGAATCTTGATCTCGGGAACTTTTCTTCTTTTCTTCTAATTCTTCACTCGTTCCCTGATCACTTCTCACTTCTCACTTCTCACTTCTCACTTCGTACCGATCAGCTTCATTGATCTTCATAAAAACCCAGATTTTAGAACTTTAAGTTCTTGGTACCTTAAAACACAAAACAATGGACATGTAATGAAATCCAATCACTAGTGTTAATAAAAATAGCAAATTAATAACAATAATTCACGAAACATTGGACTAACATCACATCCCCACACTTGACTTTTTCTGTCTCGGAAAAACTGCCATGGAATCATAATTGGGAAATCAATCTCAAAATCATGTAACTTTTTAATTTGTCTACCAATTTAATTTCTCAAACCATAATGTAATCAAATATATTAACTGTAATTGCCGATATTTTGGTCCGACTAAACCCAACCACTGACTTTTTGTTTCGCCCCCAAAGTGTTTATAATTTACCGAACATAGTGTACCAGTCTGCCTATGTGTCCCACATTCAGAAAGTTTAAGTTCAACCTACTCCCGAATCAAATTCAGTTAAAGTAAAGGAGAATTAAGATGATAGAAGTTTTTTATATTTCTAATCTACTATTTTTTCTTTTTTTCATTTTTTTATTCTTTTTTTCATTGATTAATTTTAATTAATTACCAACAAGCATCATCAGAAGTACCTTTGCGTGATGCTATCCCCAAAATCGTACATGAGTATTTTGCCGGGGAATTCTAGAACGTCATCAGAGGCACTTACCACGAGATACTATCCTTAGTTTGTACATGAGTATTTTGTCCCTACACTCCTATAGTTATTAATCACTTTATTGCCTAATATGCTCAAAAATGAAAAATGGGGCGCAATTATTTCTCGGATTTGCTTTCACAAAAAGATCATAATGTGCCAAGTTATTCTAAGGACATATAAGTTTCTAGTTTAAAGTGGTATTTTTCCTCCTAAGCATCAGTTTCAATCTCCCTATCACCCCTAAAATGGGAACCCACTAGTAGACTGATTTAATTACATATTTATACAACAATAAACACAATGCGCATTTTAAGCTATTCCTAAGTCAGTTGGGCCTACCGACACATCACAGATTAGTCATGTTTTCCATTCTCTCCTTTCCTACCACTTTGCCCTTTTCTTTCTTTATTTTCACTTTTAAAAACCGATTCCGAATTGTACTATCATTTTCCATATTATTGCAGGCTAATCCAAAGACAGATTTGACCAAAAACACTAAAACTAGAACGATTTTTTTAACTTTTTGGATTTTTTATATTTTTTCAAAATAACACACAACTACCTAAAAATTTTAAAAACTGGCGTCCTGTCCCCTTCCCCACACTTAAGATCGACATTGCCCTCAATGTGATAGAAGAACACGAACATAACGAATATATAGACACGAACAGAAAAATAAAATAAAACTAAAAATAAAATGCGACAATAAATAAAAAAATAAAAAGATAAGAAATAAAATGATAAAAAATAAAAAGTTGGAACAGACTCCCCTGATAATATCGTGGAAGCTCTTCAAAAGTCGTTCCAACGCCCTCACATGCCAGATCGTGAATTCCAGAAATCACTCCAGCCACTCTAGCCACGCACCGCCACCTACTCGGCGTTACCGCTACAAGTTGTCGCCGCCTAAAACGATTTCACCGCCGCTGCTAACCCTAGCCGCTGCCGTCGCCAGTTCCATCTCTACTTGGCGTGAGCAAGTCACCGCCACCACTCGAGTCGTCGTTGTACGTAACGAGTCGATCAGGGAGCTTCGCGACACGCGAAGTTTAGATCCGAACGGTCGGTTCGTGTTTTTTCGTAAAACCCTAGCGACATCTCGTTGCCCCTCGGTGTCTCGAACGTTTGTTAGAACACCACACTAGTATATCTAAAACTCACTTTTAGATTAGTCGTTTAATTTCGATTACGTTGATGTAATTACTACCGCATTCCGTTTTAACGCGGTGTTTGTGTGATCTGGTGATCGTAATCCTGTTGACACGATTAAGACATATTAGGTTTATGTGTTTAACTAGTTTAAATCGTTTAATTCCGCTGCATAACGGATTAATTGTTTAATCCATTCAAACTCTGATTTGTTAAAGCTCGGCCGGTAAAGATTAATTATAATGTAAAAGTTTTTTTTTTTGTCATCATCGGGCACTCGTATACCACTGTTGTAACCCAACAAGCAATGCTTTAGATGACCTAGGTGCTAGCATTAATCTAATGCCTTATTCCATGTTTGCAAGGCTAGACCTAGGGGAACCGACTCCCACTCGTATAAGCATTTAATTCGCGGACTGATAAGTGAATTATACACGAGGAGAATTTGAGAACATACTCGTGAAAGTGAATAAGTTTGTTTTCCCAATGGACTTTGTGATCCTGGACATGGAGGAGGATAAGAGTGTTCCTCTAATCTTAGGTCGGCCATTCTTAGCTACTTCTAGGGCGTTAGTTAACGTCTTTAGTGGGAAGCTCACTCTAATCGCATCAAAGATGAAACGGTGACCTTCGATATTCATAGTTCGATGTAGAATACTCAGGGTCAGGACGACATACTATACTTTATGGATATAGTGATGATGCAAGTGGGTTGTTTTTGTGACATTTCGGCCCTTCGGGTGGAACCTGAGCCTTAGAAACGGATAAAACCGGCAAACCGAGAGTCGTGTATATATGCTTAGTATGTCAATTAAGGTATTAGAAGAGTCTAGTAGCCTTAAAACACTTCACAAAGATCACACACAAGTCAGAGTCTTGAAACATTGGTGAAAAACTGGAAGCTGCTAAGTATCGTGAATTATGTGCAAACTGATACATGAATTTAATTATATGATCATAAATCGTTATATGGCAAGTTGATACTTGATTTTATTAGGATTTGATGTGATAAAAATGATGGTGAATTGAAAATGGGAGAAAACGTTGAAACCGTGACCAAAAACGTGAAAACGAACAAAACGGGTTGCGGTCAAGAAAAGTCAAAAGGTCCACCAGACGGGAGGCTCTAGGCGTATCGCCTAGAGCAACCCAAGGCCCTAAGCAATACACTTAAACCCATATTTCCAGCAAAACCCTAATTTTGCACTATTTAAGCATCATTAGCCACCACCATTTCATTTCATCATCTCCCAACAAATTCTCTGCCCCATTTACATCTTATATCAACTTCATACTAATTCATCATAAAGATTTGAGCTTTATTGCAAGTTTCAAGCCCCAATTTCATCCTTTATCATCCTACATCATTCGGTATGTGATTTCTTATGTTTCTCTTGTGTTTAAGTTGTCAAGATCCAAGCTTTTTGATGGATCTAGGTCTAATCTATGTTGGTTTGATGATATCAAGCATAGATCTAGTGATTGTGATAGAAAAGATTGTATCAAAAATATGGATTTTATGCATGATATGATGATATAAGCTAGATCTAGAGTTTTTCATGAGAAATCATGCATGCATGAGGTTAAAGATTGATGATTTGTGCTAGATCTATGATGTAATGACTTGATAATGATAGATGTAGTGTTGATGTGTAATAAAGTTGTTGACTTTGCGTGAGATCTATGATGAAAACATGATTTTGGTTGCCATGCATGCAAGATCTTGAATAAAGGCACATGATTGGTGTTAGATCTACTATGTGGGTGTGTAATCTAGGTTATTGGATGCATGATGATGTATAAAGTTGTGAACTTGATGATCAATTGCATGTATATTATTTTATAAAACTTATTCACATGAAAATGTGATGAAAATGGCATGTGGTTAGGAATCTATGACATGGTTTGAAATATGCTAAATGATGACCTATGTGATTTGCATGAGATGATGATGTTGTGTAAACATGGAATTAGCCTACATGTGATAAATATATATTTATCGGAAAATAACATACATTAGGGAAATGCATGATAATGAGCATGAGGTTACTTGGCTATATGTTTTCATGTCATAAGTCAAATTGTTTATGAATTATACTGGTGTACAAGTCCTAAGTCTCCTACCATGGTGGGAATGACAAGACTTTGTACGATCGCCCCATCGATCGTACATCGTATACGCGAGATAATGTCGTAAGTCATAGTGACGTAAATGTTTATCATAGTACAATGTGTTGTATATGTGATGTGTGTTAGGTTATGCATAGAGAACCTAAATTCAACCACCAATGTGTATTCTAGTCCATTTGTCTATTGTCTGCTCGTTGTCGGGACTATTTGGAATCATTTGCACCCTAAGGCGAGTTCAAACCCCACTTTTAACTGTTTACGCTTTTGGGGGAGAAGACATATGGTAACTGTTTTTCCGACTTAACTTGATGATTTATACCAACACTTTATAAACCCATGGCTGAAACGTTTGCTGAAAGTCCTTCCATAAGGTGAACCATGAATAATTATTAACGGGGAATTATAAGGTAGATCTACTGGGCCTAACAAGCCCTACTCGACCGCTGGGATCGGGGTCGGTATTATATTGCCGTAGCTCGAT
Source organism: Deinandra increscens subsp. villosa (assembly GCA_039602395.1). NCBI lineage: Eukaryota > Viridiplantae > Streptophyta > Magnoliopsida > Asterales > Asteraceae > Deinandra > Deinandra increscens. The sequence goes on from JBCNJP010000009.1 coordinate 13,431,993, forward strand.
CATTACTTGCAAACAGTATGACAGGAAGGCAACGTAAGCTATCAGTTATGGTGTCACAAATCCTATGGTGTTATAAAAATCTTATGGGCTAGCTACCCACGGGTATAAATATCAGCTTGCTTTTCCAGGGTGGACTCCCTGCTTGGGTTATGCCTCGATGAGGGTAACTGGTTAATGAATTGTTTTGATAAATGTTATTTATCTGCTTAAACTTATGAACTCACCAATCTAGCGTTAACACTTTTTAGTATGTTCTTCTCAGGTCCTTAGGAGCAGCTAAGGAGCACGTAAGGTATCACTCATGGTGTCTATTTCATGGTTTGTAGTAATTAAACATCATTTGTAGCCGTGGGCGAACTGGAAACTTAAACTGTTTTTATGTTATCGCTTCTGCAACTAAACTGTTAACTTAATGTTTTGTCGCTTCCGGAATGATTTTCAAAACTTGATGAAAATGCTTCCGCACTGTTTTGTTAATGACGATTAACTCTGATAAACTGATCTACAAAACTTAAATTGGTTGTTGAGTCGAGCATAAAGATGTTCGAGGTGTTTGACAACTCAGATCCTGGTCATGTCGAGCCCTCGCTTCGTGGGTCATATACAGGCGGTTTTGCGGGGGGTGTGATAGTTTTCTACGGGATATATGTGGGAGAGATCATCTGGATTCGCAGATACTAGAAGAGGTCAACCAGGAGATAGAAATGACTGAGCTGGTGGTTGATGGCAACTCCGAAGCGGAGGAGGAACCAATTCGAGGCTCACAAGCGTTTGAAGTCCTAGAAAGAGAGGAACCTAAATCTAAACCGTCAGTGGAGGACCCACCTACCCTAGAACTAAAGGAATTGCCATCTCACCTGAAGTATGCATTCCTCGACGCGGACTCTAAACTTCCATACATAAGTGCATCTGACCTGACACTTGACAGTCGATGAAAAAGAAAAATTGTTAGAGGTGCTGAGAGAGCACAAATAGGCAATTGCGTAGAAGATCATGGACATAAAGGGCATCAACCATTCATTATGCACGCACAAAATTATAATGGAGAAAGAATACAAGCTTGTTATGCAACACCAAAGAAGGCTAAACCCTAAAATGCAAGATGTAGTGAAGAAGGAGGTGCTAAAGCTTTTAGAAGCCGGTTTAATCTATCCCATCTTCGATTCGCCATGGGTTAGTCTTGTGCAGTTCGTGCCCAAGAAAGGGGGCATGACAGTTATGGTAAATGAAAAGAATGAGCTTATTCCTACGAGAACGGTCATAGGGTGGCGAGTTTGCATCGACTATTGCAAACTCAATGACGCTATGCGTAAAGATCACTTCCCCCTGTCGTTTATTAATCAAATGTTGGAGCATCTGGCCGGTCACAACTACTATTGTTTTTTTGACGGCTTCTCTGGTTACTTCCAGATCCCCATAGCACCAGAGGATCAGGAGAAAACCACATTTACATGTCCCTATAACAAGTTTGCATATCGACGTATGCCATTTGGGCTATGTAACGGTCCAGCCACCTTTCAAAGATGCATGGTGGCTGATGTGTTGCATTTTGGATATATTTATATTATCGGATTCCCACATTTTTAACCAAGTTTTGATTATGTTTTATTGGATTTTGGTGCTTAATTATGAAATTTATGAAAAACAGGTTTTGATCGGGTCGTTTGTTAATTTTGGTTGGAAACAAGGAAGTGGAGGCTTGGTGGTGAGCGGATTTGGAAGATGGAAGTTTTTCAAGTATTTTTGCTGATTTTGCAGGCATGAGGACCGCATGGATCTTCTTCACAGCAGTGCTTGAGGTCCTCAAGAAGCTGTCAGATAAGGCATGAAGACCGCATGGGTCCTCTTCACACACTGCACGCGGTCCTCATCGTCGACCAGATACTAAAAACCCTCATAAACCCTTATAAAAAGGGGGGGCGTTTTTCTTGGGGAGGACTCTCCCAATTCGATCAGATTACATAATTTGAGGGTTCTAAGCACGATTTTGAAGAGATCAAGGCCTAAGGAGCAAGGATTTTGGAAGAAGGAGCTTGGAAAAGTGAAGATTTCGGTTTAAGATTTGTGATTCTTCCTTGATTTTTGTCTAGATCTTGTTCTCTCACCATGTTTATCTCTGATTTCACTTGTTTTCTGTATATATTCATGATGCTAGGCTAGATTTCTTAGTACTACTTGGTAATGGATTGAATTTGGGTTTTATTTGACTTTTACTTTGACTTTTCCATGTGAATTGATGTTGAGGCTATGAAATGTGATTTGGATTGATGGAATGATCATATTAGCATGTTTATCTTCTGTTGTGATTGCTTGATGTGATTAGATTGCTTAGGATTGAAGAACTTCAACCTAATTTGTGATTTGATCATTGTTTGCTTTGACTTTTATTAGTCTTTGTTCAAATACATGATAGGAGACCTTCTACATGATCTTGCAATTATGATTTGAGGCTGATTTTGCATGGTATTTGTGTTGAATTGAATTGACCAATTTGTTTAGCACACTAGGTGGTTGTTTGACATTGTCGGTAGGTTAGAATACTTGAGAACTTAATGTTTTGACCCGCTTGTACGTGTTAGGCATTGCCTAGGTTCCATTGACCCCAAATTATAGATTTCTACCACGTTATAGGATCCATATTGAGAGACCTCTCGAGTGGCTTGTGTTTCGTGTGAGTCTGATTTGCTTTGACCTAAGCGGATTGACTCTTTAGCTTTAACCATCAGGTTAGCTGCCCGTACTTCATTTCAGGATTGCCTAGATAGCGAGGATGTGTCTATAGTCTTAGTTATCCCGGTAATTGTCTTTTGAGGGGAGTGTCGCATGGATTTAGTCTGTTTAGAAGTCAATTTTAGGCCCTGAGGATTCCTTACCAGGTAGTACCCTTTTTCTCATCTGAATTCCACCTTAGATCCCGTTTCTTTGATTCCTTAGTTATTTCAGTTACTTTTTTATCTGTTTCTTTGCTTGCTTAAATCATTACAATTGCATCGGTTAAATATTAGTTATGATACATTATCGGGAGTCTGATTACGCGTCCGTGGATTGATACTCGGTACTTATTGATACTATATTGCATACGACGGGTACGCTTGCCCTAGTGTGTGGTTTGGTCACTCAGTATTTACCATTTTTAACTTGACCGTTTTTCTTGTTCAAATCCGATACATCAAGTTTTTGGCGCTGTTGCCGGGGACGCGTCAGCTTTCGAGACCTATCAGAGTTAGTAGTTTAGCTATTTACTTGTTTTATGTTACTTAGTATGTTTGCTTATTTCTGTGTTTGCTTTCGTGTTAGTTAGTTTATTAGTTTGATTTAGTTTCTTTCTGATCTGTTTCTGTTTTCTGTTCCATCTGTTCATCGGTTTATGCGCATTCGTCGTCAGAGGAGTCACTTTTCATCGTTATCCGAGCCTGAGAGGGGTTTTCATAGACTTCGATGTTTGGAAGCATTACCAGTTCCGGTTCCGATGGCACTTCCGCCAAGACATACACTCGCCGATTACGCTCGTCCCGACGTCGATGGGACGCAACCTAGTGTTATTCGACCCGCCGTTGAAGCCAACAACTTCGAGATCCGTCCACAAACCATCACGATGATTACTAACACTGTTCAGTTCGATGGTTTGCCCAATGACGATCCTATGGCTCATATCGCGAACTTTCTTGAGATTTGCGATACTTTCAAGATAAACGGTGTTTCATCCGAGGCAGTTAAATTGCGACTTTTCCCATTTTCTCTTCGTGGTGCAGCGAAGACATGGCTGCAGTCCTTACCTCCTGGTTTGATTACTTCATGGGCTACTTTGACGCAGAAATTCATCTCAAAATACTTTCTACCATCAAAGGCAGCCATGTATCGTAACAAAATTTACTCGTTCACACAGGAGGATTCGGAGAGTTTGTATGAGGCATGGGAGAGGTTCAAAGAGTTGTTGAGAAAATGCCCGTCGCATGGCATTGACCTCCACCAGCGGATCCAGATATTCTATAGTGCTCTTCATCCACTCACGCGTCAGACAGTGGATAGTTCAGCTGGAGGTACTCTGAGCAGTAAAACGCCAGAGGAGGCTCAAGAGTTGTTGGAGGAGTTAGCCCTGAATGGCTATCAGTGGTCTGCTACGCGCAGCAGACAGCCCCCGCCACGTGGAGTTCATCAGATTGATCTCGTTACGGCATTGGCTGCGCAGGTCGAGGCGTTGTCCAAGAAGATGGATCAGTATCACGTTCAGCAGGTCCAGGGGAGCTCGCAGAAGGTGAAGCAATGCGAGTTATGTGCGGGACCTCACGATATTACTATGTGCCCGATTGGAGGTAGCACCGAGCTACCGGAGCAGGTTGATTTCATGGCTGGCCAAGCCCGCCCACCATTCCAGCAATACAATTACAATCAGGCTTGGAGACCAAACCAGAATTCAGGGTGGAGGCAGGAGCCGAGCAGTTCTAACCCACCGGGGTTTCAGGCGCGACCGCCACAGAGATAGCAGGGTTACTACAATCCTGCAGGCACCAGGACGGTCCCGATTCAGACCGAGGATTCTGGAATGAAGAGCCTGACCGATATGATGTCTCAGTTCATACAGCAGAGTGAGAAGAATTCTTCACAGCAGGATTTGCGTGTTTCAAAGAATGAGCAGGATATCTCGTCTGTTGTTAAAGAAATGGGAAACATGGGCACTCATATGCAGAATCTTGAGAGACAGATGGGCCAGCTTGCTAAATCTATGTCAGAGCGCCAGCAGGGAGGTTTGCCAGGAAATACTGAGACAAATCCTCGCCAAACAGCTAAGGCGATTACCACTCGGAGTGGCAAGACCACTCAGGATCCAGTACCGCCAGCCAATGCTGAGCCGGTTACTGAGGAGAGAGATGAGGTGGTTGATACTGATGTTCCTGGGCAGGTGCAACCGAGGCTACGCCCAGCAAGTACAGCACGTCCTAAGGAACCAGTCCGAGAGTACACACCTCCAGTTCCATATCCAGGGAGATTGAGGAGAGAGAAAGCCGAGGAGAATTACAGTAAATTTTTGGCTTTGTTTAAACAGTTGCACATCAATCTGCCATTTGTGGAGGCTCTAGCTCAGATGCCTCAATATACCAAGTTTCTGAAAGATCTGCTAACAAACAAGAGGAAACTTGAGGAGCTTTCTACTGTTACATTGAATGAGGAGTGTTCAGCTGTTCTCCAGAACAAGCTTCCGCAGAAGATGAAGGATCCGGGGAGCTTTACGATTCCATGCTTGATTGGTAGTTTGTCTGTCAGCAATGCTCTTGCTGATCTAGGTGCTAGTATAAACTTAATGCCATATTTAGTTTTTGCGAGACTAGACCTAGGTAAGCCGACACCCACATGTATGAGCATTCAGCTTGCGGACCGGTCAGTCAAGTATCCGAGGGGTATTATGGAGAACATGTTAGTTAAAGTTGATAAAATTGTGTTCCCGGTCGATTTTGTGATCCTCGATATGGATGAGGACGAGCACGTGCCTCTCATCTTAGGTCGACCATTTTTAGCTACCGCACGCGCCTTGGTTGATGTTTTCAGCGGTACGCTCACTTTACGCGTCGAGGACGAGACGGTGACCTTTGATATTCGCGATTCGATGAGACGTCCTCAGGGTCAGGATGATACCCTGTACTTTGTTGATACTATCACTCCACACGTGAGTGATCATTTTGAGGACATTTGTGATTCAGGTGTGTCTGACACGCAGCTTTGGGGTGGAGTTGACCCGCAGCTTGGTGTGTATGCTGCTGCTGCATGTGAGGTGACTAATGAGGAGACTAGTGCATTAGATTTGAGCCCGGAGGTTTTTGAGGTCATTGACACCATGCGGGCCAAATCTAGACCGTCTGTTGAGGATCCGCCGATATTAGAGCTTAAGGAGTTGCCATCTCACTTAGAGTATGCATTTCTGGAGACGGATTCGAGACTTCCTGTGATCATTGCATCAGATTTGACGGTTGATGAGAAATCGAGGTTATTAGATGTGTTGAGAGAGCACAAACAGGCTATTGCGTGGAAGATTATGGATATTAAGGGTATTAGCCCTTCTTTCTGCACGCATAAGATATTAATGGAGGATGAATTTAAGCCTGTTGTGCAGAGACAGAGACGACTGAACCCGAACATGCAGGATGTGGTGAAGAAAGAGGTTCGTAAGCTTTTGGATGCTGGATTGATTTATCCTATCTCTGATTCACCATGGGTCAGTCCGGTTCAGGTTGTGCCCAAGAAAGGTGGCATGACAGTTGTAGTGAATGAGATGATTTCTACGCGCACGATTACGGGATGGAGAGTTTGCATTGATTATCGCAAACTTAACGATGCTACGAGGAAAGATCATTTCCCCCTACCGTTCATTGATCAGATGTTGGAGCGTTTAGCCGGTCACAGTTATTATTGTTTTCTTGACGGCTTTTCAGGTTATTTCCAGATCCCCATCGCACCGGAGGATCAGGAGAAAACCACATATACATGTCCTTATGGCACATTCGCGTACCGACGCATGCCATTTGGATTATGTAACGCTCCAGCGACATTTCAGCGCTGTATGGTCGCGATTTTCCATGATATGATCGAGGACTCCATGGAGGTTTTCATGGATGATTTTTCTAGTTTTCGGGAGTTCCTTTGATCAGTGTTTGACGAGCTTATCGCGAATGTTAGCTCGATGTGAGGAGACGAACCTGGTGCTTAATTGGGAGAAGTGTCATTTCATGGTTCGCGAGGGTATTGTGCTTGGGCACAAGATTTCACGTGCCGGGCTTGAGGTGGATCGAGCCAAAGTGGATACTATTTCTAGACTTCCGCCTCCCACTTCTGTTAGAGCGATTAGGAGTTTCTTAGGCCACGCGGGTTTTTACCGCCGATTCATACGCGACTTTTCGAAGATCACTAGGCCGATGACACAGCTCTTAGAGAAAGATGTCCCATTTGTGTTTTCTGATGAGTGTTTGACAGCGTTCAACTTGATCAAAGACAAGTTGGTGAACGCTCCGATCATGGTTGCACCCGATTGGTCGCAACCCTTTGAGTTGATGTGTGATGCGAGTGATTTCGCAGTGGGAGCAGTCTTGGGACAGAGGAGGGACAAACACTTCCACCCGATTTACTATGCTAGCAGGACTCTTAATGATGCGCAGGAGAATTACACTACTACCGAGAAAGAGTTGCTTGCTGTTGTGTTTGCCTTCGACAAATTTCGATCATATCTTGTCCTGTCCAAGACTATTGTGTATACGGATCATTTGGCTATTAAGTATCTGTTCAGCAAACAGGATGCTAAGCCAAGACTCATTCGATGGATCCTGCTGTTGCAGGAATTTGATATTGAGATCCGTGAGAAGAAAGGAGCCGAGAATGTGGCGGCCGATCACCTCTCGCGTTTAGAGGGTTCTGATGATGATCAGCTCAAGGGGATTCCCATAAATGACTATTTCCCCCATGAGTTGCTTGATTTTGTGGAGGCGAGAGATGATCTGGAGGAGCCGTGGTTCGCCGACTTGGCGAACTATTTGTCGACTGGTGCTTTGCGGAAAGCACTTTCATTTCAGCAGAAGAGAGCTCTTGTCGGATGTGAAATACTATATTTGGGAGGATCTGCATCTGTATATATAGCTGGAGCTGATTCTGTGATCCAGAGATGCGTGCATGGACGTGAGGCACGCCAGATTTTGAGACATTGTCACGAGGGTCCGACCGGAGGACATTACGCAGCGCTTTACACCGCAAAGAAGGTGTTTGAGTCGGGATTCTACTGGCCGACCATTTTCAGAGATGCGTTTGAGTTTATTAGCAAATGTGACAATTGTCAGCGCGCAGGCAATTTAGGAAAGAGATACGAGATGCCCCAGACGAGTATTCAAGTTTGTGAGATTTTCGATATCTAGGGTATCGACTTTATGGGTCCATTTCCGCCATCTCGCGGGAACAAGTATATTCTCGTTGCGGTTGATTATGTTTCGAAGTGGGTCGAGGCACACGCCCTCCCCACTAATGATGCGAGAGTTGTCGTGAGATTTTTGAGGAAACTGTTCGCGAGGTTTGGAGTGCTGAAGGCACTCATTAGCGATCGTGGCACCCACTTTTGCAACGCGCAGATGGAGAAGGCGTTGCAGCGTTATGGGGTTACACATAGACTGGCTACACCATATCATCCCCAAACGAGTGGGCAGGTTGAGGTCACGAATCGTGGGATTAAACAGATTTTGGAGAAAACGGTTAGCAAGAACCTTAAGGATTGGGCGGAAAAACTGGATGACGCATTGTGGGCCTTCCGTACGGCTTACAAGACACCTACGGGCACGATGCCGTTTAGGTTGATTTACGGGAAGGCGTGTCATTTGCCAGTTGAGATCGAGCATCACGCTTATTGGGCCATGAAGGCCGTCAATCTGGATTTAGATCAGGCGACTCGAGGACGATTCTTTCAGTTACACAAGTTGGAGGAGTAACGCGATCACGCGTATGAGACAGCCGGTTCGTACAAAGCGCGGACCAAGAGAATTCACGATAGTCATATTAGGAAGAAAGACTTCAAACCGGGAAATCGTGTGCTTATCTTTAATTCGAGATTGAAACTATTTCCGGGTAAATTGAAGTCTAGATGGTCCGGTCCTCACGTGGTTAAACAGGTTTTTCCTTATGGGACGGTTGAGATTGAGGGAGTTGATGGTAGCTCGTTCAAGGTTAACGGACATAGAGTGAAGCACTACTTAGGAGGTCCGGTTAACGAGGATGATGAGGTTGTTTCGGGCTTAAAAGCCCCGACGCGCTGATCGCGGGGTCGAGTCTGGCTGACGACTCGTAAATAACTTCAGCGCTTGCGGGAGGCAACCCGTTTAGTTGATTAGGTTAATTTAAGATATTTATGCTTATTTTAGTTGTTTGGTGCTTTGTTTCACTTTTTGGAAGTCAACTTTGACTTTTGCTTGGTTTTTAGTTAAATTAGTTGCTTGTTTTCGTTTCTTTTTCCATTTTATGGTTGCTTTTGAGTTGTGCAGGTTCATGGATGCATTCCGGGCATAAATCTGATCAAAATGGATGAGGAATGCATTGTTTTGCATGCCTAGTTGAAGACTTTGCAAAGTATGGGTATTTTTGGAATTTTAGATAAGTTTCGGGTAAAGAACGAGCATAACAGGTTGGTGAAATCATTTTTGAGTCCCGAGAAGTCCCAGGTTTGGTTTAATAATGCTTGGTGATGATTGGAATTGTCGGAAATTGTTTTGGTTGGTTTTAGAAAATTTTAGAAAAATATGGTTGCTGATGCAGGTCTGCATGAGGACCGCATGCCATTTTAAAAACATACCCTTGCGGTCCTCATGGATTTAAAATTTAGCCCGCCAGGAAAGCATGAGGACCGCATGCTTTATAAACTTTTTATCTCTCGCGGTCCTCATGTCTTTTAAGAGATCCATTTAAATAAAAATTTTCCCCAATTCTTTTGCCCTAATTTCTTTCCATACCCACCGATTCTCACCCTCCCCGCCCTTACTCTCCATCGCCGGCCACCAGACCCATCCCCACCACCGGCGACCACCCTCGCCATCGCACCTAAGCAACCCCACCTGCATATTCTCCCACAGCCCCATCGTCGCCCCTTTCTTCCACCGCCTCGACCACCGCCCTCCATCCTTTCCATCGCTCCTCTTACCTCCTCCCGCCACTGCACTCGCCGCCGCCCTCAGCCGTCGCTTGCAATCACTACCACACCTCTGATTCTAGCTGTCAATCATTTTCATTTTTAGTTTCTCTTCACAGGGTATGGTCTCTGAATGATCTTCTAATCATAATTCTGTACTAAGGCTCTACATTCATGTAAACGAATTGAAATTGTTGCCTAAGACCCATCATTTACACGTGCAAACCAACTGTTCTGAGACTTCCATGTGACGATTTTCACTTCCAAACATGCTTCATGGTAATTCCAATTTCATTATGGTTCTAGATAAATTTTAGGTTACAGTTCTTAAAAAAACGGTTTTATTTTAGTTGTTGATTTCAATTCTCATAGTTTTTACACATAGCTTAAGTTTTGTTTTAAGTTTAGGTTCATATCCTATTTAGCTTTGAGTCTTTTGGCCTTCTTGTTTATTTGTCATCGTTAAGGTTTCTTAGATAATCTTTATTGCTTTCTGTTTATTGATTAGTGCTGTAGTTTTGTTTTTTTTTAAATTTCTTGTCATCTTGTTTTTGTTTAATGTTTAGTTTAGTGTGGTTGCTTTTGTTATGATCTAGGTACATGTTAAGTAGTTGAGTTTTGGTTTAACTAGGTTCTAGGTTCAATGATTAAGTGTTTTCTTTTAAGGGAGATTTACATATATCCCCTTACTAAACCAATCAATTACATATATATCTAAGCCTAAAATTCAATTACATATATCCCCTTTTTTATACAAAATTACTCAATTACCCTTAAACAAATTAATTAAAACAACAACAAAAAACACAATCTCTCTTTCTTTCTATACTCTCGCCTCTCTTTATCTGATCTCTCTCTAAACAATGTCTCTCTGTTCACATCGAGATGATGTTCTTATAAATTGAATTGGGCATTTTGTTCACAAGGTCAAATTGTTTCTTCACCATCCACGAGAAGGCAGAGGAGAGTCGGCATAATCCTTGGGTTTATGATTGGACTCCTAATCTTGTATCCCTAGTTCTATTGTTTTTCACGATTTTGAATAAACGAAGCTATTAACGTCGAACAAAATCAGTCGCCTTCAGCTCAGATGTAGAAAACGAAACTGAAAAAAACGAAAACGGAAACACGATTGTTGTTGTTTCAAGCAACAAAAGCCGCAAGTGTCGTGCGAATGGTTAACAAGGATGTTGAAATTAAAGAGCAGAAACTACAATTACCTCAACAACACCGAGTGAGTAGCGGAAATTTCATATTCTCCGAAGGTGAGAAGGAAAGTACAGATTGGAACAACTGATCACTGGAAATTTCAAATCTCATATTCATCCAACCCTCAACAACACCGAGTGAGTAGCGGAAATTTCATCTATTTTAGGTGGAGGATTTGAATCGGTTTTGATTTGTTTTTACTTCTCATGTTTTGTGTGAGTTTCTTTCTTTAGTTCTTGAATGAGGATACAAAAACAAAGAAGGGTGTTTCATGTTTGGATTCGATAGTTTTAATTTTATAAACATCCAGCTCTATTGATCTGTATCTGATATTGAGGATTTCGTATCACATTTAGAGATGCATTTGGAAGCCATTTAATATGTAATTAGATATATTAAGAAGGAAAAATATATAAATATTAATAAGGGTAAAATAGTCATTTAATAAATTATTTTTAATGAGTTGGGTATATATGTAATATATATGTTTAGGGTAGGGGATATATGTAATTGAATTTTAGACTTGGGTATATATGTAATTAAAGAATTTAAGAAGGTGATATATGTAAAAGCCCCTTCTTTTAAATTCTTTTGGCTAGTTTTGGTTTCGTTCCCTTAGGTAAATTAGGCTTCTTGATATTTTCATTTTAATTTCTGTTTTCCTATGTTAATGACTTTAGCTTTCGGCTGATTTTATGTTTGTATATAGTTTTATATATATTGATTAAAAAAATAATAATAATAATAATAAAATTTCAGAAAAATCTGTTTAATTATTTAGGGCTTCTTTAGTTTTAAATTCCATGAGTTTATTTTGATCTTTTAGGTTCATCGTTTGTTTTAGGTTTAGTTTTAGTTACTTTGTAGGACTCTTAGTTTACATGTTAGTTGTTTTTTATATTTTATCGTTTATCTTTTTTTAATTTAGTTTTAATTGTTAACATTTCAATTCTGGATTCCTCGATACATATCTGTTTGATTCTGATTGTCTTGATTGATTGGAACACCCAAAGTGGTGTTGGTTTTGTCCGTTTTACGAACGGGTCATGCCCGATTTTCGAGAGATTTGTGCCGTAATGCGGATCATTGGTACTCAATCTCCATTCCAGTGGTTCGTAGGACGGTACATTTCTCGGGTTTGTTTAGATTTCCAGTTTGTGTGACGTTTACCATCAAAGTTGTCGTGAGATTTTTGAGGAAACTGTTCGCGAGGTTTGGAGTGCTGAAGGCACTCATTAGCGATCGTGGCACCCACTTTTGCAACGCGCAGATGGAGAAGGCGTTGCAGCGTTATGGGGTTACACATAGACTGGCTACACCATATCATCCCCAAACGAGTGGGCAGGTTGAGGTCACGAATCGTGGGATTAAACAGATTTTGGAGAAAACGGTTAGCAAGAACCTTGAGCATTGGGCGGAAAAACTGGATGACGCATTGTGGGCCTTCCGTACGGCTTACAAGACACCTACGGGCACGATGCCGTTTAGGTTGATTTACGGGAAGGCGTGTCATTTGCCAGTTGAGATCGAGCATCACGCTTATTGGGCCATGAAGGCCGTCAATCTGGATTTAGATCAGGCGACTCGAGGACGATTCTTTCAGTTACACAAGTTGGAGGAGTTACGCGATCACGCGTATGAGACAGCCGGTTCGTACAAAGCGCGGACCAAGAGAATTCACGATAGTCATATTAGGAAGAAAGACTTCAAACCGGAAAATCGTGTGCTTATCTTTAATTCGAGATTGAAACTGTTTCTGGGTAAATTGAAGTCTAGATGGTCCGGTCCTCACGTGGTTAAACAGGTTTTTCCTTATGGGACGGTTGAGATTGAGGGAGTTGATGGTAGCTCGTTCAAGGTTAACGGACATAGAGTGAAGCACTACTTAGGAGGTCCGGTTAACGAGGATGATGAGGTTGTTTCGGGCTTAAAAGCCCCGACGCGCTGATCGCGGGGTCGAGTCTGGCTGACGACTCGTAAATAACTTCAGCGCTTGCGGGAGGCAACCCGTTTAGTTGATTAGGTTAATTTAGGATATTTATGCTTATTTTAGTTGTTTGGTGCTTTGTTTCACTTTTTGGAAGTCAACTTTGACTTTTGCTTGGTTTTTAGTTAAATTAGTTGCTTGTTATCGTTTCTTTTTCCATTTTATGGTTGCTTTTGAGTTGTGCAGGTTCATGGATGCATTCCGGGCATAAATCTGATCAAAATGGATGAGGAATGCATTGTTTTGCATGCCTAGTTGAAGACTTTGCAAAGTATGGGTATTTTTGGAATTTTAGATAAGTTTCGGGTAAAGAACGAGCATAACAGGTTGGTGAAATCATTTTTGAGTCCCGAGAAGTCCCAGGTTTGGTTTAATAATGTTTGGTGATGATTGGAATTGTCGGAAATTGTTTTGGTTGGTTTTAGAAAATTTTAGAAAAGTATGGTTGCTGATGCAGGTCTGCATGAGGACCGCATGCCATTTTAAAAACATACCCTTGCGGTCCTCATGGATTTAAAATTTAGCCCGCCAGGAAAGCATGAGGACCGCATGCTTTATAAACTTCTTATCTCTCGCGGTCCTCATGTCTTTTAAAAGATCCATTTAAATAAAAATTTTCCCCAATTCTTTTGCCCTAATTTCTTTCCATACCCACCGATTCTCACCCTCCCCGCCCTTACTCTCCATCGCCGGCCACCAAACCCATCCCCACCACCGGCGACCACCCTCGCCATCGCACCTAAGCAACCCCACATGCATATTCTCCCACAGCCCCATCGTCGCCCCTTTCTTCCACCGCCTCGACCACCGCCCTCCATCCTTTCCATCGCTCCTCTCACCTCCTCCCGCCACTGCACTCGCCGCCGCCCTCAGCCGTCGCTTGCAATCACTGCCACACCTCTGATTCTAGCTGTCAATCATTTTCATTTTTAGTTTCTCTTCACAAGGTATGGTCTCTGAATGATCTTCTAATCATAATTTTGTACTAAGGCTCTACATTCATGTAAACGAATTGAAATTGTTGCCTAAGACCCATCATTTACACGTGCAAACCAACTGTTCTGAGACTTCCATGTGACGATTTTCACTTCCAAACATGCTTCATGGTAATTCCAATTTCATTATGGTTCTAGATAAATTTTAGGTTACAGTTCTTAAAACTGCAGGTTTTATTTTTGTTGTTGATTTCAATTCTCATAGTTTTTACACATAGCTTAAGTTTTGTTTTAAGTTTAGGTTCATATCCTATTTAGCTTTGAGTCTTTTGGCCTTCTTGTTTATTTGTCATCGTTAAGGTTTCTTAGATAATCTTTATTGCTTTCTGTTTATTGATTAGTGCTGTAGTTTTGTTTTTTTTTTTAAATTTCTTGTCATCTTGTTTTTGTTTAATGTTTAGTTTAGTGTGGTTGCTTTTGTTATGATCTAGGTACATGTTAAGTAGTTGAGTTTTGGTTTAACTAGGTTCTAGGTTCAATGTTTAAGTGTTTTCTTTTAAATTCTTTTGGCTAATTTTGGTTTCGTTTCCTTAGGTAAATTAGGCTTCTTGATATTTTCATTTTAATTTCTGTTTTCCTAGGTTAATGACTTTAGCTTTCGGCTGATTTTATGTTTATATATAGTTTTATATATATTGATTAAAAAAATAATAATAATAATAATAATACAATTTCAGAAAAATCTGTTTAATTATTTAGGGCTTCTTTAGTTTTAAATTCCATGAGTTTATTTTGATCTTTTAGGTTCATCGTTTGTTTTAGGTTTAGTTTTAGTTACTTTGTAGGACTCTTAGTTTACATGTTAGTTGTTTTTTTATATTTTATCGTTTATCTTTGTTTAATTTAGTTTTAATTGTTAACATTTCAATTCTGGATTCCTCGATACATATCTGTTTGATTCTGATTGTCTTGATTGATTGGAACACCCAAAGTGGTGTTGGTTTTGTCCGTTTTACGAACGGGTCATGCCCGATTTTCGAGAGATTTGTGCCGTAATACGGATCATTGGTACTCAATCTCCATTCCAGTGGTTCGTAGGACGGTACATTTCTCGGGTTTGTTTAGATTTCCAGTTTGTGTGACGTTTACTTCATAATTTTTAAACAAACGTCCGCACACTGCTTTTCTAAGCTTTTGTGTTTAGTCCTCTCGCGAACCGTTCTCTTCATAAACGACAATTGGACGGTTCGTGTTAGGGTTTCGGCCGGGTTGGTTGGTTTTGGTCGATGCGATTTGTTGGGTACTCAATCTCCATTCCCGCAAATTTGCATCTGACCAAATTTCTTTGATTTGCCGTATATTTCAGCCTTAACCCGTCTGAAGCCCGATTTCTCTAATTTCTCTTGTTATACATTGTTTAAACTTTTGTATGTTGAGAATTTGCAGGTATGGGGAAAGCTTCGACATCGCGCGGAAAGCGCAAGGCTAGACCAGTTGAGGAAGCGCCGGAGCCTCCGCCTCCACCACCACTGACTGAGATGATGCCCTTACCGGTGGACGGAGAGCCTGTCCCAGCGGATGTAGCTGCTTACGTGCCACTCCAGTCCCACCATTGGCTACCTTTTCATCCCGACTCCGTGGGATACAAGAGGCTGAGATCGCTGATTACTATTCCTTTCCTTCGCCTCCGCACCATCGATTGGCAGCTGCTGAAGACACTTGGTCTAGAGCAGAGGATGAGGGACATGCTGCCACCTCCCTGGGGCCGTCTCTTGGACATTTACCGCCCTGTTTATCGCGAGCTTTTTTTAGAGTTTTTCTCCACAGTTTAAGTTTCCGGGTTTGCCCGACGACTATCATTCTGAGGGGGCGATTACATTCAGGCTCGGAGGTCAGTTGAGGAGGCTTTCTTTAGCAGATTTTGGCATTCAGGCGGGTATTTATGTTCGGGATGAGATTTCGCAGGCAGTTTTTACCGAGGCGGCCACTGATTTTGATTCGCCACTTCTCACACAGTGGTGGCCGACCGTTGGTTGTGGCACCCTAGCGTCTGGGACGAAAGCGTCCTGGTTCTATGACCCTTTCCACCGTTACCTTCACCGAGTGATCTCTCGCACTGTAGCCGCTCGGAAGGTCAGCGCCGAGAAGGTGACGATGATCGATGCCCGATTCCTATATTCACTTATCTGGGGTGTCGATTACCATCTCGCGCATGCGCTTGCATCATTTCTCCAGCGCCAGGCTTTCGTTAGTGCGAGTGGAGGTATCGGCGGGGCAGCATATGTCACACGCCTTGCTAAGAGTTATGGGCTGCTCCCCGATGCTCGCCTGCCAGATCAGATTCCTGCGGGGCAGGCGCTTACCGAGGTCGTAGAGGCCCGGTCATCCGTTTTAGATGTCGGACACATCGCCGGCATGAGCATTGTTGAGCCTACCCCAGATGGAGGTATTCGTTTGATAGCCGTTAGTGAGATTCAGATTCCGCCTGAGGCCCCAGAGGGTGCTGCTAATGATGCGCAGCCACAGATCCCCGTACAGCCCGCGCCCCAACCTGTTACTCGCATCAGATTACCAGGGCAGGGCATTCCTGTTCGAGCCATCAGGAGCCGCATGCAGGCGGCTGTCGCTGCCAGACCACCACAGGGAGCAGCAGAGCCGGGGTCGCGCCCTCGAGCCCCCACCACCCAGACACAACTTCTACAGCTCGTTCAGCAGCAGAGCCAGGCCATTGAGACTTTACAGGCTGATGTTGCAGATTTACGGCAGACTTTACAGGCTGATGTTGCAGATTTACGACAGACTTTCCAGATTGAGGTTGATGATCTGAGGCAGACTTTCCTATGGATGACCCAGGCTCTGCTTACGATTGCTGCCGGGATTCCCGGAGTCCGCTTGCCACCACCACCAGGCCCATCTTCATGATCATTTGGTTGTACCCTTCCCTCACCGAGTTGTATTTTCTTTGCTTATCATGTAGTTAACTTTATTTACAAACTCGGGCTTTTGTGTATAAGGGTTGGGTGTACATGTTGGATGCATTTATTGATATATATTTTGCTATGCTATGATTGATGCTTTATTCTATATTTGTGATAGTGATTTGCTGAGGCAGTTCTGGCATTTGTCGAGAGCTGTTTCCATTTTTTTAGCATTGGAGCATCATCAGGACACATTTCTGGCACCTGTGGTCGAGATTTGTTGTTTCTGCATTTCAGAGATTTGTGGAGCCCCCACGGTTTATTAGCAGGCAGTTCTGGCACCATATCAGTCTAGAGCTGCATATCTTCAATCAGGGGAGTTTTCTGTTCCCTTCGCCCTTTTGCTTTATATTGTTTTCTCGTACATTCGGGACGATGTCCGATTCAAGTGTGGGGAGGGGAACGGTTGAAGAAAACAGAAAATTCTTGAAATTGTCTGCATTAAATGAGAAATGATTGAAAAACCGAAGTTTTGGCCATTTATGTATTTATTATTATATATAAAAAAACAAACAAAATTGTAAATAAATAATTTAGTTAAGTTTGAAAGCGCGCCTAAGTAGTGATGTGCTGGTAGGCCCAGCTGATTTCTGAAAGCTTAAAAATCCTGATTTCGCTACTTAAATTAATAAACAAATAAATATTGTGGGTTCCTGCCTTTAGTGTAGTAGCAAAGCCGAAACTGTTGAATAAGCTGATAGGTACCTCTTTTGTTTAAAATGTTTATGATTTGGAGATTACCCGGCACACTATTATCTTTTTATGAAAATAAATCCGAGAAATAGTGGCGCCCCATCCATCCATCCATCTTGAGCTTGTTTTGAATTTTATTTATGTAAAAAAAATCGAATAAAGTGCACAAAATTCGCTGATCCTACGTTCTACCTCTAGGGATAGTGACTCCGGAGATGATCTATTGGGGTGATGTGGTTTTGTGTGCGAGGGTCAAAGCCTGCTTACTACCTCTCGGGATAGGGACTCAGGAGATGTAATGTCAGGTGGAGACTCGCCCTAGTTTTAGGAATAAATAAATAATTTCAATTCAAGCTCAAACCATCATTCCATCCATTCACTTTCCACAATCTCCAAGTCATAAATAGTTTATTCAATTGTGGTGGGAAAAACCCTAATCCAGTTTTACCCGTGCTGATTCACGCTTTGAGATGGGATTAGGCCGAGTTGCGAATCTGATAGTGTGGGACCCATAATTGGTAATAAAATTGAATAAAGCATGTTCAGGGGCTTCGGTTTTCGGCGGTTGGGTTTATTCGGACCGAAATACCGGTGATCACCTTTAGCGTGTGAGTAAAGTTTAGTGTTAGGTTTAGTTTAGAATAATTGGGTCGAAAATTTCGGTTATGATCTCGTTGCGGACTTTTTCAGGGGCGAAAAAGGGTTAAGTGTGGGGATATTTGATGTGTTGCATTTTGGATATATTTATATTATCGGATTCCCACATTTTTAACCAAGTTTTGATTATGTTTTATTGGATTTTGGTGCTTAATTGTGAAATTTATGAAAAACAGGTTTTGATCGGGTCGTTTGTTGATTTTGGTTGGAAACAAGGAAGTGGAGGCTTGGTGGTGAGCGGATTTGGAAGATGGAAGTTTTTCAAGTATTTTTGCTGATTTTGCAGGCATGAGGACCGCATGGATCTTCTTCACAGCAGTGCTTGAGGTCCTCATGAAGCTGTCAGATAAGGCATGAGGACCGCATGGGTCCTCTTCACACACTGCACGCGGTCCTCATCGTCGACCAGATACTAAAAACCCTCATAAACCCTTATAAAAAGGGGGAGGCCGTTTTTCTTGGGGAGGACTCTCCCAATTCGATCAGATTACATAATTTGAGGGTTCTAAGCACGATTTTGAAGAGATCAAGGCCTAAGGAGCAAGGATTTTGGAAGAAGGAGCTTGGAAAAGTGAAGATTTCGGTTTGAGATTTGTGATTCTTCCTTGATTTTTGTCTAGATCTTGTTCTCTCACCATGTTTATCTCAGATTTCACTTGTTTTCTGTATATATTCATGATGCTAGGCTAGATTTCTTAGTACTACTTGGTAATGGATTGAATTTGGGTTTTATTTGACTTTTACTTTGACTTTTCCATGTGAATTGATGTTGAGGCTATGAAATGTGATTTGGATTGATGGAATGATCATATTAGCATGTTTATCTTCTGTTGTGATTGCTTGATGTGATTAGATTGCTTAGGATTGAAGAACTTCAACCTAATTAGTGATTTGATCATTGTTTGCTTTGACTTTTATTAGTCTTTGTTCAAATACATGATAGGAGACCTTCTACATGATCTTGCAATTATGATTTGAGGCTGATTTTGCATGGTATTTGTGTTGAATTGAATTGACCAATTTGTTTAGCACACTAGGTGGTTGTTTGACATTGTCGGTAGGTTAGAATACTTGAGAACTTAAGGTTTTGACCCGCTTGTACGTGTTAGGCATTGCCTAGGTTCCATTGACCCCAAATTATAGATTTCTACCACGTTATAGGATCCATATTGAGAGACCTCTCGAGTGGCTTGTGTTTCGTGTGAGTCTGATTTGCTTTGACCTAAGCGGATTGACTCTTTAGCTTCAACCATCAGGTTAGCTGCCCGGACTTCATTTCAGGATTGCCTAGATAGCGAGGATGTGTCTATAGTCTTAGTTATCCCGGTAATTGTCTTTTGAGGGGAGTGTCGCATGGATTTAGTCTGTTTAGAAGTCAATTTTAGGCCCAGAGGATTCCTTACCAGGTAGTACCCTTTTTCTCATCTGAATTCCACCTTAGATCCCGTTTCTTTGATTCCTTAGTTATTTCAGTTACTTGTTTATCTGTTTCTTTGCTTTGCTTAAATCATTACAATTGCATCGGTTAAATATTAGTTATGATACATTATCGGGAGTTGTAAAACCATATACGGATCGTTTCCAGATCATAGAATGATAGAGACGGAGAAATCTAATCATTTATTGTGTCGAATGATTACACCGAAGGAGTTTACATCGTTGAAGCTCGGGAGAGGTTGGACAGACCTCTCCTCTCAACACAAATACAAATGACCAGAAATCTAACATTGAAATCTAGACTTTACCTATTTATAGGCAACCTGCCCAGCGGACCAACTAACCAACGTACCAGATGGTCCGGCGGACCATCTGGTCCGCCACTGGTCCGCTGGTGGCAGTCTAGCCTAGTTTACAATCTAGACAAATATTCGCACAGTAACGACCACACCAGGAACATGCTCTTACAGATTCCCCCTTGGACGTTACTGTCGAATGTAGGTCTTCATTTTCCAGCAATCGTCATCAGTCAGTTTGCTACATCTTGAAGTCTTGAACTTCAGCAAACTCCCCTTGGACTGAACCTTCAGGTTTGCAGGAAACAGTTCGAATCTTGTACAATCTCCACAACCAATAAAGTTCCCCCTAGCTTCAAGCACAGCACATCCAATTGGAACCGGCATATATGATAATGGTTCACTTCATCAGTCGTTACCCGGAAACTTGTAAAGACACCCGAACATCACCGCATATTATAATAATCTTTAATCTTCAGAAATTTGTAACATGCTCTAATCTTTATGAAAACCAATATCTTCAAAATCTTCAATCACAGAAATTCCCCCTCAGCATTAAGTCTCTCCCAATATATTACTCCGGTAAACGCATATCTCGTTGCAGACTGGAACTTCACCAAGTCTTTTTCACAACTCAAGAAAGTATCGGGCATATGACAGAGAGTTCCAAACTATAACCGAAAACCTTGAACACATCCGTTCGCACAAACATTAGAACACACTACCAATTCATGAAGATCTCAAATCATGATCATCCCTGAACTGATTGCTTTGAATATTCACATTTTCCGTTTCCAGCAGATAAATCTCTTTGAAATTTTCAAGGGTCTCAATTTTCCCCCTAAACATGTGACATATTCAATTCCTGATTCCAACCCAGCAAGCAATATGTTCTTCAGGTAGCTTGCAATGGAATCACATTATATCTTTAGTTTTGTAAGTAATCATATCCATGTCTCTGAATCTCTGTCCATCATCAGAAACAAGTGTTCATGAATCTCTGTCCATCATCACGAACAATGAATACCCACAAACATCTTTTTCAGAAATTCGACGACTAATTCTTGATAAGCATCGGAATCTGGTAAATCTTCAATCATAATAACCCACAGCTATCGAATCAAGGGTAAACCCGATAACTGATTTGTTCTTTGAAACTCCCATGACCTCTCCCCATACCCGAAAACAACCCCCAGATGTTGATTACTGATTAACGGGGGTTCGGGGGCAGCGCCCCCGAGAAGCGGGGTCCAAGGGGCAGAGCATAAGCTCCAACGTACCAAAATCTTCAACGGACCAATAACCAGCGGATCAATATTGTTGGTGGATCATTTGATACGGCGTACCATTTGATTACTTATCAACAAGTCAACGGACCAGGTGATCCGGCGGACCAAGTCAATACCAGCGGATCACACTTGTACGGCGGACCAGAATTGGTACGGCGTAACCGTCGCGGACCAGAAAATAACTGCTCCGGACCACGTTGAAGATTGTCTTCCTGACCATCTGATCCGGCGGACGAATCAATTGGTCCGGCGGTTGAAGATTGCCTGGCGGACGAGCTGCGGACCATCCGCGGACCAGACCTCAAAAACGCAAAATTCTCAAATTTCACTCCAGATTCAAAATGTTGTCGAATTTCTTCAATCAAATACCACTGTTAGGTGCGAAAATGACTCAGGAAAGTTCGTTTGAACAAAAATCAAGCAAAACGACACTGAATCACACCTAATCAGCCATTTAACGTCTCAAAAACTTCAAAAACGAAAATGTGATCTGGAAATTGAACCAACGGCTCTGATACCAGTTGTAAAACCATATACGGATCGTTTCCAGATCATAGAATGATAGAGACGGAGAAATCTAATCATTTATTGTGTCGAATGATTACACCGAAGGAGTTTACATCGTTGAAGCTCGGGAGAGGTTGGACAGACCTCTCCTCTCAACACAAATACAAATGACCAGAAATCTAACATTGAAATCTAGACTTTACCTATTTATAGGCAACCTGCCCAGCGGACCAACTAACCAACGTACCAGATGGTCCGGCGGACCATCTGGTCCGCCACTGGTCCGCTGGTGGCAGTCTAGCCTAGTTTACAATCTAGACAAATATTCGCACAGTAACGACCACACCAGGAACATGCTCTTACAGGAGTCTGATTACGCGTCCGTGGATTGATACTCGGTACTTATTGATACTATATTGCATACGACGGGTAGGCTTGCCCTAGTGTGTGGTTTGGTCACTCAGTATTTACCATTTTTAACTTGACCGTTTTTCTTGTTCAAATCCGACACATCAGTGGCTATCTTTCATTACATGATCGAGGACTCCCTGGAGGTGTTCATGGACGACTTTTCAGTTTTCGGGAGCTCCCTTGATCAATTCTTAAAGAATCTGAAGCATATGTTGGCATTGATGCAAAGAACACTTAGTTCTCGACTGGGAGGAAGAACACTTAGTTCTCGACTGGGAGAAGTGCCACTTTATGGTGAAAGAAGGAATTGTGCTAGGGGCACAAAATCTCAAAAGCGGGTTGATGTACAATCAAATATACATATTTTATACACAAATATCCCCTGAAAATAGATAAAAACCTAATAACTATTATTGAAACAGCTAAATAATGTTTCTTTTGTAGTTTTTAGTGTTGTCCAGGTCCGGAATCACAAAAAGAACGAAAAAACATAAAAAACACGAAGAAATCATGAAGTTCCAAGAAATCGGTCTGATGCATGGTCCTGCCTAGCCAGACACGGCCCGTTCCTGTACCAGCAACCCCTGGAAGAGTTGACTTTTGCTACCTGACAGTCTTACACAACAGGGCCCGTGCCTCTGACCTCTGCGCCACACAGCTCGTGCCACTGATCCAACACGGCCAGTGCCTCTGCCCATAAAAGATTCTTGAAGATTGTCTGAAGCCACACGACCCATGCCTCTGCCAGGCACGGCCCATGCCAGTCCGAATTTCTGCCTATAAATAGAGCCCTTCTCCTCGTTCATTTCCAAGCTTTGCTCAAGCTTCACTCTCATTTCCACATTTTTATACCATCTTTTGAGCTTTTATTTTCGGTGTTGTAGCTATTCATCAAGATTGTGAGAACCTTATCTTAGTAGAATATGATTATGTATTTGTCTATGAATCTCTTAATCTTCTTCTAAGCACATCTTTAAGCCATGCTTATGCTCGACCAAATTCTTACACTTACTTGGGGATAAACGAGTCATTGATGGGTTGGTAATGATGTTTTTACAAACTTACCTTAAGGTAACTATACTTGCTTTTATGCAAACTCTTTCTATTGAAAGTGTATTTTCTAACTCTTTTGAACAAACGTGCCTTGCGTATTATAGACCATTTGAGGAGTCGAAAGCTCATCAGTCGGACTTGTGACACCCGACTAGGTGACGATGTATGATCCTAACGGTGACTCGCACCCCATGCAAAGTAATACGTTCGTGAGTTTTATGTATATGTAAATAAACATTGCTTTCACGCTAACTACGACCTGAAGGTATTGGTTGGGATAAGGGTTAGTAATACTTTGTCACTTCATGGAAGTCGGTGAGATACATGTTTGTGAACTTGGTTATGGGTATGACTTCCATGTTTGTGCGAAAGCGGTGCATGGAAGAAACAGACCATAATCCTTATAAAGATGCTTTTCATAAATAGAATAATCTGATGCGTGTGTTGTTCCCCTGCTAGTTCCTGACAACGTATTCGAGTGTAATGGCATCGACGACCCATCGGGCCCTACAACTATTGCTTGTATACTTACTTCATTTGGTCCTAATTAGAACGGTCCTCTCAAGTTCCTTATGGGAAAATAGAGGAACGTGAGAAAGGATTCCAGGCTGAAAAGCGGTTCTCCTCACCTAGTTAGGAATAATCTTAAGAAAATGAGTATGTACACGATCGATCAGTCCCTCAAGTAACACTATCTTCGACTAAATATGCTACAACCCCATTTTATCTTTACTTTTATAGCTATATTATTATACTAACCTACCTACTCCTCCAAAGTATAAAATGTATCTTGGTCACGTTATCTCTGAAGACTTTTATTTAAAAAGAGTCCCTTTCCCTTGTATCCATGGACGACTGTTGGGTCCCGTAAGGGGCTCTTTAACAATATTGGCACAATTTGATTTTAACAAGATAAAAGAGTTGCCAAAAGTAAATCAAATTGGAAGACAACAATTCATATAAAAGGTTTTTCTGTATATCTCAAATGTAAATAATGGTTTACATGAGTTTATAGTATAACAATATATCAACAGAAATAACTTTTCTATGGGAGTAGGTTGTAATTGCTTTGAGAAGCTTGTGAATTGTATGCTTGTTGTCTTGCTTTCTTTGGTGAAGTTCGCTTGCTATTTATAGGAAGTAGTAGCAAGTTGCAAGCGGATAATGTGGTTGAGGATGGTTGAATTTGGAGTGTGTCAGAGTATATAGAGATAAATTTAGGATATTCAATTTATCTCTTTTCAACTGTGTTCAACTACTTTCGTGTTTAATGCCAAGTTGGTATTCACTTTTACTTGTTCTTCACACAAAGGCAGAATTGTTCTTCTCGTAAACTTTATCTTCTGATAGTCCAGAACTCCTTCAGGACACTTCTTTGAAGACTTGCAATGCTTCCTATTAGAAGCCTTCTACAGAATTGTGGATTTCTATAGAATCTGGTCTGTACAGAACTACTTCAGAAATTTCGTAGTAGTTTTGTATGAATACATAACTCTGTTAATCGTACAGATTTTCATATCCTTTCTCTTTTAAGTAATATCTTATATTTTCTTCTAATACTTGACCGTTTTCCGTTATATTTATATTGTGTTCTAACAACGACCTGGAAATCTTACCCATACTATACTGCTCCACGATGGGTGCACTTGCCCGTGAATGTGGTGAAATAGTATTTCTTTAGGATTACGTGTTTATAAATTTAAAAGATTATGTACAAGAAGGTGTCCTCTACATTGATATATTTCTATATACACCACACGCACACCAAGCTTTTTGGCGTCGTTGCGGGGGATACAAAATGATGATTTTTGAAAACAAGTCCGAGTTGACAGCCTAACCTCTATTTTCTTTTTATTATACTTTTCTTTTTCTTTTCTATATAGAATGTACATCAACTTAGGAAGTGTATTGATCACACATAACTTATGTTGATTTTCCTTTCCTTGTAAGTTTGAATCTGTTTACTTACGAGATTCTACTGTTTTGCTTTCAGGAGGTGCATGAGCTCTACGCCACCTGGCAAAATTCAACAACCACTTTCTGAACCAGAACGTTTTCTCTGACAAAGGCTTCGAAACAAGTCTAGAACTATAGCGCAAACTATCCAACAACCACCTACCACCTTAACCACCTGAAATCCACCCATGGCTGACCAACGTACCATTATGGATTTCCTTCGACCTAATGCTTTGCATTTGGGCACTGCCATTAGCCCTCCCGCCAACGAGGCAGACACATTTGAAATTTGACCCCAATTGGTGCAGATAATCCAAAATACTGCAACATTCAGTGGCCTCGCTGACGAAGATCCTCATCTCCATATTACAAATTTCATCGAAATTTGTAGTATCTTCAAGCCCAGCGGAGCCTCCGCTAACACCGTGAGATTCCGTATGTTCCCCTTTTCTCTCAAAAACCGTGCTATGGCATGGTTGAACGCTATACCCAATGGTTCTATAACCACTTGGGACGATCTTGTTTAGAAATTCCTCTACAAATACTTCCCACCTGCCAAAACAGTAAAACTCGTGACCGAAATCAACACCTACACTCAAGAACACGGTGAATCGCTATACGACATGAGGGAGCATTTCAAGGAACTTTTGGGGAAATTCCCTCACCATGGATTAGAGATCTGGCAACAAATTTCCATATTTTATAATGGTTTGCTCCCGCAAAAATGCCAGGTTCTCGACTCCAATTCCGGAGGAATCATTAGAAATCAGAGCTCTGAAGAAGTTTTCGAGAAGATCGAGGAGATCGCCCAAACCAGTTTCTAGTGGTACAGTTCACGTAGCTCTAAGGCAAAGGAACTTGGACTATGCAAGGTCGACGAGTCAACTGCCTTCGATATCTTAGATCAATATAAGATGAAGCTCAACCCCTCAAAGTGCCATTTTGGAGTTAGAGCATACAAGTTCCTGGGATACATGGTAATAGAAAGAGGAATTAAAGCAAGCCCTGAACATATCAAAGCCATCCTAAACTTGAAGTCTCCAACAACGATTAAAGATGTACAGAGATTAACGAGAAGGATATCCGCACTGAACATGTTTATATCAAGATCCTCAGAGAAAAGCAAGGATTTCTATAATATTGTGAGGAAGAATTGAAAATATGAGTGGAGTGAAAAACATAAAGAGGCACTCAATTCTTTAAAGAGTTACCTTTCGTCAGCTCCTATCCTAATGAAATCTTTAGATGGGGAACCTTTATCCCTATACTTAGCAGTATCTGGAAGTGTTGTCAGTCTCGTGCTAGTCAAGGATCATGAAGGTCAACCGTATCCAGTATACTATGTAAGTAAAACACTGCTCGATGCAGAATCCAGGTATTCTTAACTTAAAAAGTTAAGGTAAAGACATAGAGCGACAGATCAATTACTAATCAAGTGATAACGAGATGAAGAGATGACACAAAGAGTAAATACAATGATATTATATTGATTACGAAGCTCTGGATTACACACACAGAAACACACTCACAGAATGAGATGATTAAAAGTTCTTGGCTTTCTATCTAGGTCATCCTATTTATAGTATGCAACTAACCAACCAGCGATCCAACCAACTAACCATTGGTTCGCTAGCTAACCATCCAGCTAACCATTGGTTCGCTGGCTCCTAACCAATGGTTAGGACCTTGGTTAGTTGATACCAAGACTTCCATTCTAGCTACACTTAGATACAACACACGAGATACTCAGTTATGCTCTAACAGACCCCCGCCCCTTAACGTGTGATATGTCTAGCTTAACAAAAGTCTAGTTTTCAATCTTCAACATTACTGCCTTAGATTGTCAACTTGAAATGTCTTGCTAAAAATAGGACTTGCATGGCTGAATCAGGACTTCATCAACTATACAGCTTTAAGATCCACTTGTAAAAGATACTTCAATCTTCCCCTTTCACCATGCTTGAGCCTTATCACACAGAACTTGCAACTTTAGAAGACAAAAGTGCGGTTTTCTACTTTTATACCAACGTAAGTTAATCTTGGCGCAAAACTTCTTTTTGAGAATCCAAGATTTTTGGAAATCAATTTTGAAAAAATTAATATCTTGTGTCGATCGATCGAAAAGAAATAAGAAATAAGATTTTTTTGACTTTTAGAAACTTTAGATCAAAACACACCAATTTTTTTTTTGATTTTTCAAACTTATGCTAAAACACACCGAAAATCTTTTTGATTTTTCTGAAATGAAAACATAAATGCAACTGAATTACACTCTATTTTTGGTTTGAGAAAGATCACTATCTGGGATCATATTGGTCACAACGCGCTGAACTACACTTCAATTTCAATTATTGCAGCACATAAGCCATGTCAATTGCAGATATAATTTGTCCAACTTTGAACTCTGGCAGAATCATACTCATAAGATCTGGATATGTTAAGGTACTTATTAATTTGCTTTGACCAATGTACTCCACTCTATCAAACATATTCAGATATGCTTCACATTATTTTCATTTGATTATACTTGTGAATTTTCACAAAGTATTTGGTTTTTATGATATCGTCAACTGTGTTTCATGCAAAAAGAAACAAGAATGTTAAATCATCAACCTTAAGGCCGATCTTTTCATACGCAAATAAGGCATCGGATTTAATGAAATAAGAAAATAAGAACAAGTTGAAATTGTGTAATTCAACAACAATCAGGTCGGTCTTGTGGACACGCAGAGAAAGTCTGATGAATTATACGAAACACTAAAGAAAATAAGGCAGAACCTTAATGTCGATACTCACGTATAGGCAGAGATATTCCGATCATTTAAGAAAATAGAGAAAATCAAACAAGTTTAGATCTTTGCAAAATGAACACATGTATACACAATGACTTCTCATTTTTCTTTTCACATATCTTTTTCTTGATATCTTGAAATACGCTTTAAGATTTTGTTGATGGGTGGCCATACAAGCAAACTTAAACAATTAAGGGTGCATGGAACTTAAAACAAGATCTATGTTTTCACTATTGAACCTATAACTATTAACATATCATAAACCCTAGCAAACAATCAAAATAAATAAATAAACTACTAAGACAGATACAGTTACATACCTCTTAGTTGTTATAGTAAAGAACCCTTCTTGACTTCAAGGAAGCGAGCACCACAAACGTCGTGCCTCTGATGGGATCACACCCAAAGACTCGGAAAAAAAAAATATAACTAAGGTCGGATGAACTATAAGGAGTTCTTCCACAAGGAGGAAGAAAGAAGGAGGCGAATACTCAAGCCTAATGAGAGGATTGAAATGAACCACCAAGACCCTTATTTATAGCCTTGGATATTCTCCTTAGTTTAGTTATCCCACCAATGTGGGATAGAGAATTTTGAAATTCCCTTGGCAAATAGGAGGATTTCAAAATTTCCAATGTGGGATAGAATTTTTTCCCAACTAATCAACTATTGATTAATTGTTATTCAATCCTTCTATTAACCAAACCGTTAACTAGCATCCTAAATAGTTTCATTTAATTTTTAACCATAATAATTAATAAACTATTTTTCCCTTTTCCCTTATTTATTAATTTTACTTTTATCAAGTCTTGAGGGCAACCCAAAAGGACTACGCTGCTATCAATTATAGTTATGGACTTAGACACTTAATCAAACAGTCTCCTACTTGGATAAATCTAATAACTATAACTACCTAACCGATCAGCAAATTGTAGCTTCCAATGAATGCTTTTGAATACTGACCTAGTCAGTAATGTGTCCTATGATCAGAGATCATATAATCCTCCGTTATACAAGATATCATTAGAACATGAGACATGGTATATAATTAATCTCATCATCCATTACTTTGTTTCCCGATTTCCGATTTGTAATGACATAGAACTTCCAATTGAACACATCAATTTAGTCCTGACCGGGCCCGGCACTATAAGTTAACATCAAATCACCGAGGGGCCCAAAGATATCTCTTTTTTCCATTAGGGCAAAAGGAACAAATAATTTTGACTTATATGCTTGTACTATCTACTCATCAAATCATGCACAACAACATGTTTTATAGCATCAAGTTACTAATGCGTTTATGCATCATCAATGCACAACTGACTTGTACACCACAACTCATTGATCTTCGTTTAAAGGTTATAAGATATTATCGACTCAGAATTACTCATGATAAATTCCATGAAGTAATTCTCTGAGTGTGGGTTAATCCAATACTTAAATCTCCATTTCAAAGTACTCATGGACATTGCAGCAATACAATTGCTATGTCTAAAACTCCTTAGACAATCTACAGTTCCATTCATGACGGTCTTAATTCACTACTTACTTCCAAAAGTATGATCGACTGTGGAGATTTGAATAATCTAATCATTCAGGGAATAATACATGCAAAAATGAAACAC
>JBCNJP010000009.1:13461966-13510264 GCA_039602395.1 Deinandra increscens subsp. villosa
AAAATGCTTGAACATTTTTGAAAGCAAATGTTTTTTTCTTTTACTTGGAATGCAGTGAAATTGAATGTAGATGTGTTTTGAAACCAACTGTCTTGAAGTCATCTTTCGGGTATAAATTCATTTGTATCGAGGCCTTAATTGTACTCCATTCTTCGTGTTAAAACTTTTGTGTTGTACTATTTAAAGGTTTTAACATGGGCAAATTTTCGACTCGCGCCCTGAGCATCCAAATTCTCAGGACCGGCCCTGTTCAGTTCTATTCCTCATGGCTTAAGAAGGAGGAGCTCACCCTTCTTATTAAAAATAAACTCAACTCTGTTGAGCAAGGAGGCTTAGCTCCTGATGTCGCTCTGCTAAAAAAAACTAAGGGAGGTAAAAAAATTTGTTAAAGAATGGATGGCTAGGCATAAGGAGATTGTCAACAGTGATGTTAATTCTCTCATTACGCTCTGCAACAATATGGATTTGGAAAGTGAATCTAGACCTATTGTTGGTGAGGAATTGGACGTGTGGATTAATTCAAAAAAAAAGGCTTGTGGAAATTAATAAGGAGCATTTTGATGATCTTCGGCAAAAAGCTTGAGTGAAATGGGCGGTGGAAGAAGAGGAAAACACCTCTTTTTTTCATGGTTGGATTAACTCGAAAATGGCAGGTGGAAGAATCAGCGGGTTAAAGATAAGTGGTAGATGGGTGGATGACCCTCCTTTAATTAAAATGGCTACCAGACGTTTCTTTAAGCATATCTTTACCAAGGAGCACATTCTTCGACCCTCTCGAAATTGCCATGATATTAAGTCTTTGTCTGATTTTCAGCAGGAGGCTCTTGTTCGACCCCCTCGAGGGAGGAAGTTAAGGCGGCAGTTTGGTCTTGCGATGGGGATAAGTCACCCGGCCCGGATGGGTATAATTTTGACTTTATAAAATTTATTTGGGCTGATTTGGAGGAGGACTTTTTTCGGATCCTTTGTCGTTTCTATGACACATGCTCTATCTCAAAGGGATGCGGTTCCTCGTTCTTATATCTTATCCCAAAAATACCGGATGCCCAAAATCTTGGTGATTATCGTCCTATAAGCCTCCTTGGCTGTGTTTCTAAGGTAATATCTAAAGTCTTTGCCATTAGAATGCGGGAGGTGATGTCTTCGGTTATTTCGGAAACGCAAATGGCTTATGTGGAAGGGAGAAACATTGTTGAGGGCCCGTTGATCATCAACGAAACTTTATCTTGGTTGAAACACTCCAAGGGGCAAGGCTTATTTTTTAAAGTGGATTTCCATAAAGCATTCGACTCTCTTGATTGGGATTTTTTGGATTCGATGTTGGATCAAATGTTGTTTCCAGAAAGGTGGAGGTTATGGATTAGGGGAATCCTCTCTTCGACGAGAGCTTCGGTTCTTGTTAATGGCTCGCCCACGAGGGAATTCCAATGTTCGAGGGGTGTTCGGCAAGGGGACCCGCTTTCCCTACTTGTTTATTGTGGCTATGGAGGCCCTTAATTGTATCCTTTTAAGGGCTCGCTCTTTAGGGATCATCGATGGAATCCAACTCCTTGACGGGGGCCCTCTTCTTTCACACTTATTTTTCGCGGATGATGCCATGGTGATGACTAAATGGAGTGAGGGTAATGTTGCTAATATTATTCGGTTATTTCGTTGCTTTTATTTTGTGTCGGGTCTCAAGCTTAATGTTAAGAAGTGCGCGCTCTATGGTATAAATGTTGATTCGGAGGAAGTGGCTAGATTGGCTCGTGACCTTAATTAAGTGTGTTGACGGTTGTTTTCCTTTTGTCTATCTTGGGATGATTGTTGGGGCTAACATGAACATGCGTTGTAATTGGCAATCGGTTGTCGAGATCTTTGAGAAAAGACTCTCGAAATGGAAAGCTAAAAGCTTGTCTTTTGGGGGTCGGTTGGTCTTAGTTAAAAGTGTCTTGGATAGCCTACCCACGTACTTTTTTTCACTCTATAAGGCTCCTAAAAGGGTTCTTGAGGTTTTGGAGAATATTCGGTTCAAATTTTTATGGGGGGAGGGGCGACTAATAGGAGATGCATCCATTGGGTGAAGAGGGAGGATATTTGTAAATCAAAAAAAGATGGGGGATTGGGACTTGCTAAACTTTCAGATATAAACATTAGTCTCTTATGTAAATGGCTATGGAGATACAAGATAGAAGAAACTAAGTTATGGCGAAGGGTTATTTATGGTATTCATGAGGTTGGCGCAAGATTGGATTTCTTTCCATGTAAAAAGCAAGTAACTGGTGTATGGAAAAACATTGTCAACATCAATAACCAGCTTGCTAAAAGAAATATAGGGATGCATATTTGGATGGAACAAAGTAGAGGGGGTTGGGTTTGGAGGGGAGGAGACTCTTCTAGCTTCTCGGCTAAAGGTGTTAGGGAACTTCTTCTGTCCAGTGAAGGTGGGTCAACTAGTTCTCATGTGGCTCTTAGATGGAACAAGCTTATCCCTGGTAAAGTAAACTTGTTTGCTTGGAGAGCACTCAGAAATCGGATCACTACATTGGACTCCCTTGTGCGTAGGAATGTCCCGGTTCCCTCGGTTGTTTGTCGACTGTGTAACCAAGAATCGGAATCGGTCTTGCATTTATTTACGGGATGTCCCTTCTCTTTCGCGGTTTGGCAGTGGGTTATTTCGTGGTGCAAGATTCCTAATTCCTTCGCTTTTTCGTTTCAAGATCTCATGACGATGCATATGGACGAGGGCATTGAGAGGAAAAGGAAGGATGTGATTCAAGGTAATATACTTGTATACTGCCGGTGCATTTGGAAGGAAAGGAACAAGGTTACTTTTAATGGCGGGAACCCTTCGATTAGTAAGGTCATCACTGAAATCAAAAGTTGGTGTCAAGTCTGGTTTGTTAATAGATGTTGTAGAGGAATTGATTGGGCAAGTTGTAGTTTCTTTGTAATGGCGATGTAACTGTTTGTTGGTGTGGGGGCTTTCTCTAGTCTCTTGCTAGAGGGGGTTTCCTTTTGGTGTTCAATTTATTCAGCTGTTCCAAAAAAAAAGTACAATATTGCTTATAAGGAAACATTTCAATCACATAGAGCGGGTCAAAATTGTCGAAGTTGTATTTTTAATGCATAAAAACTGATATTTTCCCCGATCATTTTCCTATAAAGTTAAATAATTTTCAAATAACATAATGTTTGTGAACATATTTAACTAAAAAAAATAAACAGAAAGTTTATCGAGCCAACCCTACCCTACCTAACCATTTCAACCCGTATAGAAACTACATTTTTCAACATGTTACCCAACCTATTATTTGATCCAAAATAGGAAAAAAGACGACAAAAAAAGAAAAACTTACATATTTCAGCCAGCATTCTTCAAGTTTATGTTGGCATATATCAGGGGAATCACATCCTCCTTCAGCAGGGCAATAAACCCAAATATTGCATTGCATTGCATTTCATTTCATCAGGTCTTGCATTTTTAGCTTGATTTAAACAAGCCTGACAACATTCATACACACTTTCTTTAGGATGAGTTAGACCCCATTTAACAGCATGACCACCATAATCAGTATGAAGTTCTGCATTGCATTCAGGAGGTAGTCGCTTTCCAACTAGGATGTGGTATTGTCTATAAAATCAAAGTCTAAGTGATTATATAATTTCCTGAAGAAATAGACAGAAAATATAAAAGTAGTTACCAAAATCATCTTCACCCTCCGGTTTGTCATCATGTTCATTGTTGATTACGTTAACTAATCATCTTTTTGTTTTAGTTATTTTTAACAACTTACTTTCAGATAGTTTGTTTTATGTTTTTTTTCTAAATATAGTTTTTGATAATATAAAACTGCTACTAGCAGTTTGCTCACGATTTGACCTAAAACCGTCCAAACCGGACCATGAACACCGTAACATACATACAACACGTTGAGATGTGAATTTCTGATATGACTTTAATCTACCACAAAAGATGTAAGATAAATGTTAATGTTTCTTCTGCAAGCAAAAGTCTAAAATGAAATATAACTGAAACAATATAAAAACTTTCAATCAAACACCAAAATCTTGATCATACTTCACAGCTAAACATTATATATTCACTTCATCTGCAACCAACTCAAATATATCTATCTTCCCAAAATTTAATCAAGATCATGAGTACCTTCTCAACAATATTCATAACTCTAAACCCCTTTATCTTTACTAATCCTTAAACGGATTTTCAAAGAACAAGAACCACAAGGAAGCACAACTGATGCCATGTCAGCAGCACCGTTTGCTTGTAACGAAACCTTGTCTCCCTCCATCAATAACTCAAACCCCATCTCTTCCAGTTCAAAAGAGTCGAGTGAAAAGTAATCACCACACCGACACTGATAAAAAAGCTCCACCACGTCATCGCCCGTCTCCACCATCAAATCCTCTAACTCGATTTCATCTGCAACCACGCTCTCGTCTTGTCTTGAAACCCGAAGCTCCATGTCATATACTGCTCGTGATTCTACATTTCCTAAGATTTCCCAAGCTGATTGGATTTCAAGAAATCTTGATTCGGAATTTGTTGTTTGTGATGTTTTATGTTGCTTATCTGGATGGGAAATGAGGAGAGCAGACTTGTAGCATGCACGAATTTCTTCTTGGGTTGCATCTTCTTTCACATTCAAAACATTGTAATGGGTTTGACGGATTGAATTGCAAGCTAATTGCATGGTCACGATTCTTCAAAAGCTTCTTACCTACAAATACAGTGAGTAAAATGACCAGTTTCCAACCAACCACATGTATGTTTGTTTTATTCAGATGCTAGTAGTTAAGACCACATGTGATCTAGAGCACATTTGACCCATTGAACTCCTAACTAACGTTATTTAAAAAGAGCTCGAATATGCCAAATGGAACCTACACCTATCCTAACTAAAACCAGGAGAACCTTAAAACTTCCTGTTGCTCCCTGATATCAATTGCTGCACTTCCTATGGAACTTCTTCCGATTCGGGAAGTTGAAATTTATAAGTTGTTTGACCCACTTTGGCAATGGTGAGGAATTTTTTATGGTAAAAAGGTAAAAAATATATTATCTCATTAACAAAAACAGCAATTACAAAGAAGTGGGGGGTAACCAGGCAACAAGCTCCTGCGCCACAACCTCCTTTTGGATAGCGAACCCAATCCTACTGAAAACAAAGTTTTGAGCCTTATGTACGACCCGTTGAACCCTACGCAGAAATTCGACCGCTTCCGGGGCAAGGAACCCAAATGTGTCAAAAGCAAAGGGAATAAACACGTGTTGATTTTCAAGACAAGCTTTCTCGTGTTTAACCAGTTTTCCTGGTTCCGCCTTCAGCGCCGCATGCCCCGCGACAAACCCATTGTCCCTAAGCCCAACAAGAGGGGACACACCAGTGAGATCAACACAAGCGTGCTTCCCCCCTGCCCAGCCAAACACCAGAATATCAGTCGGCCGTAAGGAATGGATCATAGACGCAGGTTGGTAGCTTTCTATTGATGGTGATGAACAAGGAGTAGCACAAGAATAATCATATCCTGTCCTTCAACTACGCCTTTTGGCTTGCAACTGACTTAGTAGTTTTATCTATGGTTGTCAAAGAAGCAAGACACACTCAAGGCACGAAGGATAAGCCTTGGACTAGGCACAAGGTACTTAAAAAACGAGGACCCAAGATAAGCAAGGCGCATAGCATAAACACATATTTTTAAGGTGTTTTAGACATGTGTTAGGTTGGTTCCAGGCCATTTCTGGATGTTTCAGAACAACTTGTCCCAGGCGAAAATTTCAGAAATTCGTCACATTTTACAAGCCGGAATCTCACCGGAGCACCTCTGGTGCGCCTTTGACAACTATGTTTTTAAAGCGGGAAGCGAGTAAAACTTAGATCATGTATGCCGATTAACTAGTTAAATTTAAGCAATGTTAGATTATATTATGCACAAAATCTGAAGAGCCACTAAAGCACATATATGAACCAAAACCTGACATTTTGAATCAGCGATGATGAGCTAACTATTAAGCAATAACTGTTCAATCTTACATATCATTTGAGTTCACCTATTCTGGCACTCTGTCTGTCAATATGATGGTCCAGATTCAGAATAGTAATGGCTCCAATCGATCGCTAAATTAGGACGAACTGTGTAACAAACCCCCAAATCGGGTATCATAGAATGCCATATAGCTTTAAAAAACTGTAATTTAACATGTTACTTCATCATTCTAAACATTACAAAAGCTCGAATCTAATAACGTAGGGTTTCAAATTTTAGGTTTCAAAGGAATTAATTTCATTAGATAATCACATGTGCGAAATGAAGCATGTAGAACCGGAAGATGAATTGATCGTCTGGGTCTCTGCGACGGACATGGGAGCAATGCGTTGAGACGATGGATGGGGCTGTAATGAAACATGGTGTGAGGTTTTATATGTCGACCCCAATATTATAAATAAGAGTAAATTACGGATTTAGTCCCTGTGGTTTGCACGAATTTCGGGTTTAGTCTTTAGGTTTCATTTATTATGAATATGGACCCAAACGTTTGCTAAACCGTTGCCTATTTCGTCTAATTTCAGTTAAAATATTATGTTAACTTTTTTTAAAATTTCTATTATACCCCTACCTTTTATTTAATTTTAATAAAAAATAATTTAT
This sequence comes from Deinandra increscens subsp. villosa, assembly GCA_039602395.1. Taxonomy (NCBI): domain Eukaryota; kingdom Viridiplantae; phylum Streptophyta; class Magnoliopsida; order Asterales; family Asteraceae; genus Deinandra; species Deinandra increscens. The sequence goes on from JBCNJP010000009.1 coordinate 13,468,618, forward strand.
AAACCCCTCCATGTTTAACCCCAACCCTAAAAGGGTTTTGAGGCAGCCGCCACTATCACTTCAACAGTTCAACCCCATTCATCAGCATGTTTGTCGGAGCTGGATCTCCACATCAATTCCGTACACCATCACCATTTCTGTTGCTGCTTGCTTTTTAACAAAAAAAATATTGTTCCTTCCACCATCGCCACCATTTTCGTACACCGTCGCCATTTCCATACACCGCCACCATCATCTCAGATCACTTCACAGATCAAAATTTCTGGTAAATCATACCCTACATGATTTGATTGGATGGATGAATATCGATTTCGCAAACTACCGTGTTCCCCTTCGTCTGATAAACCCGATCGTAAATGTCTAACGGTTACAAATGTCACCCTTCCAGTCACATCAAGAACAAGGCTTCTGTTACTAGGGACCGCTAAAATTCAAGAAATCTTGCTTAACCACCCCAACATTCTGGCTCTTTCTCAACTAAATTTCATTAAAAACCAGTTCTTTCCCACTGGGATTTGAAATCACTTGGTGAGAAGTCTTGACTATTGTCTTTATGGCACCATTGAATATCGAATTTTACAGTGGGTTTATTTTGAACCAGACAGTTGGACTTTTAATATCGATTCAATTCAAGACGGCAGCGTCAAAACAATTCATCGATTGTATCAAAATCCTTAATAATTCACGATCTCGTTTCATAATTATCGATCTCGTTTCCGACAACGTACACGACTACGGGTCTTTAAATTTTCACCGAAACATATTAATAATGGATCCAGACGGAATCGTTGTTCGATTTCAAGCGCAAATGTGTGATTAATTTTGTGATTCGATGAGTTTTGATCATGTTATGGTCGATTAACGAATCTGGTGTCATCGAGATCGTCGGAGAAGATGACGGTGTTGCTGCCGGGAGGGGGAATTATTAGAGTGATGGGTATAATAGTAATTTTAGATTTTTTTATGTTTTCTTTTTCATTTAATTTCTTTTAATATTTTAAAAGGAGGGGTATAATGGTCAATTCACACTCACTTAACAGAATTTTCTAACAGCATTAAGGCTCAGGGATTAAATCCGATATGGTTTGGCAAACGTTTGGACCATATCCGTAATAAATAAAACCTAAGGACTAAACCCGAAATCCGTGCAAACCACAGGGACTAAATCTGTAATTTACTCTATAAATAATTATCGAGTAACCCCCCCCCCCCCCCTTGAAAATAGCTAAAAAAAATTATGACAATCTTGTTGAATAACAACGGTCATTAGCAATATAAATATAGAAACATAAGAAGATATGAACATGAACATAGAGAGAAAAAGATTTTATATAGAATATGGGAGAACTAATTTCATTTATACTTCACATAATACACAAAACCACTATTTATACGGCTAGAATAATATACAACATAAATATGATTGAGAGTTAGTAATATGGATAGGCACTATAATAATTATTCATAATAAATCTATCTTACTCATAAACCTCTCCTTTGAAAATAATTAAAAAAAATTATGGCAATCTATCTAACTCATATAGTCCTACTTCTATGTATATATTACACTTCACTATTTATAATGTTGAAGATTTCAACCTACGACATCCTTATTAGTGTTCCATCCTTAAATAGTGTTCCAAAAGATAAAACATGTTTCATTTAAACCTTTTACAATCTCACAACCACAAGAGGATATATTGTTTAGTGTGCCCTCAGAATTTTAGTTTGTTTTAGGCCTTCAAAATAGTTAAGACGCCCCTGAACTAAGACTACATACGTATAATACCATGTTTACTACGGAGGTTACATGTGTGTAATCACATGTTATGTGTGTGTAATCAAATGTTACATATGTGTAATAACATGTTTACCCATGGGTAGATACATATTTTTTTGGGGGGCTCACTTTTTTTTCGTTGGTCGAAATTCTAACAACTACATGTAAAAAAAATCGGTTTGGTCGGTTCGGGTCGGATAAGGTTGATCACACAATAACAATACGAATATACACTACAATAACTACCTTTTTTTCTTTTTGAAAGGCAAACACCCGGTTACTCGGGGGTCTCATCATGGCAAACGATGTTACCCATGACACGCTGCGACCACAGGCCGTGCGAGTAACCAGGACCCTCTATGTTGCACATCCATCCCAGAGGAAACCCACCGCCTAAAGGCCCACTGTGGTAAAACCTCTGACCCACCTCTATAATTCTTCATTTATTTTTTTGTGTCCGGTGGGATTTGAACCCTTGACCTCCACATTGGAAGACAAGAGTATATCCACTCCACCAAATGATAAAATATTATGTAACTTTTTTCTTATCACAATAAACGTCAAAGAACATGGTTTTAGCAAAGCAAACACCAATTTCGACTCTTGAAAGTCAAAAGTATTGATTCCTATAAAAACTCTTGAAAGCCAAAAGTAGTAATCTTTATAGTAACAGCTACATTATTCAGCCTAACCCAGACCACACAAATCAGAAAAACAACCATATTATCAGATATCATAAACTAATTTTGACTCTTATAGTCAAACGGCAATGGATTGTGCAAAAATAAGTGCATTATCATTCAAACGGTTCAAACCAAGGCAACCCATTAAAATCAATAAAAGGGTATTTCAATTTCACAATATTTTACCAGAAAAAACATCAAATAACTAAGGCTTTATAAAAAACCCATGTGAAATTAACCAAATTCAAGAACTTGAACAACATAAAAGTGAGAAAGAAAGCACCTTTCATAAGAAAACCCGAAGAATATAAGTTTACATGTGAGATATTGTCGCCTGTTGGCGCCGGAGGAGGGAGGCCGGAGAAGAGCGTCGCCCGAAGAGACTGAGACGAGAGTCAGAGGGAGAGCAGGAGAGGTAGAGTCGAGCTCAGAGCTGTGTTGCGTGAGGGCTGAGGGAGAGCCGCTGTTATGATTTTGTGCATGAGGGGGGCTAAAGATGTAACAACCCGTAAATTTCCAAGGACTTAAACCGATAATATATACTTATGTGTTTTCTGTGTTACGTAACTGTTTACTTGCAACGTGCCAATTTTATCATAATTACATTCATTTACAATAGGAATATAGCCTTGACGTAGCCTTAATCCATGTCGAAAATAATACTCGAACATGATAACTTCTTTGCACGAAATGGTCGCTGGAACTTCAATAATAATAAAGCGACTAACCGAATTCGTTTATCAAATTTACCAAACTATATGGTAAATGTCATGCATGATCCCATCATCTTGGGATATACTATTTCTATCATTATCATTTTACGTTCAATTTAATCATAAACTTTGATCAACCTTTTATCATTTTAAGATTCACATATTTCACGTATGACTTTAATAAACAATTTCATGTTAACTAATGATGTGTTTAGACAATGACAACAAAACGAGACTTGTGATCCAATCCCTACGTTAACATCGATCTATTTTACGTCCAAAACATTTCATCTAACTTTATTGACGTTCACGACGAATATATTTTCACATGCATGCAATATATATATGCATGCAACGTGATTTTCAAGTTATTATCCCTCGAGTAATTTTGTTCCAAACCAAGTCATTATTTTTATTATTTTATGTCTTCGTGGATAAAGATTTTATAAAACATTCAAGCCCGTTCCGATGCGTTTAATATTCTTTCCTTCCTCCTCACCTTTTTCCCCTTCGCGACCCGTCCCTCTCTCCTTTCTCCCTTGCTCGAGCCGAGTTTCGAACCCGTCTCCCTTGCTCGAGCCGGGTTTCGAACCCGTCTCCCTTACTCCCTTCGGCCGAGACCAAGCAACCAACCACCATCATTACCATTTAATTGGGTTAGTTACTTGCTTGTACCTTTTTTGACTCCCTTTTACCCATCAATTCAATCTCCAACATCTTGCACACCCTATGGAAGTGTAGGTGAAAGTTGTCTCATGCCAAGCCAAAACTATGGACCAAGAGTCCTTAGTTTCCCTCCACTTCACACCCCTCTTTTCCCCTCATTGTTGCAGCCATGTACCACTACAAACACACCCAATTTGTAAACATTTCAAGACCCTTGAGCCCCCTTTGGAGCCCTTGTGAACCGGCCAAGCAAAGGGACTCGAACCTGTCCTCCTTTTCTTCTCCTCTCGGTCCGTAACCACGCTACACACACACAAACACTGAGACTTTTATTAAACCATATTTCATGCTAGATATTTATTACATAACAAGACCCAAACATCCTCACTTTCTATCCCTATCCTCTCTAACCCGTCTCTCTCTCTCTCTCGGTTTCACTAGAACCGAAACACAACACACATACTAACCAAACACTCATTTTCTCACTTACTTCCATACTTAAACATCTTTTCTTGACCTAGCCTCATTTGCAACATAACTCTTTCAAGAAACACTTCTCTCATCTCTCTCTCCCTTCCAAATCCGTAAGTCCCCTCTCTCTCTCTACTCTCTCTCTAAAACTCTTGAGTAATCACTCAAACTCTTGACGATTCATGATGCTAGGAAGCTTTGGAACTCAAGGATCATCATCACCATCAACATTCACGGCCTCCATCTCCTCCTAGCATTTTTAGACAATAACTTTGTTTATATTGTGTATTATGTGTTGTTCTTGTAACTTTGGACCCCCTTGATGACTATGACACGTTCTTAGACTCTTAATATAGTCAAAATATGATATATTGGACTTTAGAAAGATTACTAGTGCTTAAACTCACCATAGCAAACTTTTACATACAAAAGTACACCATAAAAACCCTAGAAAGTGCTTTTCACTATAGATCCGTTTGACCAGAAAGTTTAGACTTTTAAACAGTAGGTTGTGATGGTTTAAATTACTTTAGAACATGGCCAAAAGATCTCTTAACAAATTACTTGAATTTGGGCACAAACCGGGACTAAAACCGACACCCGACGGGCCTGGAAACACCATTTTTGTAATGAAACCCTAAATCTGGTCCAAATGAACTCATAGGGTTATTTTAATGGTAAAAACATGTTTAAAAATGCATATGGTGAATTTAGGAACCTAACAGTGTCATTTAACGGACAAACGGGACCAAAACGGCAAAACCGACACAAAATCCACCAAACCCCCAAACTAATGCAAACCGACACTTAAAATAATTATCTACCTATTTTGGACAGAAATTAATCATATTTTATTGAACTTGATTGATTTCCAACTTAAACGGATAAATATCGTGTAATCGGCGATTGCCGCAAAACCGCCCGGTTTTTTACTAATTAGCCAAAATAACCAATTTTCATATGAAAACCCTCATTTTGACTTAATATTTATTTCTATAAATATTTACCATCTTTAAATATTATTTGGGAATTTTTGTATATTTTATTTAATTAAAAATATATAATTTACATCTTTCCAAATAAATACATAACCGGATACATTCACTTTGACGTTTCAAATCACTTAACCCTAAGGCTACCATGACGTCAAAACTGATTGGTAGCTCCAATCATGACTCTGTCTTTTAGTCAAAGAGTAACAATTGTTATGTCATATCTATGCGGTACCAACCGGACAAAAGGTACCAAGAGTGGGTAAACAGTCAGTTTCGGTATTCAGGGTACATGGTAACTTTATCAACTAGTCTTATCAGAATATTGTCAACTATTAACATGAACTGATTTCAATTACTATTTTCATTCAACCTTTAACTGCTAGCACTTTAAACCTGTGAAACTCACCAACAATTATTTGTTGGCCGTTTTCTCATATGAACTCTCAGGTACTTGAAATTAATTGTTGTGCATGCATCGGACCTGCTTGCTTGTTTCCTGCCTTTGCATCTTAGGACTTTTCATTTGTTTCTGGAGTATGGTTTAGCTTTTGGAGATTTTCCTAACATAACACCTAACGGTGTCATGTCCTAAAAATCTTTTGAAAACTTATGTGTTGTAACTTAAAACAATTTACTTTTCTCATTACAAATAAATCCGCTGCGTAATGATATTAGAAAAACTCCTAATTACTCCAATAATTAAACAATTTCCAAAACGGCTCTAGTTGTTGAACCATCCAGAGTACGTTCGTAACCTTGACTGTGATAACCTTTTTTTGCATCCCGGCACAAATCTTACAGGGTGTGACAAAAGATAAGTGATTTTCTTTGAACGTTGACAGCCTGGACTCGAACCTTGAACGTGACACTTATAGGTGAGGCTGCGAAGCAGCTGAACTAAGAAAGATCTCTTACTTTGTATTCACACCCCATCTATATGTTGATTAACTCCTACTTTTATGTATATATATATAATAAAAGTTTGAAATCCATTGGGTTCCTGTGGACCCGATACCACCATACTAAATATGTCCCTGTTAGCAAGTATTATCATGATTTTTTGGTTTAAGTGATTTTCTTTTTAATTAAGAAGTTTAGGGTTCAAATTTTGTTTAAGAGTTGGTTGTGCTTAGGGTTCAGATTTTCTCATGCTGCTTTATTTACGTTTTTATTTGTGGTGTCTGCTAAATATTTTGTTCCACAACTTTTCCTCCATATTTTCCTCTATTATGTTGTTTATTTCCATAAGTAGTCGTTTTCCTATCTACTCAAGGTAGATTGTTTCATGTTCACATGCTTCGGTTCTTATCAATGAACCTTTGGAGAATGTAATTATGAAGTAAATAACGTAGGTTGTACCAAATTTTGTTGAATTTTTTTTGCATATGTTATATGGGAAAAGATCTACAGAAAACAAAAAATTATCCAAAAAACCAACTTTTTTTCTCTAAAACTTCTTCATATATTAATAACTTTTAAAAAGAATTCCACCAAAAAGTCTATAATTTTATTAGCTTTATTTATGGGAATTTAATTTAAAAAAATAAAAAGTTTAGTGATTTTTTATTAGTGCATCATGCAATAGTACTAATAGTATTGCATAATGCATTATAATTAAAGCTATTTAAGCAGAAGAAACTTAACTTAAATATGGACGTGGTTTATGCGAATAATGTAAAAAACAAAGAATTGGCACTCATTAACCATTTTTATATTATTGTTGCATAGTGCATTATTAATTTCAAGCTAAAATGCGAATTTTATTTTATTTTTTAAAAAACTCGAAAATGTATTTAAAGTTTTTTTCTTTTTCCAGTATTCTTAAAATCATGAAAGAAACATATAAAAAAGTTAAAAAAAAATCTTGATTTTTTGGTTTTTTACAAAATATTGGTTTTTTATGAAACCCAACCCCTATGTTATATATGTTTCTCTTAAAGTAAGAGCTAAAAGAAATCTCCACTTCAACGCACGCGATGAAAAAAAAACGTTTCTAATACGTTTTATATGAAGTTATGAACCATTCATAATACGATTGGTAAATTATGAAATAGCATTTTGTAGGTAGACGGTTAATTTATTAGTTTCTTTTTCGTTTTTTATTACTGTTAATATAATTGTACACTTACAATACATGCAAAAATATTTATAAAAGAAAGAGTTAAATACGATTTGCGTCCCTGTGGTTTGGGAATTTTAACTCTTTGAGTCCATTTTTCAAATTATTAACAAATTTCGTCTCATGGTAGCTTTTTTTTTGCCATTTGAGTCCCTGAAACTAACTGAGTTAAAATTTTCAGTTAACTCCAAGGGTATATTAGTCAATTAATATATTAGGAGCTATTTATATAACTAGCATAGAGGAGGGATTGTTTATGTAATTAGTTAAAGTTATGTATATTATAGAGTTAAATAAGATCAAGTTCAGGTCTCTTCCGTCCCAGGAAATTCAAGCCTCTTGCGGCGAAAGCCCTGCCGCCGCCGCATCAAGTTCCAGTCTCTTCTAGCGAAAACCGCCGCCGTCGCACCAAGTTCAAGTCTCTTCCGGCGAAAACCGCTGCCGCCGCACCTTTCTCATTTCTCCGGCAGAGGTCTCCCAAGATCGATCGATTCATTCTCAGTACATGTGAATGTGGTAAACTCCATCTTCGTTCGGTGGCTTCCGACGACTCAATTCTCAGTACCTGTGGCAATTATCTAAGCCTTCAACCTCATTCTCGTCGTCAATCGTCGGAACCGCCGCATCCTCGTCGGCGTGGTCTTGTCTACCGCCACCTCGTACGATTGTCCCGTCGAAGCCTACCGCAAAAACTCGGTGGGGGAAAAGACGAGGTTCAGCTCTCACTCTATCTTTGCTCTCATTTCGTTACTACTTACTATGCGAAGATGGATTTCAATAACCGGAACTGAAAATATGAAATCAAGCAGATTGTAACAATAAATTGAAGAAATTTTTCGATTTCATAAATCTGCAATTTGTTGGTTGTGTAATTAAAAAAATCGTATTGTTTGTTTACAAATTGTAATCTTCTATAGTATGTAGCATAGATCTGGATTTAGCAATGTAGAAAACCGTTCGCAAATTAAATAAAAATAAATACTTTTATTTTGTGGTCCGATTACAACAAAAAGAATAACTTTAATCTATTACAATACAATAAAATAATCTACTCCTACCAATACGATTACAAGGAAATAATTGAGGTTACAAGGAAATGAAAAATACAATACAAAGAAATTAATAATGATTACAATGAAAAACAAATTACAATACAAATGAAATGAAAGGATATTGATTTGAATGAAAAAAATAAAGGCAGAGAGATAAGGAAAAGGTTTAGAATGATAAAATATTAATTGAAAGTCAAAGAAAATGATTTGAGAAAAATCTTTTGATATTAGTTTCAGAAAAAACGAGAAAGGTTCCAAGGAACCTTGGCGAAGGCTTCGGGTCAAAACCCGGGTCCCTTAAAACAAATTCCGGGTCTACCGAAGATCCGTTTTGTTTCCCAGGGTACAATCGCCTAAACCGTATTGTACGGCCGGGATAACTTTAAGCTTGAAGTTTAGCTTCGAATTCTTGAAGATCCTGACAAACAGGATGAAGATTGGAAGAGAGTTTTGAGAAGAGGAGAGAGTTTAGAGAGAAGAAGAATTCTTGTGAATTATGGTGTATTTTGCCACAACTAATGAGGTTGTATTTATAGTGGATGGGAGCCTTGGAGAGCAAACTAAGTTAATTCGCAGTCAAACTTTGCATTAAACGTCTTTAATGCAAATTGATTTCTAATTAACGCGGAATTACCTTAATTAGCTCAAAACGCATTTACAGCTGTCATTCCGGAGGAATCTCCGCGTACCAGCTGTTTTCCGGAAGAACTGATCTTCCGGTTCAACTTCCGCTTGAACTCCTTTCCGCTTGGAGTTCAACCGGAACAGTATCCGGCTGAACTCACGCACTGTTCAGCTTGAACCAGTTTTTCCGGTTCAACTACTCCACCCGGTCCACACAGGTCCGCTTGGACTTCAACCGGAATAACTTCCGGTTGAACCCAAAAACAATAAGGCAGCTCTCAAGCGGCTCGCGGCGATGCGAAGTGCAAAGTGCGCCATCAAAGCGCCATATTGCGCCTCATACGCCCACGCCACGCGCGCGCGCGTGTGCGAGTGCGAGTGCGAGTACGAGTGCGAGTTAGGGGTGCTTCGCACCCCTCAGGGTCCAAGGGATGTGTCCTACTAAGGGAAACAATAGTTGGTAATGTTCACACCTTATAAATCACTTTTGGTTTCATCCCCCAACCAATGTGGGATGAGTTCCATGCCATACTTGGCATTTTTTTCTCTCTTATTTTTGCAGCTTTCACTGTTGCGAGACCTTAACTTTGAGCTTCGATATCTCATTCATACGAGCTCGGATTTGGACGTGGTTTGATGCGTTGGAAAGCCCTCACAACGTACTATACAAAACCATAAAATACAGAGGCAAAAACCTATGTTATATGTGTTTTATTTTAGTCCAAAGTTGGTGAAAAACTCATTTTCACATTTAGTGAAAAAACCCATTTTCCACTAGTTTTTCTCCCAAATTTCTAATAATCCCCACATGAATGGGTATCGATCTATTCTTTAAGAATCAAAGGCAATTTCGGCAGTCAAGTATTGCAGGATAGGTAGGTGTCCCCTTTGAACCTTCCTTTGTGAAGCATACTTGGGTTACTGGTGTTTGGTAGACGCGATGTCTTTGAACCAATCGACCGTTTGTGTAACCGTTATTATACCCACAATGTATGCAAATAGCCGTCATTGGCATAGGCCACCTTGGAATTTCTTCCACAAATTGACGTAGCCATTCCGCCTCTTCACCGGATATATATCCAAGGCGATGAACTCTGATTTATGTGGACCGCGCTATAACAGTTTGCTTAGCCGATTTCCAAGCAATAGCCGCGCCACCAAGCGTGAACACATACCCGCTTGTTGATTTGGAATCCTTTATATCCGAAATCCAATTGGCATCGTAGTATCCTTCGATAACTGTTGGATCTTGGGTATAATGCAGTCCATAGTCTCTCGTGTATCTTAAGTACCTTAGTAAACGAGTCATTGCTTTCCAATGTACCGCGCACGGATTACTCGTGTACCACCTTAGTCTGCTCACAGCATAAGCCAAATCTGGTCTGGTGGATGTCATAAGTGTGACATTCGCAAATTTCAGGTTATAATTTAATTATCACCTTAGTTATATAGTATAATTACATGATAAATTCTAGTATGATAATTAAAAGTCAAGACCACTTATATAATTGGTATTCTAGAATTTTATAAATATATATATATATAGGGAGAGGATCATTTGAGAACTAATTGGTTTTGAGAACTTTTGAGAACCATTCTGAGCCACTAGTTATCTATAGGGAAATCCCCCCCATGAATTTGAGTGGTCCCCCCATGAAAATTAGTGGCCCAGAATGGTTCTCAAAAGTTCTCAAAAACAATTGGTTCTCATTTGAACCTAACCCTATATATATATATATATATACATATATATATATATATATATTGTCACCTTCAAACGTATATTTTGGAGACGTATTTTAAAATGCGTTTTAAATTCAACCCGAGTCTCGACAACCGAAACAAAACGTGCGACACACAGGCCGATGACCGACCATCTCAACACATGGGGCCAATTTTTGTACTAACTTTACAAACATCCCTTTAGTCTATTTCCTTATTCCTACTAAATCCTTGGCATATTTATCCTATATTGTCTTTAAGCCCTCATTTCAATTATGGAATGCAAGTGTGAAAATAGAAAGATTATAATAGTTTTTTTTTTTTTTTTTTGAATCCTAGACCACTACAAATCCATGGGCATAATCTTGAAGGAAAAATTTAGGCCACACATGTAAAATAATTACTACAATTAACAACCCATTCTTGCAATCTAGTAAATATTACAAGCCCCTCCCTCTAATTCCTTTCAAACTTACGTAGTAAGTCATTCATTTCAAGTGGATGAGATTGATTAGAAGCTTCTCCTATATCTAACTCTACTTCTAGCTAAAAGATATGGGAAGATTTATTGTCTAAAAATATCCAATGAATGTGTTTAAATAGTAGCATGAAACCATCATGCAATACTCACATAAATGAACTTGCATTAATTCATTTCTCACATCACTCTTTCTCCCTCTTGAAAAGTTACGACCACCACCACCTTTCCACATTAATTTCATATTTTTTCTCAAAACAAACCATAGGTTAGAAAAAGGAGTTTTCTTTAAGAGTTTTTATCATAGTTTAGAGTCTACGAAAGGATTATAACAAGAAGATTCTAGCTACTAACGGGTCATCACCTAGTATCTTTATACTAGAGGTAAAACTTAATTTTTATAGTTCAAAGTTGTGTTCGAATAAGTATTCATCCAATCTAGTCCTAGTGAAATGCTTATATTTTTTGTAAAAGATTTATAGTTTATAATGGGTTCATGTATATCATCACAAAAGTTAAAACTAAATAGAAATTAAAACTAGTTATCTAACAACAAAATTGTGATAAACTTATGGCTATAAAACTAGTGTTATTATGAGTTGACAACTTTGTAGTTTACATAAAATGGAGTATTTCATATTATGGGTGTTTCTTAAAAAATTATTGGTTTATATGAGTTATGTTAAAGAGTTTTAAAGAGGATGTGTTTCAAATGCAAAAGATGTCTTTTTATGAATCATGAAGTGTTAAAATAGTTATCACCTTATAAAAACATTTAAAAGAAAGAAAGAGATTAAAAGGTTACAAAATTTAATGAAAACATTCATTGAGAGTTAAATTCTTGTTCTATCAAAATGATAAAATAGCTTTTAATATGACAGTTAATGAAAATAAATGATAGTATAGTCTTTACACTAAAACTCACGTAGGTGAAATAAAAACATAAACTGTGTTATTATATTGTTTTTAATTTAAACAATTAATTGAACTTAATTACATATTGTACCATTTTTACATTTCAGAAAATGTTTAATCAGTCGACGAGATTAATCTACGAAATTCGCCCTACAAAATAAATCTAGAACGAATTGGATGAATTTTATTAATCTATGATCATGCTTAGATATTAAGTGTCCTTTATTATAATTTTAGGGCTCGTGAAAGACAATAAATCAAATATTCAAGGCGCACAACCAATTGCTGATCATTGTGAGTTCACGGCCCCTTTTCAACGTATTTTCTGGGGGAGATTAATATATTTTACTTGTTTTTAAATTATTACATCAGTTGTTTATCTGGTTGAGCAAGCTCGAAGTCCCCTTCAGCTTATAACGTTAATTTATTTGTAAAACGTGATAGTTAGGGACGGATCCATTGGGTGTGACGACCCTACTCGTCGTTAGTAGCACTAATAGTGGTTAGAGACCAACGAGTACTTGATTAGTCATTTCGTGTTCGATATTATGCTCATAAATATCGGTGGGCAAATATATAACTAGGTCAAGTAGCGTTATAAGGCTCATGGTAATAACTACATATTATTGTTGAAACATACAATAATAATTATCTGGTGCACATTTGATTCATTGCTTTAAACTTGTTTTTAAAGAATAAACTTTGTTTTATCGAGTTATAAAACTTGTGAATTCACCAACTTTATGTTAACTTTCAAAGAAAATGTTAATCTCAGGTAAAGGAAGGGCAGCAGAATAGAAGGATTACTGGGTCGGATGTGTTAAGAGGAAACGGGACTAGTTTTAGCAAATTATTGCAATGTTTTAAAATAAAGTCCAAATGTTATGGAACTCCTTTATGTCTTATTTTGTTCAAATGTAATAAAAGTACCTTGTAACATCGTTGTGTAATAAATTGTGTTTACTAAAAATATGTAGACGTTGTTCGATATAGCCACTGTTTCGATCCATGATAGTCAGCCCTCGTTCTTCCGCAACGATTTTGGCGGGGTGTGATAGATTGGTATCAGAGCCAATGGTTATAGAGAATTCGGATATTTTAAAGGTCCTAAACTATAACTTTTGGTTCATGTATCTGATAAAAGTGTCATACGAACTAATATTTAATTGTTAAATATTAATTGAAAATATTTTTCCTCATACTAAAAACTTGTATATTTTAGATGGATCATAACCTCGTGATAGTATTATCATCTGATTCTGAGGAAGATGAACTGGGTATACTAACTGACTCGGAATCCGTTGAGTATAACGCACAGGGGTACAACACTGAAGAACCTATGGAAGGAAATGGAGATGGCCAAGGAGACCAAGAGGTGCTAGTGATCGAAGCCCCACTAGTAGAGCAAAGTCAGCCCACACCACTATTGATGTTAGAGGCGCCACCGATGCCAGCTGAGGAAGCTGGAGATGATCATGATCCAGCACTGCATGCAGTACCAGACGAGGGAAGCATTGGGCATATTCCTAGGAGATTTGAAGTAGGTAGACCATCAAACCATCAAGCGCGTCGCATGCCTGACAATAGGTCCTGGTATGTACTCAATAAGACAGAAATACAGATAAATATTCTAAGGGAAAACATCGATGCGTGCATGAGGGAAATTGGAGCATTACAAGCTCAACTAAGGCATTATGAGAATCAGTGGGGGTTAACGATTTTCGATAACAAATAAAGGGTTATAAGGATAAATGAATTTCAGATGAGGATCAATGAGCTGGAACAACAGGTAATGGTGGCAAACGAAAACATCGCAACACTGGAGGCGCACAACATGATGTGGCCAAACTTCACCTACCCACACTTTCCCCCACCCCCACCACTGTAGACGCCTAGATTATGTAGTAATTGTTGACTAGTAAGTAGTCAAATTTTCTGGGTATTTTGTTGTGTAATCAAGACATGAACAGGTAACTTGGTAGAACTGGTAACACTAACACCTTTTGGGTAAGACGTGATAGAGCGATAGCGATCACGTGATATATAAATAATTGATGCATATTATTATAAATTGTGTTTTGTCATGATATGGTAAAATAGAAGGAATAACTTGTGTATTACTATAGAATGATAAACTAGAATGAACAACCAGTACGACGTTGTGAATTGAGAAGATTACTTGTATAGTCATGATAATGGTTTAAATGAATGAACTTATAAGATTTTGTGAAAAGGTAAACATAGAGGATTTAATTCCAGTTTTGATAGAAAAAAAAAATTGTTTTTCTTATATATACATACATTTACATCAATCATTTTTTTTTATATTTAATAGTAGAGACATGGCACCAAAAAGAACAACAAGATAACAGAGCCCTGAATCAGTAGTACCATTAACTCAAGATCAAATAAACCAACTCATCGCACAATAAGTCGCGGCAGCTATAGCCGAATACGAGGCGAACCAGCCCCCCACTAATGTAAGCAGCATTGGCAGATCTGGAGGAAATGGCGGCGGCGAAGGATACAACAGTTGCTCCTACAAAAATTTCCTTAGCTGCAAACCTCGTTACTTTAACGGTACTGAGTGAGCTATTGGATTAGTTCGTTGGATTGAGCGACTGGAGACTGTGTTCAGCATCAGGAACTGTGCTGAGAACTGTAAAGTTAAGTATGTTGCGGGTACTTTCCAAGATGGAGCCTTATCATGGTGGAACACTGTTGGTCCTGAAACAACAACTAATCACGATATATTAATCACAAACGAGTGCGGAATCCTCGTTTATGATTGATTCAAGATAGAGAAGAGAAGAAACACGAAGAATACGATGATTAAACGTTAAAAACTTGATCTTTGCACACAAGAAAACTTGTCGGGTACAAAACAGAAATCGTAAACACTCTTCTCTCTCTAGATCACGATCACGATCGTAATCAGCTCCCTGGAAATCGTAAACTAGCTCTCCCAATCAGCAACCCAAATGAGGAGGTCTAGAGGGGTTTATATAGGCACCCCAATGGGTTTACTATTGGGCCTCTTGAGTCATAAACCCAATAGTAAACTCAAGCCCAACACTAAACTAGCCTACATACAATAACCAAACTAGTCTACTAAACTAATGAAACCCTCTAAGCCCAGCCCAACATATTTAATATTACAAGCCTCATAATCTAGCCTCTACAATCTTCCCCTAGGCTTGTGATATTAAATGTCTTCGATCTTTGAAAAACTTCTTTTTGACTGGCTTGCAAAGATGCTGATGAAGATTCTTTCCGCAGAAATCTTCATTGGGTTTCATAACGGGCACTTGGGCCTTCCTCTTGATCAGCATCAGCTTGAACTTCTTGAAATGAACAAGTTAATGAGATGGAGGATTCTCATTGACTTGCTTCTCTTGAAGGAATTGGTTCTTGCTGAATCTTCGGTAACTGTCTTGAATCTTCATAAATTAGAGGGTTCAACTTTTGAAAGCCCCTAACTTTGAAGAATTTGATTGTTGAACTTGGATCTTCATGATCTCTGACTGCTCTCTGCATCACTTTCTTCAACGAGACTTGAAGTCTTCAGCTTCCCTTAAACATGTGAACATCTTATCTTCTTTGAAGCTCTTTTGAAGCTTTTAAAAACTTGTAAAGACACCAACAACTTCCCCTGAACAGTTGCTTTTCCAGATGGAAGTCTTGTCCGGCTGGTTCTTTAACTTTGAGCAGCAGCAGCATCAGCAGCATCTTTCTATCATCAACCTGTCTGACACACATTTGAAAAAAAAATATACTCCACCAGACATTTGATGACCGATCTTTGGGTTAGGAGGTAATTATCATCTGTTCAGTTGATTCAAATTAACATAATTATAACCAAAAACCCTAATATAGATTACGGGTTTTCTATAAAACTTCCCCTGAACCCAAGACCTCTAAAGACTTCCCCTTAGCTGATAACTTCCCCTCAGCTAAGGACTTCCCCTGAGATAATACATATTATCTTCGAGTTCCCTTCAGATACTATGTATTATGGAAGTCTTTTCATTAGATAATAAGTATCATCCTTGAGTTCCCTTCGGATAATACTTATTATCCTCCCTCCTTCCCCTAAAAATTTGTCAAGATCTGACGGAGGAAGTCTTTTCCATTAGATAATAAGTATCATCCTCGAGTTCCCTTCGGATAATACTTATTATCCCATACTCCTTCCCCTAAAAATTTGTCAAGATCTGTCGGGGGCATATTATCATGCATTAAAACCCATGAAAAACACATTTTGACTTCTCAAATCAACCTGGCCAAGACGAAAACACACCAAAAAGAACTTAACGACTCACACACGAAAGATATAAACTAAACAAATACTTACCAAACCAAACATGAGAAAGTTTACAAGGGATCAAACCGTAATCTATATTCGAGGAACCCTTTTCAGCTTCAGTTACTCAACTAGTCCAGGTGATTGCCGGTATGTTTGTCCGCTTTAAACTCAAACCCGTTTAATCCCAACCGAATGCGTCATGTTTAATATAGTACAATATTACCATCATGTTTAATTGTCCCCACACCCAAGCGTACATAGCAAAACCTACCCAACCTCAGACTTTATTGAGGTTTCACAAACCCCCAGCTTGAGGAACCATGCACCACGGCTATGACTACCACTTATTTTTATTAACCATCAGTTGGTGATCAGGTCGGCCGCTAAGCACGCAAAGAAGACCAACTGAGTGATTATTTTTCATTTTCTTTTCTTTTTCTTTTCTTTTTCATTTTTTTTATTTATTATGTGGTGTAGTCATGACAGCAGAGACATGGCGTGTGAGAGAGTGAATACTAGGTAATTACCACTCTCAACCCATTTTTGCCGGGACTCAGTCTTTTAAACCATGCAATCTGGGATGGGAAACTAAACATATATATCTTTTAAGTTCATTACACTTACATTGGTGGTCATACGATTAGGTCGAGCCTACCGAGCATATCACCGTGGAGCTTGCCTTTCACTTCCGCCTTACGCGTGTCAGCCATCTCCAACCCGGACATTCATTTTACTTCCCCTAAACTTCTCAAAAAACAAGACACAAACAATTAAAAATTGAAAAGCACACTATATTTGAGGGGTCAACTTTTTCTTTATCTTTACATTTCTTCTCCTTGCTTTTTGATTTTTAATGTCACAATTTTGTGAACATCATTTTTTTTTAAAAACAATAAAAAATAAAACACACAAACACACTTAAGTGAACAAAACACTAAATTTTGCAGACATCTGGCCAAGCTAACTTTCAAAGTATTGATTTGAAAATTTTGAGAAAATTGGGTTTCATGACATGCACACTTCATTGCATTTGAAGTCAAACACATAATCAATCAACTGCTCAATTTAAACTTTAATGAAGTAGGTTTGACTCAAAAGACCCTTTGTTGCCTCATCATTTAAACAACCAAGTTAAGAACAGTACCTTTTATGCTGATTTTGACCTTTTACCTCTCAATGAGACATACCTTCCATTTATAGATTACTTGACATGACATGGAGATACGTCTCCTAAACTGTGCCTGGAACAATCACTTATCAACAAACAAATTAGTAATAAAAACGTTAGTGATAATCCTCCTTGATCGTTCCTGCACAGAGTGAGAGATTAGTTAGCCATTGGTACCCAGGCCATTGTTTTTCTGGGTACACCTGAGGAATCAATAAAGGATACTTCTTGTAAGAACATCCCCTTTGTGAAATCAGGAAGTTGTGATGGAGCTGCCTTGATTTTTGGTTTCCAAGTTCCAGGTGATTTAACATTTGTTTTAGTCACTGTTGGAGTTGTGACTTTAGGTATTTCAACCTTCTTCGTTTTAGAATCATTTTTCATTTTTCTTTTTCTTTTCATTTTTCTGTGATGTTGTCATAATAGCATAAACATGGCGTGTGAGAGAGTGAATACTAGGTGAATACCACTCTCAACCTGTTTTTGCTGGGACTCAGTCTTTTAAACTATGTAAACTAGGATGGAAAACTAAACATATATAAGAGTTAAGTTTACTGCACTTACATGGATGATCATAGTTTTTGATTTAGCTTACCGAACATCATTTTTGAGACGTCTTTCACTTCTGCCTTACACGTGTCAGTCTCCGATCGTCTTGGAAATTTATATCACTTCCTACCAACTCAAGGCAAACAAAAGACATCATAAAAACCTCAAACAGATATATTTTTTTTTAATTTTTTTTTAGCTTTTCTGAAACAACAATATTTCTTCCCCTGTTTTTATGAGGCTTTTGAAAGATAAACACATTTTTTTTAATCCAAAAGCTTTTTCATAAACACAAATAAGAGAGGTATTTATACTATCTCTTACAAAACCTAGGGCCAATCATAAACACAATAGGCCCAATCATAAACACAAAGAAATCGGCCCACATGGCCTAAAACATAAACTAACTAAGCCCAAAACTAATAATAAGCTAGCCCATAACTAATGTTCATGCCTCTAATAAATATAGCCCAACAATCTTCCCCTAGGCATGAACCATTAGACTATCTACGGCAGCTGGAGATCGAATCTGAAAGTGTTCTGCACATTGTTTGACCACCATCCATTTTCCACTATCCGATTAGCCGTTCCATGAAAGATCCCCACCCTTATAGCATTTTCCATATCATTCTCATCACCGAGAATAGGTTGGGAGGCGAGGAGCTTGATGTCTCTTTCTCCAAATCTCAGTAGATCAACTGGATCGTAGAAACGGAATTGCCTCAATCTCTTGCAGAGCACCACCACCTCGTGAGTCGTTGGATCATAACACCAACAGTCAAAGTTTTTGACTAAGGTACCGTCTTCGATCTCGTCCAACATATTGATCACTCTAGTGCGCTTGGTGGGTGGCCTCCTTGCTTCTCCTATCGACTCTCCAGTCACTGGGTCAGTTCCAGTCTCGACCCATCTCACTTGCTTCAGCTCAAAGTTTGCAAAATTGTTCTCTAATTGGCTCATCAGGTTGTTTCGAATAAGATCTCCTTCAGTGTTGTTCCATCTGTTGATGTAGGGAGCTCTTAGCAAACTTCTAATCTCAGGCTCAGTCCAGGTATGAAATTGGGCACGTGTTCTGTAATATTCCACTGGACTGTAGCCGTCACGGATTACGGCAAACAACTTCTTCTCCGTGTCATAGTGCCAGCACAGAATGGCTTCACGACTCCCCCTTTTATCTATTGAGCTTTCACCAACATTAATGGTGTATTGAGTAGGGGTTGGTCCTTGAAAGAATTCTTTAAACCAGTTGTCATGCCCTTCTGGCGCTTTGGAGATGACCCTTCCACTTCGGGCATAATCTGACATTTCAATTGTGTCATCTCCATCATCAACATTCACTGCTTCTGCACCTTGCACTCCTTGAGATGAACCTTGACCAGGGGCACCTCAAGCATTTGACTCCACAGCATTTTTCAAATTACCAAACTTCTTCTTCAGGTCCATCAAGGTCTCATACAGATACTTCATTCTATTCTTGTATGCCGCCTCATTGTCCTTTAACCTTCTGTTTTCTGCCTGGAGAGCTTTTATCTCAGTTTCCCTAATTCTATTCTGAGACATCAGAAAGTTTATGTGAGGGTCTGTACTTATCCTCATCTCAATTGGTAGCTCAGCAGCTTGAAGTGGGTGGAAACTTGGAATAACAGTTGGCGGCAAGCTTGTTCCACTAGAGACACTTATTCTCACAGGGTTGGGTATAACAACAGTGTTATCAACCTCCATAGATTGCCTTTCTTCATGAACAGGGCTACGTTCATTCAGAGGAGGGCTTTCAGTCTGAACCAGGGCAGGTTGATCTTCAACAATTGGAACTGTTGATTCTTCTTGAGCAGTTTGACTTTGAGAACTAGACTCAGTTGGATGGACCATTAACAGACTTGAGCTAGTCTTTGTGAACTTGAATCGGATACTTCTTGGATCTATCTTCTTTCTGGGAGATGGTTCACGGAAGGGGACAGGCTCTTCGAGCATTTCATTCATATTGAACTGAATATCCAATTCTTGAGGGATGGAATCACCACTAGAAGATGAATTCAGTACATCTCTTGATCTTTTCAGATTTATTGGCTCCAAGTCTCCATAGATATCATCATCCATATTCCCTTGATTAGCAAAGATGTCGTCCATCACATTTTCTTCATCTGAAGGTATCACCACATCTTCTTCTTGCACATTTACAGCCGGAGTTGCTGTTATATCTTGATCTTCAGCAACAGATGCATTCACAGTTGGCACATCGGCTTCAGGTTCAGATTCTTCAACTTCTTGTTCCCTTGCCACTTCGGGAAATGCACCCCTCTTGACCCATTGAAGTCTTCCTTGAAAACTGTTTTTACCCTTTCTGTCTTGGGTCTGTAGTCCAAACACTCCACAATCCATCACCTTAATATCCAGTTTTTCCACCCTCTCTTCAATCATGGGGTATTTCTTCATGACCACCATTTGAACGAATCTAGGTGTCATCAGGAACTGTTCTCGGGCGCTCAGGTCAGCATTGCCTATCCAATCCAACAACATCATCTTGGAGAAATTGAATTTCCAGTCCAAGGCCAATGCGACAAATGTTGTTCCATGCAGTTTGTTGAGCTGATCAAAGCTAGTTCTCTTTCCCATAAATGATTTTTGCATGTAGTGAGCCAGACACCTCCAGTAGTGCGGCAACAACTTCTTGAAGATGGGAGGGAACTTTCCTTCATATCCCAGAGATTGAGCACCTGCTAGCACAACTTCCTTCGGATACTCAATCTGATCAGTAGCACTATCAATGATGTTCAGCCCTTTTCTGATGTCATCTTCTTGAATCAATATCGTGAGAACCGCGAAACACTCGTTTCTTGGCTCTGATACCAATTGTTGGTCCTGAAACAACAACTAATCACGATATCTTAATCACAAACGAGTGCGGAATCCTCGTTTATGATTGATTCAAGATAGAGAAGAGAAGAAACACGAAGAATACGATGATTAAACGTTAAAAACTTGATCTTTGCACACAAGAAAACTTGTCGGGTACAAAACAGAAATCGTAAACACTCTTCTCTCTCTAGATCACGATCACGATCGTAATCAGCTCCCTGGAAATCGTAAACTAGCTCTCCCAATCAGCAACCCAAATGAGGAGGTCTAGAGGGGTTTATATAGGCACCCCAATGGGTTTACTATTGGGCCTCTTGAGTCATAAACCCAATAGTAAACTCAAGCCCAACACTAAACTAGCCTACATACAATAACCAAACTAGTCTACTAAACTAATGAAACCCTCTAAGCCCAGCCCAACATATTTAATATTACAAGCCTCATAATCTAGCCTCTACAAACACTGTTATTGGATCAATTGGACTTGAAACGGCTCAACAAATGACATGGGAAGATTTCATCAAGCTGGTTCATGATGTTTACTGCCCAAGGAATGAAATTCAAAAACTGGAAGAGGAATTCTGGAAGCACACAATGGATGGTGCAGATATTGTTGGTTACACCACTAGATTTCATGAACTAGCATTCTTATGCCCGTCTTTGGTCAACCCCGAATACAGAAGGATCGAGAGGTACATTTGGGGTCTTCCAACTCAGATCCAAGGGAACGTTACTTCTTCCCGACCAGATTCGATCAACAACGCAGTACGAATTGCACATGAATTAACTGATCAAGCAATACGTAAGGGAATTCTAGTTAAGAAGGCAACAACAAGAGGAAATGAGTTCAAGAGAAAATGGGATGATAACAAGATGTATAACCATGGAAAACATTTGGGAAACTCCCAAGGACACGGAGGCCAAGGGGCGTACAAATCCTATGCAGCGATGGTAGCTCCAATCAGAAAGCCATACACCGGGAACCTACCACTTTGTACCAAATGCAACTATCATCACACTGGACAGTGTGATAAAGAAATATGTCGGCGATGCAAGAAACCAGGCCACTAGGCCAAAAACTGCACAAATGCTGCAGTAGTAGATGCACCACCTGGAGGTGCAAGTCCTGCACTAAAATGTTTCGAATGTAATCTACCGGGACACATGAGGCGTGACTGTCCCAAGTTGACAAATCAGAATGGTGGAAACAACCGTGGGCGTGCCTTTATTATGGGAGCCGGAGATGCACGTCAGGATCCAAACATCGTTACGGGTACACTCCTCTTAAACAATCTTTATGTTTCAGTATTATTCGACACGGGTGCCGATAAAAGTTTTATATCTTCAGAACTTAGTCCCTTTATGAATATTAAGCCCTCTAAATTAAATGAAAAATATTCCATAGAATTAGCGAACGGAAAATTAATTGAGGCTAGTGAAATATTGTGTAACTGCACAATAAAGATAGGTGACCAAATGTTCAGTATCGAATTGTTACCGGTAGAGCTTGGAAGCTTTGATATTGTGGTTGGAATGGATTGGCTGACAATAAATCAAGCTGAAATTATATGTCATGAGAAGAAAATACGAATCCCACTCCCAGAAAACGAAACTCTAACGTTCCAAGGCGAGAAATGCAGGAGTAGACTAAATATAATCTCAAGCTTGAAGGCACAAAAGTTTCTACGAAAGGGTTGTCATGCCATATTAGCACATGTTGTCGCTAAGAAAACAAAGGAAATAAAGCTATCAGATATTCTAGTGGTAAGAGATTTCCCTGGAGTATTTCCAGACGACTTGCCAGGGGTACCACCAACAAGACAAGTAGAGTTTCAAATTGATTTGGCACCAGGGGCCGCTCCTATAGCCCGATCTCCTTACCATTTAGCACCGTCAGAAATGCAAGAGTTATCAAACCAACTGCAAGAATTATTGGATAAGGGATTTATTAGACCAAGTACTTCACCATGGGGAGCACCTGTACTATTTTGAAAAAGAAGGACGGATCATTCCGAATGTGTATTGATTACCGGGAGTTAAACAAGGTGACAATCAAGAATCGATATCCTCTCCCACGGATCGATGATTTATTCGATCAGTTGCAAGGATCAAACTACTACTCAAAGATCGACCTAAGGTCAGGTTATCACCAGTTAAAAGTCCGAAGTGAAGACATCCCAAAGACTGCATTCAGAACTCGTTATGGGCATTATGAGTTTCTAGTAATGCCTTTCGGTCTAACCAATGCCCCTGCTGTTTTTATGGACTTAATGAATAGGGTATGTAAGCCATATCTTGACAAATTTGTCATCGTATTCATCGACGATATCTTGATCTACTCAAAGTCTAAAGAAGAACATGAAGAACATCTTAGAATTATTTTGGACTTGCTTAAAGAAGAGCAATTGTATGCAAAATTTTCAAAATGTGAATTTTGGATTCGAGAAGTACAATTCTTAGGTCATGTGGTGAATCACGAAGGCATTCACGTTGATCCCTCTAAGATCGAAGCCATTAGAAATTGGGAAGCACCTAGAACACCAACTGAGATTAGGCAATTCTTGGGTTTAGCAGGATATTATCGACGGTTCATTGAGAACTTTTAAAAAATAGCCAAACCGTTAACCTCATCAAGGAAATCGTGGCTAAACATGGTGTGCCGAAATCTATCAAATCAGATCGTGATAGTCGGTTTACCTCAAGATTCTGGCAGACATTCCAAGAAGCTTTAGGAACTCGATTGGACATGAGTACGGCATATCATCCACAGACAGATGGTCAGAGCGAAAGGACGATTCAGACCTTAGAAGACATGTTGAGAGCTTGTGTCATTGACTTTGGAGGAAATTGGGATACTCATCTACCGCTGGTAGAATTTTCGTACAATAATAGTTATCACTCGAGTATTGAGTGTGCACTGTACGAGTCCTTATATGGAAAAAAATGTTGATCACCACTCTGTTGGGCTGAAATTGGAGATAAACGACTCACGGGGCTAGAAATTATCCAGGAAAGGTATTTCAGATTAAAAATCGTCTTGTAGCTGCTCGTGATAGGCAAAAGAGTTACGCTGATAACCGAAGAAAACCATTAGAATTCTTTGTTGGAGACAGAGTACTGTTAAAAGTGTCACCGTGGAAAGGTGTGCCTAGGTTCGGAAAGCGTGGGAAATTAAACCCGAGATACATAGGCCCGTTTGAAATTTTGGAAAGAATTGGCCCGGTAGCCTATAAACTCAATTTACCCGTAGAACTTAAGAACGTTCATTCTACTTTTCATGTGTCGAATCTAAAGACATGTCTAGCAGACGAAGCTCTGATAGTACCACTAGAAGAAATTCAAGTGAACGATAACCTCAATTTTGTTGAAGAACCCAGGGAGATTATCGATTGGAAGATCCACAAGACTCATCGAAGTCGTGTCAAACTAGTGAAAGTTTGTTGGAACTCTAGACGAGGACCCGAGTTTACATGGGAAACCTTGGATCATATGAGGAAGAAGTACCCCGCTTTGTGCGCAAGTCAGTAACCTATTTAGTTCAAATTTCGGGACGAAATTTCTTTAACGGGAGAAGAATGTGACATTCGCAAATTTCAGGTTATAATTTAATTATCACCTTAGTTATATAGTATAATTACATGATAAATTCTAGTATGAAAATTAAAAGTCAAGACGACTTATATAATTGGTATTCTAGAATTTTATAAATATATATATATATATATATATATATATATATATATATATATATATATATATATATATTGTCACCTTCAAACATATATTTTGGAGACGTATTTTAAAATGCGTTTTAAATTCAACCTAAGTCTCGACAACCGAAACAAAACGTGCGACACACGGGCCGATGACCGACCATCTCAACACATGGGGCCAATTTTTGTACTAACTTTACAAACATCCCTTTAGTCTATTCCCTTATTCCTACTAAATCCTCGGTATATTTATCCTATATTGTCTTTAAGCCCTCATTTCAACTATGGAATGCAAGTGTGAAAATAGAAAGATTATAATAGTTTTTGTTTTTTTTTTTTTTTTTGAATCCTAGATCACTACAAATCCATGGGCATAATCTTGAAGGAAAAATTTAGGCCACACATGTAAAATAATTACTACATTCACCAACCCATTCTTGCAATCTAGTAAATATTACAAGCCCCTCCCTCTAATTTTCTTTCAAACTTACGTAGTAAGTCATTCATTTCAAGTGGATGAGATTGATTAGAAGCTTCTCCTATATCTAACTCTACTTCTAGCTAAAAGATATGGGAAGATTTATTGTCTAGAAATATCCAATGAATGTGTTTAAATAGTAGCATGAAACCATCATGCAATACTCACATAAATGAACTTGCATTAATTCATTTCTCACATCACTCTTTCTCCCTCTTGAAAAGTTACGACCACCACCACCTTCCCACATTAATTTCATATTTTTTTCTCAAAACAAACCATGGGTTAGAAAAAAGGAGTTTTCTTCAAGAGTTTTTATCATAGTTTAGAGTCTACGGAATGATTATAACAAGAAGATTCTAGCTACTAACGGGTCATCACCACATCTTTATACTAGAGGTAAAACTTAATTTTTATAGTTCAAAGTTGTGTTCGAATAAGTATTCATCCAATCTAGTCCTAGTGAAATGCTTATATTTTCTATAAAATATTTATAGTTTATAATGGGTTCATGTATATCATCACAAAAGTTAAAACTAAATAGAAATTAAAACTAGTTATCTAACAACAAAATTGTGATAAACTTATGGCTATAAAACTAGTGTTATTATGAGTTGACAAATTTGTAGTTCACATAAAATGGAGTATTTCATATTATGGGCGTTTCTTAAAAAATTATTGGTTTATATGAGTTATGTTAAAGAGTTTTAAAGAGGATGTGTTTCAAATGCAAAAGATGTCTTTTTATGAATCATGAAGTGTTAAATAGTTATCACCTTATAAAAACATTTAAAAGAAAGAAAGAGATATCAAAGGTTACAAAATTTAATGAAAGCATTCATTGAAAGTTAAATTCTTGTTCTATCAAAATGATAAAATAGCTTTTAATATGATAGTTAATGAAAATAAATGATAGTATAGTCTTTACACTAAAACTCACGTACGTGAAATAAAAACATAAACTGTGTTATTAAATTGTTTTTAATTTAAACATTTAATTGAACTTAATTACATATTGTACAATTTTTACATTTCAGAAAATGTTTAATTAGTCGACCAGATTAATCTACGAAATTCGCCCTACAAAATAAATCTAGAACGAATTGGATGAATTTTATTAATCTATGATCATGCTTAGATATTAAGTGTCCTTTATTATAATTTTAGGACTCGTCTAAGACAATAAATCAAATATTCAAGACGCACAACCAATTGCTGATCATTGTGAGTTCACGGCCCATTTTCAACGTATTTTCTAGGGGAGATTAACATATTTTACTTGTTTTTAAATTATTACATCAGTTGTTTATCTGGTTGAGCAAGCTCGAAGTCCCCTTCAGCTTATAACATTAATTTATTTGTAAAACGTGATAGTTAGGGATGGATCCATTGGGTGTGACGACCCTACTCGTCGTTAGTAGCACTAATAGTGGTTAGAGACCAACGAGTACTTGATTAGTCATTTCGTGTTCGATATTATGCTCATAAATATCGGTGGGGCAAATATATAACTAGGTCAAGTAGCGTTATAAGGCTCATAGTAATAACTACACATTATTGTTGAAACATACAATAATAATTAACTGGTGCACATTTGATTCATTGCTTTAAACTTGTTTTTAAAGAATAAACCTTGTTTTATCGAGTTATAAAACCTGTGAATTCACCAACTTATATTGACTTTCAAAGAAAATGTTAATCTCAGGTAAAGTAAGGGCAACAGAATAGAAGGATTACTGGGTCGGATGTGTTAAGAGGAAACGGGACTAGTTTTAGCAAATTATTGCATATGTTTTAAAATAAAGTCCAAATGTTATGGAACTCCTTTATGTCTTATTTTGTTTAAAAGTAATAAAAGTACCTTGTAACATCGTTTTGTAATAAATTGTGTTTACTAAAAATATGTAGACGTTGTTCGATATAGCCATTGTTTCGATCCATGATAGTCACCCCTCGTTCTTCCGCAACGATTTTGGCGGGGTGTGATAATAAGATACATGAGACTCCCAATCACCCTTGATTACTCCAACTGAGCAACCCCTTTTCCTCTATTCTTAGCAAGATGAAGGGTAGTGTCAACCGGAGTTTGAGACACACTCTTATCTCCTGCGTTTGACTTCTCAAGGATTTTGTCCACATAGTGAGATTGACTCAAGACAATACTATTTGGGGTTCTGATGATTTTTACACCGAGTATCACATCTGCAAGCCCCGTGTCTTTCATGTCAAATCTCTCTTTCAACATGTCTTTAGTAGCTTTGACCATCTTATCATCACTCCCAACGATAAGCATGTCATCTACATAGAGACATAGAATCACATAACCTCTAGGTGTGTCCTTCGCATAGACACACTTGTCACACTCATTTATTTTGAATCCGTTGTTAAGCATGACACGGTCAAACTTCTGGTGCCATTGTTTCGGAGTTTGCTTCAAGCCATACAAAGACTTGACGAGTCTACACACCTTGCCTTCTTGTCCAGGAGCGGTAAAACCCTTAGGTTGTTCCATGTACATCTCTTTATCTAAATCACCGTGTAGAAACGCGGTCTTTACATCCATTTGGTGAACCTCCAAATTTCGTAAAGCCGCTACAGCAAGCACCAACCTTATCGAGGTTATGCAAGTAACAGGTGAGTAAGTATCAAAGTAATCCAGACCCTCCTTTTTTCTGTATCCTTTGATCACTAGCCTCGCCTTATACTTGTCAATGGAGCCAGCGGCTTTCAACTTCTTCTTGAATATCCACCGATATCCAAGTGGTTTGCAACCATTAGGAAGATCGACAAGCTCCCAAGTGTGGTTTTGCAAGATAGACTCTATCTCACACTTGATGGCTTCTTTCCATTGAGACCCATCTGAAGAGGTTACCGCCTCGCGGTAGGTATTGGGATCACCCTCAACCATGTAAGCCGTGAAGTCAGGTTCAAAGGATTTTCCAACCCTTTTTCGCTTACTTCGTCTAACATCACCCTCATTAGATGCAGGTCGTTTATGAACCTCATTACCAACACATGGTTATTCATGAACTTCGTCACCAACAAATGGATCTTCATGAGTCTCATCACCAACTAATGGTGTCGATGAACTCGCGTGTTCTCGTGACAAACACAGGAATATATTTCCAAAGAATGAAGCATTCCTTGATTCCATGATAGTGCCTTCGTGTATATCGGGATTTTCCGAGTCATGGACCAGAAACCGGTATGCACTACTGTTTTCTGCGTATCCAATGAACACACAGTCCACAGTCTTGGGTCCTAACCTTTGCACCTTAAGCAAAGGAGCTAATACCTTAGCTAGGCACCCCCACACCTTCAGGTATTTGTAGGATGGCGTTTTACCCGTCCATAATTCATAAGGAGTCTTATCCTTATCTTTGCGGGGTATCTTATTTAAAAGATAGTTAGCCGTCAAAATGGCTTCCCCCCACATGTCTAGGCTCATCCCAGAACTATTCAACATGGCATTCATCATCTCTTTTAATGTACGGTTCTTTCGTTCCGCAATGCCATTGGATTGTGGAGAATAAGGTGCGGTGGTCTCATGGACAATTCCACTTTGTGCACATAAGTCCGCAAACGGGTGAAACATATTCACCTCCTCTATCACTCCGAAAAACCTTGATTTTCTTGGTGAATTTATTCTCAACCAAGTTCTTAAACAAGACAAACTTGTTTATTGCTTCATCCTTACTTTTAAGTAAGTATACATAGCAATATCTTGTACTATCATCAATAAACGTGATGAAGTACTTGTTTCCACCACGTGTGGGGATGACTTTCAAGTCACACACATCAGTGTGAATTAAGTCTAGGGGTTCGGTTATTCGTTCAACCAATTTAAATAGTTGTCTTGTAAGTTTGGATTCAACACACGTTTCGCATTTTGATTTCGATTCTATTTTAGAATTTGGCAAACATTTTAAATTCATCAAACGGCGTATGGAATTAAAATTGACGTGTCCTAATCTACCATGCCACATATTTGAATCGTAAAACTCAATCATATAAGTATAAGAGGAGGCTTTCGCCATTCTATTAATAACCATTGTAGACAACTTAAACATAGAGTTTTGGGCATAGCCCTTGCCTACAAACATGCCGTTTTTGGTCAACACGACCTTATCAGACTCGATCACAATGCGAAATCCAAACCTGTTGAGCAGCCATCCAGAAACAAGGTTCTTCCTGATTTCTGGCACGTACAGAACGTTGCTAAACGTAAGTTCCTTCTCAGAAGTGAACTTCAAGACCACATTGCCTTCACCCATGATGTCGGCAGTAGCTTTATTCCCCATATAAAGCTTCTCGGTCCCCTTCGCCTCTTTAAACGTACTAAAGAGGGTCTTGTCTCCACACACGTGGCGGGTGGCACCGGTGTCAACATACCAGCCAGGGTTCTCCCCCACAATGTTGACTTCAGATATGAAGGAAGACGCCTCCGTGATCATGGCCACCAGTGGCATGTCATCTTCCACCATGTGAGCGCGCTCACGTTGTGGCTTCGGGCACTGATCCACCCGATGACCATGCCCCCCACAGTTGTAGCACTAACCTGAGAACTTCTGGGGGTTTTTTTTCACAACCCCTTTCTTCAGTGCCAAGTGCTCCGCTGCTTTGCCTTTGCCTTTGGCATTGGCCCCACCCTTTCGCTTGCTTCCTTTGGAAGACTGACCAACCTCCACCATATTCACCTTAGCCGAAGGTTGCATGGTGGTGGCTTTTTGAGCAGTCTTATTGTCCTCCTCGATACGAAGACGGACAATGAGATCCTCAACGGTCATCGCCTTTCTTTTGTGTTTAAGATAGTTCTTAAACTCGAGCCACAAAGGCGGAAGCTTCTCAATCATTGCCACCACTTGAAATGTCTCACAAATGGACATACCATCTGCGTGGACCTCATGTAGTATAATTTGAAGCTCTTGGACTTGACTCATCCGGTTTTATTATCAACCATTTTGTAGTCCAAGAAACGGGCTACCACGAATTTCTTCCTGCCAGCATCCTCCGTTCTATACTTCTTGTCTAAAGACTCCCACAATTCTTTGGAAGTCTTAAACACCGAGTAGACATTATATAGTGAGTCCACTAGGCCGTTCAACATATAGTTGCGGCACAAGTAGTCCGAATGTTTCCAAGCGTCAACCGCATTAACGGTTTCAGCGTTGGCTTCCCCTTCACCGAGTTGGGGAGCGGACTCTGTGAGACACCTCGCAAGGTTCAAGGTGGTTAAGTAGAACAACTTCTTATGTTGCCACCTTTTGAAGTGCAAGCCCGAGAACTTCTCGGGTTTTTCGGCATGACTGGCGATGGTGTTGGCCGGTATGCCAGTGGAGGTACCAACCGATGGTGTTTCCTTAGGCTTTTCGGTCGTCTTTACAGTTTCGTTAGTCATTTTTCTGAAACAGATAACTACACAAGTTAATATTCAGAAATATTATTTAAACGCGCACGTTTAAAACGTAAGAAAAAACCTCCAACTAATGGATGGTTTTCGAGGAGTAGAAGAGAGTTTTTAATCTCTAAACGCGCACGTTTTTTAAGAGATTAAAGTCCAACAAATGAACGGATTTTAGAGTGTATTAAATTTTTTTATATAACTTCCAACTTATGGAGGTTAGATGGTTTTAAAGAAAGTTTATAACGTCCAACTAATGGATGTTAAAGTTATAGAGAAAAATTAACGTCCAACAAATGGATGTTAAAGTTTTGTCGTAACCGACAACTCGTTTAACTCTAAGTCCAACTTTGAGTCAAAATGAGTTAAAACAAATATTTATTTTTAAAACACTATATCACCTCGAGAAATCTAAGTCCAACTTTGAGACTCGAGGCAATGAAGTTTTTATAAAAACGAACGGTGTTTTAAAAATTTGTTTTAAGTTTGTAGGAAAACCGTACGCAAATTAAATAAAAATAAATACTTTTATTTTGTGGTACGATTACAACAAACATAATAACTCTAATCTATTACAATACAGTAAAATAATCTACTCCTACCAATACGATTACAAGGAAATAATTGAGGTTACAAGGAAATGAAAAATACAATACAAAGAAATTAATAATGGTTACAATGAAAAAAAAATTACAATACAAATGAAATGAAAGGATATTGATTTGAATGAAAGAAATAAAGATAGAGAGATAAGGAAAAGGTTTAGAATGATAAAATATTAATTGAAAGTCAAAGAAAATGATTTGAGAAAAATATTTTGATATTAGTTTCAGAAAAAACGAGAAAGGTTCCAAGGAACCTTGGCGAAGGCTTCGGGTCAAAACCCGGGTCCCTTAAAACAAATTTCGGGTCTACCGAAGATCCGTTTTGTTTCCCAGGGTATAATCGCCTAAACCGTATTGTACGGCCGGGATAACTCTAATCTTGAAGTTTACCTTCGAGTTCTTGAAGATCCTGACGAACAGGATGAAGATTGGAAGAGAGTTTTGAGAAGAGGAGAGAGTTTAGAGAGAAGAAGAATTCTTGTGAATTCTGGTGTATTTTGCCTCAACTAATGATGTTGTATTTATAGTGGATGAGAGCCTTGGAGAGCACACTAAGTTAATTCGTAGTCAAACTTTACATTAAACGTCTTTAATGCAAATTGATTTCTAATTAATGCGGAATTACCTTAATTAGCTCAAAACGCGTTTACAGCTGTCATTCCGGAGGAATCTCCGCGTACCAGCTGTTTTCCAGAAGAACTGCTCTTCCGGTTCAACTTCCGCTTGAACTCCTTTCCGCTTGGAGTTCAACCGGAACAGTATCCGGCTGAACTCACGCACTGTTTAGCTTGAACCAGTTTTTCCGGTTCAACTACTCCGCCTGGACCACACAGGTCCGCTTGGACTTCAACCGGAACAACTTCCGGTTGAACCCAAAAACAATAAGGCGGCTCTCAAGCGGCTCGCGGCAAAGTGCGCAGTAAAAGCGCCACATTGCGCCTCATACGCCCACGCCACGCGCGCGCGTGTGTGCGAGTGCGAGTACGAGTGCGAGTTAGGGGTGCTTCGCACCCCTCAGGGTCCAAGGGATGTGTCCTACTAAGGGAAACAATAGTTGGTAAGGTTCCCACCTTATAAAGCACTTTTGGTTTCATCCCCCAACCAATGTGGGATGAGTGCCATGTCATACTTGGCATTTTTCTCTCTTATTTTCGTAGCTTTCACTGCTGCGAGACCTCAACTTTGAGTTTCGATATCTCATTCATACGAGCTCGGATTTGGACGTGGTTTGATGCGTTGGAAAGCCCTCACAACGTACTATACAAACCCATAAAATACAGAGGCAACAACCTATGTTATCTGTGTTTTATTTTAGTCCAAAGTTGGTGAAAAACTCATTTTCACATTTAGTGAAAAAACTCATTTTCCACTAGTTTTTCTCCCAAAATTCCAACAAGCAATTGATCGAATTTAGCAGTTTGTTGTTTGTGGCCTAACTAATTGATCGAATTTAGCAATAATATCCAATATCGATACCGTGATGATGATGGAGATTTTTTTGAGATCCAATATCATCCTTAAGTGTTCATATATGCCGTATGTATGAACTCGTGATGAACCAGATCCACCGTATGTATGATTCGTCGATGCTACAGCTCCCCTCCCTCTCCGAAGACTTCTACCGTCCATCCCACCATTGATGAACCAGTGAGCTTGTAAAATTTATGAACTGGTAACTTGAAGAGAACTTTTTTTTTTAATTTAATTTTAAGATCTTTAATAAAATTACAAAAATAGTCCCTTGATTTTAATAACTTATATAAGTAGTTCCTTATAAGTAAAATGACTAAAATGTCTCTTTCACTTAACAGAAAAAATCTAACCCTGTTAGGCCCAGGGACTCATTTGGCAACCGAATGAAAACATGGGGTTCAATTTGTTAAAAAAAAGCAACCATAAGACGAGATTTATTAATAATTTGAAAAATGGACTCAAACAATTAAAATTGCTAAACTACATGGATACAAATCATATCTAACTCTAAAAGAAATTACTTTAAACTACACAACCCGACCCATTTCCCTTTTCAACATTTATGTTGTGACAAAAAAGGGACCCACCCTTTTTAGGTTCTATTATAAAATACTTAAAAATACCTTATAAAATTTTTAGAAAACATACGGTTTAACAAGCAAGTTACTAGTTCAGCTAAACACGTTGAAGCCAAACTAGGGGCGTAAATGAGTCAAACCGCTCGTGAGCTACTCAAGATCGACTTCATAAAAAGCTCAAAATGAGCCGAGCCTTAACGAGCTCGAGCCGAGCTCAAGCTTTGAAACAAGGCTCGTTTAATAAACAAGCTCGAGCCCGATCTTTACATATCAAGCTCGAGCCGGCTCACGAGTCTTAACGAGCCTTTTATCTATATAATTTTTATAGTATATTTAGAAAATAATAATTATATATGAAATTATGAAAAAATAAGTAAATAATATGTATTATTTTATATATAAAAGGTATAATTTCTAAATATATACAAACTTAATTATAATAATATATAAATAAATAGAAATTAATAATAAACGAGCCAAGCCCAATCCGAGCTCGAGCTTAACTAATTCTTCACGAGCCGAGCTCGAGCCTATACGTGCTCGGGCTCGGCTCGTTTACACCTAGCCTAACCTAGGGATTTCGTGTCAGGTGAAGATTCACATCCATTTTCTTTTATTTGAAGATTAACATAAAGCAACTTGGGTGGTGTCTTATTAGGGAAATCATCATTCATGTTTGCAGCATTGGTCTGGTCTATACAACTCAACCATTCCCAACACTAGAAATATTAAACTCAAATACCATCTGCCTCCTCAAAACTAGCTAATTTTACGCTTGGTTGGTTGCCTACCATGACATCAGCGCCCATATGGAGGGCAATAACGCCTTTCTTCACTGCAAAAGTAGTTCAAGTAGAAGCTGGGATTTGCCATTTTTGTGGGACTGGACCGATGTCGTAAATGACCTCTCTATGGCACGACCACACCAGTTTTATAGCTTCTGGAGTCCCTATTCCTGCTCCTCTTGGATCTCCAGCCGGCCCAAACCTGGTCATCCATCACATTTAGTCAAGCACAAATATTACCAGTGGTTTAGTTTTTCAATCCTTAGGTCTTTTTGTTAGAAACTAAACATTATTTCTTTTACGTAAAGGTCGCAATATTGACAGATTTAGTTTAGAAGGGGTTTATGGATTGTGTTTTTATCTATAAAACATGATAGAATAAAACAAAATTCCTGTAAAAAGGTAACGGGTCAAAAGTTAATAAACCCTTAAATTAATGTATATCGCTGTAATTGATAAGAACAAGTGTCAATAAACCCCACATACTCCGTCACAATCGTTGAAAATCTGTTATAAATTTTTCTTTTTGGCTATCAAAGTCCTTAAAGAAATGCTGTATTGTTTAAAAATGTATGATAAAGTAAATTACACTGCAGTGTGATTGAACTTAGTAAGTGTATTTAAGTTATTAACGAATTTCACACCTAAAACATGTTGAAAGGATAAATTTGTTCGAATAAGACACAAAGTATTCAGAAAAATAGGTTGCTATTGAAATAGTGTATTTTTCTAGATCATATTAGACATGCTAATGGAGGAAGAATCTACAATTTTGGACAAAAGCTGTTTAGTGTCAACCCGACCCTTCCGCCCTTCCTACACCAAAGATCACCCGTCTTGACAGATTACCCGACTAAGATGCCCATTACGTCATTTTTATACACTAGAATCAGAAGACAAAGAAAGTGGAGTTCGTTTCAAGGTACGCACCAGTGATTCTGTGGTGCCCCTGTGGTTCTTGCTCTAAGTCCAGCATAAGTGGTTCCATTGACTGTTTTCCCAACAACCTCCTGAAAAGGAGTTGCATAAAAAAAACTTTAATATTATTAAGTTGTTGTAATAGTATTTAATACATCAATCATTAAATATAAGTTAGGAAAAAAGATGTTGACAGGTCTTCCCAAATAGAAACGACCCATTTGGATCCATACATGCAGTTATTAGTTATTTATTTAACATGGGTGATGGGTCAAGCTAATATTTGAATTTGTCTACAGTAGCATTTGCCTTGACAAACTAGTATACATCGTTCAAGTATGATCGTTCTCATGGATAATCCTTGCAAACATCAGTAAGTCTAAAATATATTGCCTAGCAAGTCAAACATAGCATTGACTTTTTCGCTGTTCAATGAGTAAGATTATGATTATACCATAAAAGATGGTGGAGAAAAAGCATAGCAGGAAAAAAACAATTAAATATCCAAGAATAAAAACAATATGATAAATAGAGAAAATCGGTGAAACCTGAATAAACAATGGATCATTAGAAACCACGGCAGCTGTTAAATGTGCATGCATCTTTTCAAGGGCATCCAACACCAGTTGGAGTTGATTGTCTTTGTACTCTGTGATAATCTGAGTGAAAAAAGAATGAGTCATACAAGGGCTGGAAGTTAAGAAAAGTTCTATTCAGTTCATTTGAAAGTGGATGTACAGATAGGCTACAAGTTTAAGCCAAGTCAATTTTCTTTACAGGTCAAAACAGGCTGTGTTGACCCGCAAACACTTATTTGTCCATTTTTCATAATAATATTAGTGCAATAATTAAAATTACAAAAACAATTACATCATAATAATAATAATCCAAATCTTTGAATAAAACAGATAAACGATTTTGGAGGTATTACACATTAGATGGGTGTGTGTGTTTGCCGTTCATAAAGAAATTAAAAGTAGACTTCGGTGACTTTTAACCCATTTCCCTTCTAGGAAAACTTTTTAATTTGATCCATTTGAGATAAGATGATTATACAAATTGACCCATTCATAAATCATAAGTAAAAAGGCAGAAATTGCTACCTCTAAATTTTTAGCATATAATAACTCTGCTAGAAATACCTGAAACGGTCCAAATATTTCTTTTGTGACAAGTTCATAATTTTCACCCTTGAGTATTTCTTCAATCGGAACAAAAACAGCTGTGGGTTTTATAGCCCCATATACTGAAGGAATAGAATGGTTTTCCAACTCTTCTCCACCAAAAAGTAGCTTGGATCCAGGAATCTGTAGCAATTTCTTCATGTGATCTAACATAACTTCTGTTGTTAACTGCATCAAACAAATAAATTTTGCGGTTTCAAGTTTCATATTAGAACAACTTCCCCAAGTTGAGTAAAGAAAAGAAGGCCCACTTACGGTAAGAACTGGCCCAATGGTCAAGTCTTCAAGCTTCCTCCTAGCAGCAAGGTCAGTAAGTCGACTCAAGAGTGATGTTTTGCTCCAGTTCTACATAAATTATTATAAAGAAAGTTGGAAACAGTAACAAAAGTTGAAAGCTCTAAAAGGATCCACTTTGCAGTTTCTTTATCCCAGAAAAGTCGTTAAAATTTTAATACTTGACTACTAGATAAAATACACGTTTTCTAAAGATTGGATCAAGAAAGATGTAGAAAATTTGTATTTGCTCATGTGTATTTTTGTCTGGATCTTTTCCATTTTAAGTTTTCTTTTTTCAATTTTAGGTAGACATCTTTTAGGACAAATGGGGTAATACCTGAGGAGTTTAAGAAAATATATGGTAACGAGAATTCAAGAGCATGTGGCAACTAACCTCATGCATAAAAAGCATAGATTGTGCTGAACATTTTTGGCCACTGCATGCATATGCATCTTGATCGCAAACCCATGAAACATAATCCACCTGACAAAAGACAATCAATGAGAATACTCAGGTTGTGAACCACAAATACAAGTTCCTCATTTTGTGATTTGAAGTTAGGGCAGCAACATTTATCTAGCAATTACTACCCACTTGTAAGTAAATGAGTCGATTTGGGTAACATTTTTTCTCTAATGGATTTAATAGGTTCCTTTTGATAATTTAGCTAAAACAAAGAGATGAACAAGTGAAACTTGTCAAAAATCGTCCGAAGTGTATTAAATAAAATGACCCATACTAAAACAAAGAGATTTAATAGGTTACTTTTAAAAAATGTTTGTGGGCCGGCCCATTTCTGACCCATACTAAAATATTAGTCGTTTTGACCCATTACCAACCCACACGACCTATCCATTTTGCCACCACTAACATTTATGTACCTCCTGAACATCAGGGCCTAGGATTTTCCAGTCAAATCC
The DNA here is from genome assembly GCA_039602395.1 of Deinandra increscens subsp. villosa. NCBI lineage: Eukaryota > Viridiplantae > Streptophyta > Magnoliopsida > Asterales > Asteraceae > Deinandra > Deinandra increscens. The sequence continues at coordinate 13,506,047 of JBCNJP010000009.1, forward strand.
AGCATCTTCTAACTTGATTCTACCATTCAAGTCATAAGCCAACTTGTCTGCTACTCTGGAGCTACCGGTGAACAGAGTCATCCGTGGTTTTGCCTGAATATGGCGTTAATAGTTTATAGAAAATAAAAGGCTAACAATATGAGTAGACAAAAACTAGAATTACTGAAGTCTTAAACTCCAATCTATGTTATTGATTAAAATAAAATTCCCTCCAAAGAATTATCCAGAACTGAAAGTAAACCACAAAAACCAACCTCTAGCAGTAGCTTGTTCATTGTTTTTCCATCAGAATTGATGAAATCGACATCATCCACAGGCATCCCACAGTCGTGGAGCAAGCGAAGCATCTGTTCCATAACAATGCATACCTAGGAAAATGCAATATTGTATTATTAAGATAATAATAACAAGAGTTAACAAATATGATAAAAGGGTGCTAAGAGCAACAATCTAAATTCTGAAACATTAGTCAGAATGTCCAACTCATATGTCATAGAACCCACCTTGCTATCAACCTTAAGAACAGGTTTATTTCCCATATAAAGAGCCCCCATCAACTGAAGTAAAGGAATCTCTAGTGGGAAATTAAAAGGGGTAATCACTGCCACCTGATAAGAAAAAATATTATCAGGATTAGAGGTAATAGAAAAAACATAATTTGTGTACTTTAAGGTAAGGAAAAATATTCATAGTTGATCATGAACAAATAAAACTGAGGAAGCAAGGACACTACTACCTTGACATGCTATTTAGTTTTATACATTCAAAATGTGAGCTAATACATAAAATTGTAACCACTAGGACTTGCCCTAGTGGTAGCTGGCATGAGGGGAAGACTTGGGACTCAAAGGTCACAAGTTCGATCCCTCCTGAGCCCAACAAGTTTTACCACCCGACGGCTCGCAGAGGTGGGTTTTCCCTGGAATGGGTTCAATAACTGCTGCTGATTTGGGCTCCCTAGGGAGCTCCGTTAGCCCAGTGGGCTCCCTGCAGGGGTTAGGCCTTTGTTTGTTGGTCGTTCAAAATATAATTAAATAAATACATAAAAATGTAAAAAGATTTAGGATATTAAGAATAACTGCAACTTGTATAATGATAATTATTATGGAAGACGAAAAAAAAAGAGCTAAAGCATAAATACAAGATGCAGTTTACTTTTATTCATAAAACAGGCTCCCTAGCACCATAATGATTTTACATCTTTAAAGCCCATCTATATGTGTTTTAAACTAAATGAATAAATAGGTGAAATAGATCTTACAGGTCCATAAGGCCAGCGGAAACCATGACTTTGCTGTCCAAGATGATTCCCAGGAACTCCAAAAGATCTTGCCAGGAAACGTACCTGCTCAACAGGCAAAAAAATATATAATTTGCCAGGGTAGCCGATCTAACTTATAAACAATAACAACAGAAAACACCACATAATTTTATAATCCATATAAGTGTATAACCCACCAAGTTATTTTACATTTGGTGATAAAGCATCAACAGCAATGGATGATATCCATTGCATTTGGGTTTTAGTGAAAGCACAAAAACTTCAAACTGTATCCAACAATCATGTACCTGATCACCAGAGAAGTTCTCCAGAAACTTCCCTGTAACATAAACTTCACCTAGAGCCTGCTGGTAACTCTTAGGTGCTACTCTCTGTATTAACTTAGCGAAGAAATCAGACACCTGAAAGGAAAAAGAAAGTGAAAAATCATTAAACTAATGGGGGTTTAGTAGTCACATAATCAAAATTTGGATTGGCAAATATCAATGATTCTCAAAAATATAAGTGTGATACCTCAGGCAGGGAAAGCATGTGGCCAGCTTTTGAAGATATGTCTCCATACAGAAGGTACCTAAGAAAATAGATTGTTTTAACACCTATATCATAGACATTATAGATGCAAGAAAAATATCATGTTCATAATCTGGACTGCATACAAACCTCTCTGGAGATTTAAATGGGTTGTGCATTCCATGTTTGGGACACTTGGACAAGCTCTCAACAAAAGGCTACATAAAAAGTCAATATATATCTGATAAGTCAATTAAGAGGATATATAGAGAAAAGAATGCTAATAATAGCAATAATCCAGGCTGAAAAACGAGAGGACCTCGTATGGAAATATGGCAATGTGTTTGATAGTATAATCTTGGTTTTAATAAGCGTGAGGCACTACGATGCGATAGGGTCCCGAAAGCCGAGGCGCACGATGTAGGCACACACATCAAGTACACGAGGTGCAAGGTATTTATAATAACCTTTTTATATTTCTCATAGGTTTCTTTCATCACCTACCCAAAATTTGATATAAGTAACCTCTATTTATGATTTCATATATAAATAACCTCTATGTAAAACCTAAAAACCGATATGTACAGCCTTCGAGTGCACAAAATCTGCCCATTCACAAGAGGCGCCCCGGTGCGGGTGCCAAGTGCCATTTTGACCTGCGCTCATGTACGCTTGTCACCTCATGCAATCAGAATCGTTGGACCTCGCGTCTAGGTGCGCCTTTTTCAAACCTGGGGTATGATAAATTCAAGATACATACCTTGATTCCACTTTCGTCTACTTCTGAAACTTTGATAAATGATTCTCCATTTAGAGGGTCCACAATTGTATTCCAATTAGCGGACTTGATCCATTTGCCCTGTACTGTGGAAAGATTACAAACCATGTACAAAATACTGATGCCCGAATTTCTGTCATTTCTTAGAATGCATTTGATTTTCCAGTTTTAATGTTGTCTACTACAATCGGTCAACTGAATCTGATCAGTTAGTAGACTGTATGTGTGGCAGCTTAGAGCCTTTTATATCTTACTGGAGCTACACAGTTTTAAATAAAAAAGAACAGTCAAAATTATTACTGGGTGAAAGTAGATTAACAGCATCATGCCACACATCCGACATAGTCTAATTAACACCACGAATGATTACTTCCCCAATATATAGATTAGTATAATAACTAAATTTGATCACGAACCCTTTTTATAATAAAAAAATAGATCTCACCCTCCCGGATCCTACTATTTGAGTGGGATTTCGGTGGATATGTTTGTTTGTTTGTTATGAAACCATTACACTGGTCGTTTCTTGGCGCATAAAGCATTTTTGACTAAATCAGTTTCATATGTTTCCACAGATCTACAAGATATAGTATTCAAATTGAAGTGGTTACCCAAATTGTGTACTTCAGCTGGCTGAGACCCAGATATCTCTTCAGCTTTCACCGTTGCAAATCCCAGGGAATGAACGAATCTGCATAACAACAACTAACAAAACATGAACATTCCTAACACAAAAGGAGAAACCACGTACAGCCCATAAACAGTAGCAGTCTTCTAACATAATTTACATTCTCTTTTAACTACCGTATACAGTTCCGTATAAATGAAAGCAGAAGCACAATCATGGAAACCAACGGACAATCAAATAATCCAAATACTAAAAAATTGCAATTCAACAACGATAAAGGGGCACAATGCTGCAGCCCACAACCAATCCATCAACGTGTTACCTTATGACGTTAAATCATCCCGTCATGTGTATCCAGATCTATGGTACCAAACTTAAGCCCTAATTCGCCAATCAAACACATCAACCAACATAAGATCGAAGTCGAAGTCTAACTGAAAATACCGTGCACGAAAAACAAACACAGATTCAATCATCGAATCACGTTGATAGACGAGAATCGCAACACAATCGAACAATTAAATCGCAAAATGCATACATAATCGAATGAAACAATCATTAAGAAGTCAAATTACCTTGAGAATCTGGGAGAAGATAGGTAATCTGAAGGTGTTTGATTACAAACTTTTGATCTGATGAGTCGAAAAACTGACATTTTTCGTTTGAAGTGAAGATCTGTTTGTGGAAACTCGAAATGCTTAACCCGAGAGTGAGATGGTGGTCACATGCAGCGAGAGGGTTTTTATGGTCGCTCGAAAGTCAAAATATTTGCTTGATTTGAGTCACGCTGGCGTGTCAGATTTGGACCATTCGCATATAAGACCAGATACTTTCAGTCGCTCCATCCTTCACCGCAAATTGTTCAACACGTGTTATTCCCTAATTTAATTTTCATAAATTACATTTAAGTCTAACATTTATTTTTTCACTAGATTTAGGTTAGGTGGGCGAATGCCTTGAATAAATTGGCGCGCAGCAAAGTTAATGTTCATTTTTAGTTAAATCTAGATTGAAATAGTT
>JBCNJP010000009.1:13510764-13641187 GCA_039602395.1 Deinandra increscens subsp. villosa
GGAGACGTATCTCCATGTCATGTCAAGTAATCTATAAATGGAAGGTATGTCTCATTGAGAGGTAAAAGGTCAAAATCAGCATAAAAGGTACTGTTCTTAACTTGGTTGTTTAAATGATGAGGCAACAAAGGGTCTTTTGAGTCAAACCTACTTCATTAAAGTTTAAATTGAGCAGTTGATTGATTATGTGTTTGACTTCAAATGCAATGAAGTGTGCATGTCATGAAACCCAATTTTCTCAAAATTTTCAAATCAATACTTTGAAAGTTAGCTTGGCCAGATGTCTGCAAAATTTAGTGTTTTGTTCACTTAAGTGTGTTTGTGTGTTTTATTTTTTATTGTTTTTTTAAAAAAATGATGTTCACAAAATTGTGACATTAAAAATCAAAAAGCAAGGAGAAGAAATGTAAAGATAAAGAAAAAGTTGACCCCTCAAATATAGTGTGCTTTTCAATTTTTAATTGTTTGTGTCTTGTTTTTTGAGAAGTTTAGGGGAAGTAAAATGAATGTCCGGGTTGGAGATGGCTGACACGCGTAAGGCGGAAGTGAAAGGCAAGCTCCACGGTGATATGCTCGGTAGGCTCGACCTAATCGTATGACCACCAATGTAAGTGTAATGAACTTAAAAGATATATATGTTTAGTTTCCCATCCCAGATTGCATGGTTTAAAAGACTGAGTCCCGGCAAAAATGGGTTGAGAGTGGTAATTACCTAGTATTCACTCTCTCACACGCCATGTCTCTGCTGTCATGACTACACCACATAATAAATAAAAAAAATGAAAAAGAAAAGAAAAAGAAAAGAAAATGAAAAATAATCACTCAGTTGGTCTTCTTTGCGTGCTTAGCGGCCGACCTGATCACCAACTGATGGTTAATGAAAATAAGTGGTAGTCATAGCCGTGGTGCATGGTTCCTCAAGCTGGGGGTTTGTGAATCCTCAATAAAGTCTGAGGTTGGGTAGGTTTTGCTATGTACGCTTGGGTGTGGGGACAATTAAACATGATGGTAATATTGTACTATATTAAACATGACGCATTCGGTTGGGATTAAACGGGTTTGAGTTTAAAGCGGACAAACATACCGGCAATCACCTGGACTAGTTGAGTAACTGAAGCTGAAAAGGGTTCCTCGAATATAGATTACGGTTTGATCCCTTGTAAACTTTCTCATGTTTGGTTTGGTAAGTATTTGTTTAGTTTATATCTTTCGTGTGTGAGTCGTTAAGTTCTTTTTGGTGTGTTTTCGTCTTGGCCAGGTTGATTTGAGAAGTCAAAATGTGTTTTTCATGGGTTTTAATGCATGACAATATGCCCCCGACAGATCTTGACAAATTTTTAGGGGAAGGAGTATGGGATAATAAGTATTATCCGAAGGGAACTCGAGGATGATACTTATTATCTAATGGAAAAGACTTCCTCCGTCAGATCTTGACAAATTTTTAGGGGAAGGAGGGAGGATAATAAGTATTATCCGAAGGGAACTCGAGGATGATACTTATTATCTAATGAAAAGACTTCCATAATACATAGTATCTGAAGGGAACTCGAAGATAATATGTATTATCTCAGGGGAAGTCCTTAGCTGAGGGGAAGTTATCAGCTAAGGGGAAGTCTTTAGAGGTCTTGGGTTCAGGGGAAGTTTTATAGAAAACCCGTAATCTATATTAGGGTTTTTGGTTATAATTATGTTAATTTGAATCAACTGAACAGATGATAATTACCTCCTAACCCAAAGACCGGTCATCAAATGTCTGGTGGAGTATATTTTTTTTTCAAATGTGTGTCAGACAGGTTGATGATAGAAAGATGCTGCTGATGCTGCTGCTGCTCAAAGTTAAAGAACCAGCTGGACAAGACTTCCATCTGGAAAAGCAACTGTTCAGGGGAAGTTGTTGGTGTCTTTACAAGTTTTTAAAAGCTTCAAAAGAGCTTCAAAGAAGATAAGATGTTCACATGTTTAAGGGAAGCTGAAGACTTCAAGTCTCGTTGAAGAAAGTGATGCAGAGAGCAGTCAGAGATCATGAAGATCCAAGTTCAACAATCAAATTCTTCAAAGTTAGGGGCTTTCAAAAGTTGAACCCTCTAATTTATGAAGATTCAAGACAGTTACCGAAGATTCAGCAAGAACCAATTCCTTCAAGAGAAGCAAGTCAATGAGAATCCTCCATCTCATTAACTTGTTCATTTCAAGAAGTTCAAGCTGATGCTGATCAAGAGGAAGGCCCAAGTGCCCGTTATGAAACCCAATGAAGATTTCTGCGGAAAGAATCTTCATCAGCATCTTTGCCAGCCAGTCAAAAAGAAGTTTTTCAAAGATCGAAGACATTTAATATCACAAGCCTAGGGGAAGATTGTAGAGGCTAGATTATGAGGCTTGTAATATTAAATATGTTGGGCTGGGCTTAGAGGGTTTCATTAGTTTAGTAGACTAGTTTGGTTATTGTATGTAGGCTAGTTTAGTGTTGGGCTTGAGTTTACTATTGGGTTTATGACTCAAGAGGCCCAATAGTAAACCCATTGGGGTGCCTATATAAACCCCTCTAGACCTCCTCATTTGGGTTGCTGATTGGGAGAGCTAGTTTACGATTTCCAGGGAGCTGATTACGATCGTGATCGTGATCTAGAGAGAGAAGAGTGTTTACGATTTCTGTTTTGTACCCGACAAGTTTTCTTGTGTGCAAAGATCAAGTTTTTAACGTTTAATCATCGTATTCTTCGTGTTTCTTCTCTTCTCTATCTTGAATCAATCATAAACGAGGATTCCGCACTCGTTTGTGATTAATATATCGTGATTAGTTGTTGTTTCAGGACCAACAGTGTTCCACCATGATAAGGCTCCATCTTGGAAAGTACCCGCAACATACTTAACTTTACAGTTCTCAGCACAGTTCCTGATGCTGAACACAGTCTCCAGTCGCTCAATCCAACGAACTAATCCAATAGCTCACTCAGTACCGTTAAAGTAACGAGGTTTGCAGCTAAGGAAATTTTTGTAGGAGCAACTGTTGTATCCTTCGCCGCCGCCATTTCCTCCAGATCTGCCAATGCTGCTTACATTAGTGGGGGGCTGGTTCGCCTCGTATTCGGCTATAGCTGCCGCGACTTATTGTGCGATGAGTTGGTTTATTTGATCTTGAGTTAATGGTACTACTGATTCAGGGCTCTGTTATCTTGTTGTTCTTTTTGGTGCCATGTCTCTACTATTAAATATAAAAAAAAATGATTGATGTAAATGTATGTATATATAAGAAAAACAATTTTTTTTTTCTATCAAAACTGGAATTAAATCCTCTATGTTTACCTTTTCACAAAATCTTATAAGTTCATTCATTTAAACCATTATCATGACTATACAAGTAATCTTCTCAATTCACAACGTCGTACTGGTTGTTCATTCTAGTTTATCATTCTATAGTAATACACAAGTTATTCCTTCTATTTTACCATATCATGACAAAACACAATTTATAATAATATGCATCAATTATTTATATATCACGTGATCGCTATCGCTCTATCACGTCTTACCCAAAAGGTGTTAGTGTTACCAGTTCTACCAAGTTACCTGTTCATGTCTTGATTACACAACAAAATACCCAGAAAATTTGACTACTTACTAGTCAACAATTACTACATAATCTAGGCGTCTACAGTGGTGGGGGTGGGGGAAAGTGTGGGTAGGTGAAGTTTGGCCACATCATGTTGTGCGCCTCCAGTGTTGCGATGTTTTCGTTTGCCACCATTACCTGTTGTTCCAGCTCATTGATCCTCATCTGAAATTCATTTATCCTTATAACCCTTTATTTGTTATCGAAAATCGTTAACCCCCACTGATTCTCATAATGCCTTAGTTGAGCTTGTAATGCTCCAATTTCCCTCATGCACGCATCGATGTTTTCCCTTAGAATATTTATCTGTATTTCTGTCTTATTGAGTACATACCAGGACCTATTGTCAGGCATGCGACGCGCTTGATGGTTTGATGGTCTACCTACTTCAAATCTCCTAGGAATATGCCCAATGCTTCCCTCGTCTGGTACTGCATGCAGTGCTGGATCATGATCATCTCCAGCTTCCTCAGCTGGCATCGGTGGCGCCTCTAACATCAATAGTGGTGTGGGCTGACTTTGCTCTACTAGTGGGGCTTCGATCACTAGCACCTCTTGGTCTCCTTGGCCATCTCCATTGCCTTCCATAGGTTCTTCAGTGTTGTACCCCTGTGCGTTATACTCAACGGATTCCGAGTCAGTTAGTATACCCAGTTCATCTTCCTCAGAATCAGATGATAATACTATCACGAGGTTATGATCCATCTAAAATATACAAGTTTTTAGTATGAGGAAAAATATTTTCAATTAATATTTAACAATTAAATATTAGTTCGTATGACACTTTTATCAGATACATGAACCAAAAGTTATAGTTTAGGACCTTTAAAATATCCGAATTCTCTATAACCATTGGCTCTGATACCAATCTATCACACCCCGCCAAAATCGTTGCGGAAGAACGAGGGCTGACTATCATGGATCGAAACAGTGGCTATATCGAACAACGTCTACATATTTTTAGTAAACACAATTTATTACACAACGATGTTACAAGGTACTTTTATTACATTTGAACAAAATAAGACATAAAGGAGTTCCATAACATTTGGACTTTATTTTAAAACATTGCAATAATTTGCTAAAACTAGTCCCGTTTCCTCTTAACACATCCGACCCAGTAATCCTTCTATTCTGCTGCCCTTCCTTTACCTGAGATTAACATTTTCTTTGAAAGTTAACATAAAGTTGGTGAATTCACAAGTTTTATAACTCGATAAAACAAAGTTTATTCTTTAAAAACAAGTTTAAAGCAATGAATCAAATGTGCACCAGATAATTATTATTGTATGTTTCAACAATAATATGTAGTTATTACCATGAGCCTTATAACGCTACTTGACCTAGTTATATATTTGCCCACCGATATTTATGAGCATAATATCGAACACGAAATGACTAATCAAGTACTCGTTGGTCTCTAACCACTATTAGTGCTACTAACGACGAGTAGGGTCGTCACACCCAATGGATCCGTCCCTAACTATCACGTTTTACAAATAAATTAACGTTATAAGCTGAAGGGGACTTCGAGCTTGCTCAACCAGATAAACAACTGATGTAATAATTTAAAAACAAGTAAAATATGTTAATCTCCCCCAGAAAATACGTTGAAAAGGGGCCGTGAACTCACAATGATCAGCAATTGGTTGTGCGCCTTGAATATTTGATTTATTGTCTTTGACGAGCCCTAAAATTATAATAAAGGACACTTAATATCTAAGCATGATCATAGATTAATAAAATTCATCCAATTCGTTCTAGATTTATTTTGTAGGGCGAATTTCGTAGATTAATCTCGTCGACTGATTAAACATTTTCTGAAATGTAAAAATGGTACAATATGTAATTAAGTTCAATTAATTGTTTAAATTAAAAACAATATAATAACACAGTTTATGTTTTTATTTCACCTACGTGAGTTTTAGTGTAAAGACTATACTATCATTTATTTTCATTAACTGTCATATTAAAAGCTATTTTATCATTTTGATAGAACAAGAATTTAACTCTCAATGAATGTTTTCATTAAATTTTGTAACCTTTTAATCTCTTTCTTTCTTTTAAATGTTTTTATAAGGTGATAACTATTTTAACACTTCATGATTCATAAAAAGACATCTTTTGCATTTGAAACACATCCTCTTTAAAACTCTTTAACATAACTCATATAAACCAATAATTTTTTAAGAAACACCCATAATATGAAATACTCCATTTTATGTAAACTACAAAGTTGTCAACTCATAATAACACTAGTTTTATAGCCATAAGTTTATCACAATTTTGTTGTTAGATAACTAGTTTTAATTTCTATTTAGTTTTAACTTTTGTGATGATATACATGAACCCATTATAAACTATAAATCTTTTACAAAAAATATAAGCATTTCACTAGGACTAGATTGGATGAATACTTATTCGAACACAACTTTGAACTATAAAAATTAAGTTTTACCTCTAGTATAAAGATACTAGGTGATGACCCGTTAGTAGCTAGAATCTTCTTGTTATAATCCTTTCGTAGACTCTAAACTATGATAAAAACTCTTAAAGAAAACTCCTTTTTCTAACCTATGGTTTGTTTTGAGAAAAAATATGAAATTAATGTGGAAAGGTGGTGGTGGTCGTAACTTTTCAAGAGGGAGAAAGAGTGATGTGAGAAATGAATTAATGCAAGTTCATTTATGTGAGTATTGCATGATGGTTTCATGCTACTATTTAAACACATTCATTGGATATTTTTAGACAATAAATCTTCCCATATCTTTTAGCTAGAAGTAGAGTTAGATATAGGAGAAGCTTCTAATCAATCTCATCCACTTGAAATGAATGACTTACTACGTAAGTTTGAAAGGAATTAGAGGGAGGGGCTTGTAATATTTACTAGATTGCAAGAATGGGTTGTTAATTGTAGTAATTATTTTACATGTGTGGCCTAAATTTTTCCTTCAAGATTATGCCCATGGATTTGTAGTGGTCTAGGATTCAAAAAAAAAAAAAAAAAAACTATTATAATCTTTCTATTTTCACACTTGCATTCCATAATTGAAATGAGGGCTTAAAGACAATATAGGATAAATATGCCAAGGATTTAGTAGGAATAAGGAAATAGACTAAAGGGATGTTTGTAAAGTTAGTACAAAAATTGGCCCCATGTGTTGAGATGGTCGGTCATCGGCCTGTGTGTCGCACGTTTTGTTTCGGTTGTCGAGACTCGGGTTGAATTTAAAACGCATTTTAAAATACGTCTCCAAAATATACGTTTGAAGGTGACAATATATATATATATATATATATATATGATATATATATATATAGGGTTAGGTTCAAATGAGAACCAATTGGTTTTGAGAACTTTTGAGAACCATTCTGGGCCACTAATTTTCATGGGGGGACCACTCAAATTCATGGGGGGGATTTCCCTATAGATAACTAGTGGCTCAGAATGGTTCTCAAAAGTTCTCAAAACCAATTAGTTCTCAAATGATCCTCTCCCTATATATATATATATTTATAAAATTCTAGAATACCAATTATATAAGTGGTCTTGACTTTTAATTATCATACTAGAATTTATCATGTAATTATACTATATAACTAAGGTGATAATTAAATTATAACCTGAAATTTGCGAATGTCACACTTATGACATCCACCAGACCAGATTTGGCTTATGCTGTGAGCAGACTAAGGTGGTACACGAGTAATCCGTGCGCGGTACATTGGAAAGCAATGACTCGTTTACTAAGGTACTTAAGATACACGAGAGACTATGGACTGCATTATACCCAAGATCCAACAGTTATCGAAGGATACTACGATGCCAATTGGATTTCGGATATAAAGGATTCCAAATCAACAAGCGGGTATGTGTTCACGCTTGGTGGCGCGGCTATTGCTTGGAAATCGGCTAAGCAAACTGTTATAGCGCGGTCCACATAAATCAGAGTTCATCGCCTTGGATAAATATCCGGTGAAGAGGCGGAATGGCTACGTCAATTTGTGGAAGAAATTCCAAGGTGGCCTATGCCAATGACGGCTATTTGCATACATTGTGGGTATAATAACGGTTACACAAACGGTCGATTGGTTCAAAGACATCGCGTCTACCAAACACCAGTAACCCAAGTATGCTTCACAAAGGAAGGTTCAAAGGGGACACCTACCTATCCTGCAATACTTGACTGCCGAAATTGCCTTTGATTCTTGAAGAATAGATCGATACCCATTCATGTGGGGATTATTAGAAATTTGGGAGAAAAACTAGTGGAAAATGGGTTTTTTCACTAAATGTGAAAATGAGTTTTTCACCAACTTTGGACTAAAATAAAACACATATAACATAGGTTTTTGCCTCTGTATTTTATGGTTTTGTATAGTACGTTGTGAGGGCTTTCCAACGCATCAAACCACGTCCAAATCCGAGCTCGTATGAATGAGATATCGAAGCTCAAAGTTAAGGTCTCGCAGCAGTGAAAGCTGCAAAAATAAGAGAGAAAAAAATGCCAAGTATGGCATGGAACTCATCCCACATTGGTTGGGGGATGAAACCAAAAGTGATTTATAAGGTGTGAAACATTACCAACTATTGTTTCCCTTAGTAGGACACATCCCTTGGACCCTGAGGGGTGCGAAGCACCCCTAACTCGCACTCGTACTCGCACTCGCACTCGCACACGCGCGCGCGCGTGGCGTGGGCGTATGAGGCGCAATATGGCGCTTTGATGGCGCACTTTGCACTTCGCATCGCCGCGAGCCGCTTGAGAGCTGCCTTATTGTTTTTGGGTTCAACCGGAAGTTATTCCGGTTGAAGTCCAAGCGGACCTGTGTGGACCGGGTGGAGTAGTTGAACCGGAAAAACTGGTTCAAGCTGAACAGTGCGTGAGTTCAGCCGGATACTGTTCCGGTTGAACTCCAAGCGGAAAGGAGTTCAAGCGGAAGTTGAACCGGAAGATCAGTTCTTCCGGAAAACAGCTGGTACGCGGAGATTCCTCCGGAATGACAGCTGTAAATGCGTTTTGAGCTAATTAAGGTAATTCCGCGTTAATTAGAAATCAATTTGCATTAAAGACGTTTAATGCAAAGTTTGACTGCGAATTAACTTAGTTTGCTCTCCAAGGCTCCCATCCACTATAAATACAACCTCATTAGTTGTGGCAAAATACACCATAATTCACAAGAATTCTTCTTCTCTCTAAACTCTCTCCTCTTCTCAAAACTCTCTTCCAATCTTCATCCTGTTTGTCAGGATCTTCAAGAATTCGAAGCTAAACTTCAAGCTTAAAGTTATCCCGGCCGTACAATACGGTTTAGGCGATTGTACCCTGGGAAACAAAACGGATCTTCGGTAGACCCGGAATTTGTTTTAAGGGACCCGGGTTTTGACCCGAAGCCTTCGCCAAGGTTCCTTGGAACCTTTCTCGTTTTTTTCTGAAACTAATTATCAAAAGATTTTTCTCAAATCATTTTCTTTGACTTTCAATTAATATTTTATCATTCTAAACCTTTTCCTTATCTCTCTGCCTTTATTTTTTTCATTCAAATCAATATCCTTTCATTTCATTTGTATTGTAATTTGTTTTTCATTGTAATCATTATTAATTTCTTTGTATTGTATTTTTCATTTCCTTGTAACCTCAATTATTTCCTTGTAATCGTATTGGTAGGAGTAGATTATTTTATTGTATTGTAATAGATTAAAGTTATTCTTTTTGTTGTAATCGGACCACAAAATAAAAGTATTTATTTTTATTTAATTTGCGAACGGTTTTCTACATTGCTAAATCCAGATCTATGCTACATACTATAGAAGATTACAATTTGTAAACAAACAATACGATTTTTTTAATTACACAACCAACAAATTGCAGATTTATGAAATCGAAAAATTTCTTCAATTTATTGTTACAATCTGCTTGATTTCATATTTTCAGTTCCGGTTATTGAAATCCATCTTCGCATAGTAAGTAGTAACGAAATGAGAGCAAAGATAGAGTGAGAGCTGAACCTCGTCTTTTCCCCCACCGAGTTTTTGCGGTAGGCTTCGACGGGACAATCGTACGAGGTGGCGGTAGACAAGACCACGCCGACGAGGATGCGGCGGTTCCGACGATTGACGACGAGAATGAGGTTGAAGGCTTAGATAATTGCCACAGGTACTGAGAATTGAGTCGTCGGAAGCCACCGAACGAAGATGGAGTTTACCACATTCACATGTACTGAGAATGAATCGATCGATCTTGGGAGACCTCTGCCGGAGAAATGAGAAAGGTGCGGCGGCAGCGGTTTTCGCCGGAAGAGACTTGAACTTGGTGCGACGGCGGCGGTTTTCGCTAGAAGAGACTGGAACTTGATGCGGCGGCGGCAGGGCTTTCGCCGCAAGAGGCTTGAATTTCCTGGGACGGAAGAGACCTGAACTTGATCTTATTTAACTCTATAATATACATAACTTTAACTAATTACATAAACAATCCCTCCTCTATGCTAGTTATATAAATAGCTCCTAATATATTAAATGACTAATATACCCTTGGAGTTAACTGAAAATTTTAACTCAGTTAGTTTCAGGGACTCAAATGGCAAAAAAAAAGCTACCATGAGACGAAATTTGTTAATAATTTGAAAAATGGACTCAAAGAGTTAAAATTCCCAAACCACAGGGACGCAAATCGTATTTAACTCTTTCTTTTATAAATATTTTTGCATGTATTGTAAGTGTACAATTATATTAACAGTAATAAAAAACGAAAAAGAAACTAATAAATTAACCGTCTACCTACAAAATGCTATTTCATAATTTACCAATCGTATTATGAATGGTTCATAACTTCATATAAAACGTATTAGAAACGTTTTTTTTTCATCGCGTGCGTTGAAGTGGAGATTTCTTTTAGCTCTTACTTTAAGAGAAACATATATAACATAGGGGTTGGGTTTCATAAAAAACCAATATTTTGTAAAAAACCAAAAAATCAAGATTTTTTTTTAACTTTTTTATATGTTTCTTTCATGATTTTAAGAATACTGGAAAAAGAAAAAAACTTTAAATACATTTTCGAGTTTTTAAAAAAATAAAATAAAAATCGCATTTTAGCTTGAAATTAATAATGCACTATGCAACAATAATATAAAAATGGTTAATGAGTGCCAATTCTTTGTTTTTTACATTATTCGCATAAACCACGTCCATATTTAAGTTAAGTTTCTTCTGCTTAAATAGCTTTAATTATAATGCATTATGCAATACTATTAGTACTATTGCATGATGCACTAATAAAAAATCACTAAACTTTTTATTTTTTTAAATTAAATTCCCATAAATAAAGCTAATAAAATTATAGACTTTTTGGTGGAATTCTTTTTAAAAGTTATTAATATATGAAGAAGTTTTAGAGAAAAAAAGTTGGTTTTTTGGATAATTTTTTGTTTTCTATAGATCTTTTCCCATATAACATATGCAAAAAAAATTCAACAAAATTTGGTACAACCTACGTTATTTACTTCATAATTACATTCTCCAAAGGTTCATTGATAAGAACCGAAGCATGTGAACATGAAACAATCTACCTTGAGTAGATAGGAAAACGACTACTTATGGAAATAAACAACATAATAGAGGAAAATATGGAGGAAAAGTTGTGGAACAAAATATTTAGCAGACACCACAAATAAAAACGTAAATAAAGCAGCATGAGAAAATCTGAACCCTAAGCACAACCAACTCTTAAACAAAATTTGAACCCTAAACTTCTTAATTAAAAAGAAAATCACTTAAACCAAAAAATCATGATAATACTTGCTAACAGGGACATATTTAGTATGGTGGTATCGGGTCCACAGGAACCCAATGGATTTCAAAATTTTATTATATATATATACATAAAAGTAGGAGTTAATCAACATATAGATGGGGTGTGAATACAAAGTAAGAGATCTTTCTTAGTTCAGCTGCTTCGTAGCCTCACCTATAAGTGTCACGTTCAAGGTACGAGTCCAGGCTGTCAACGTTCAAAGAAAATCACTTATCTTTTGTCACACCCTGTAAGATTTGTGCCGGGATGCAAAAAAAGTTTATCACAGTCAAGGTTACGAACGTACTCTGGATGGTTCAACAACTAGAGCCGTTTTGGAAATTGTTTAATTATTGGAGTAATTAGGAGTTTTTCTAATATCATTACGCAGCGGATTTATTTGTAATGAGAAAAGTAAATTGTTTTAAGTTACAACACATAAGTTTTCAAAAGATTTTTAGGACATGACACCGTTAGGTGTTATGTTAGGAAAATCTCCAAAAGCTAAACCATACTCCAGAAACAAATGAAAAGTCCTAAGATGCAAAGGCAGGAAACAAGCAAGCAGGTCCGATGCATGCACAACAATTAATTTCAAGTCCCTGAGAGTTCATATGAGAAAATGGCCAACAAATAATTGTTGGTGAGTTTCACAGGTTTAAAGTGCTAGCAGTTAAAGGTTGAATGAAAATAGTAATTGAAATCAGTTCATGTTAATAGTTGACAATATTCGATAAGACTAGTTGATAAAGTTACCATGTACCCTGAATACCGAAACTGACTGTTTACCCACTCTTGGTACCTTTTGTCCGGTTGGTACCGCATAGATATGACATAACAATTGTTACTCTTTGACTAAAAGACAGAGTCATGATTGGAGCTACCAATCAGTTTTGACGTCATGGTAGCCTTAGGGTTAAGTGATTTGAAACGTCAAAGTGAATGTATCCGGTTATGTATTTATTTGGAAAGATGTAAATTATATATTTTTAATTAAATAAAATATACAAAAATTCCCAAATAATATTTAAAGATGGTAAATATTTATAGAAATAAATATTAAGTCAAAATGAGGGTTTTCATATGAAAATCGGTTATTTTGGCTAATTAGTAAAAAACCGGGCGGTTTTGCGGCAATCGCCGATTACACAATATTTATCCGTTTAAGTTGGAAATCAATCAAGTTCAATAAAATATGATTAATTTCTGTCCAAAATAGGTAGATAATTATTTTAAGTGTCGGTTTGCATTAGTTTGGGGGTTTGGTGGATTTTGTGTCGGTTTTGCCGTTTTGGTCCCGTTTGTCCGTTAAATGACACTGTTAGGTTTCTAAATTCACCATATGCATTTTTAAACATGTTTTTACCATTAAAATAACCCTATGAGTTCATTTGGACCAGATTTAGGGTTTCATTACAAAAATGGTGTTTCCAGGCCCGTCGGGTGTCGGTTTTAGTCCCGGTTTGTGCCCAAATTCAAGTAATTTGTTAAGAGATCTTTTGGCCATGTTCTAAAGTAATTTAAACCATCACAACCTACTGTTTAAAAGTCTAAACTTTCTGGTCAAACGGATCTATAGTGAAAAGCACTTTCTAGGGTTTTTATGGTGTACTTTTGTATGTAAAAGTTTGCTATGGTGAGTTTAAGCACTAGTAATCTTTCTAAAGTCCAATATATCATATTTTGACTATATTAAGAGTCTAAGAACGTGTCATAGTCATCAAGGGGGTCCAAAGTTACAAGAACAACACATAATACACAATATAAACAAAGTTATTGTCTAAAAATGCTAGGAGGAGATGGAGGCCGTGAATGTTGATGGTGATGATGATCCTTGAGTTCCAAAGCTTCCTAGCATCATGAATCGTCAAGAGTTTGAGTGATTACTCAAGAGTTTTAGAGAGAGAGTAGAGAGAGAGGGGACTTACGGATTTGGAAGGGAGAGAGAGATGAGAGAAGTGTTTCTTGAAAGAGTTATGTTGCAAATGAGGCTAGGTCAAGAAAAGATGTTTATGTATGGAAGTAAGTGAGAAAATGAGTGTTTGGTTAGTATGTGTGTTGTGTTTTGGTTCTAGTGAAACCGAGAGAGAGAGAGAGACGGGTTAGAGAGGATAGGGATAGAAAGTGAGGATGTTTGGGTCTTGTTATGTAATAAATATCTAGCATGAAATATGGTTTACTAAAAGTCTCAGTGTTTGTGTGTGTGTAGCGTGGTTACGGACCGAGAGGAGAAGAAAAGGAGGACATGTTCGAGTCCCTTTGCTTAGCCGGTTCACAAGGGCTCCAAAGGGGGCTCAAGGGTCTTGAAATGTTTACAAATTGGGTGTGTTTGTAGTGGTACATGGCTGCAACAATGAGGGGAAAAGAGGGGTGTGAAGTGGAGGGAAACTAAGGACTCTTGGTCCATAGTTTTGGCTTGGCATGAGACAACTTTCACCTACACTTCCATAGGGTGTGCAAGATGTTGGAGATTGAATTGATGGGTAAAAGGGAGTCAAAAAAGGTACAAGCAAGTAACTAACCCAATTAAATGGAAATGATGGTGGTTGGTTGCTTGGTCTCGGCCGAAGGGAGTAAGGGAGACGGGTTCGAAACCCGGCTCGAGCAAGGGAGACGGGTTCGAAACTCGGCTCGAGCAAGGGAGAAAGGAGAGAGGGACGGGTCGCGAAGGGGAAAAAGGTGAGGAGGAAGGAAAGAATATTAAACGCATCGGAACGGGCTTGAATGTTTTATAAAATCTTTATCCACGAAGACATAAAATAATAAAAATAATGACTTGGTTTGGAACAAAATTACTCGAGGGATAATAACTTGAAAATCACGTTGCATGCATATATATATTGCATGCATGTGAAAATATATTCGTCGTGAACGTCAATAAAGTTAAATGAAATGTTTTGGACGTAAAATAGATCGATGTTAACGTAGGGATTGGATCACAAGTCTCGTTTTGTTGTCATTGTCTAAACACATCATTAGTTAACATGAAATTGTTTATTAAAGTCATACGTGAAATATGTGAATCTTAAAATGATAAAAGGTTGATCAAAGTTTATGATTAAATTGAACGTAAAATGATAATGATAGAAATAGTATATCCCAAGATGATGGGATCATGCATGACATTTACCATATAGTTTGGTAAATTTGATAAACGAATTCGGTTAGTCGCTTTATTATTATTGAAGTTCCAGCGACCATTTCGTGCAAAGAAGTTATCATGTTCGAGTATTATTTTCGACATGGATTAAGGCTACGTCAAGGCTATATTCCTATTGTAAATGAATGTAATTATGATAAAATTGGCACGTTGCAAGTAAACAGTTACGTAACACAGAAAACACATAAGTATATATTATCGGTTTAAGTCCTTGGAAATTTACGGGTTGTTACATCTTTAGCCCCCCTCATGCACAAAATCATAACAGCGGCTCTCCCTCAGCCCTCACGCAACACAGCTCTGAGCTCGACTCTACCTCTCCTGCTCTCCCTCTGACTCTCGTCTCAGTCTCTTCGGGCGACGCTCTTCTCCGGCCTCCCTCCTCCGGCGCCAACATGCGACAATATCTCACATGTAAACTTATATTCTTCGGGTTTTCTTATGAAAGGTGCTTTCTTTCTCACTTTTATGTTGTTCAAGTTCTTGAATTTGGTTAATTTCACATGGGTTTTTTATAAAGCCTTAGTTATTTGATGTTTTTTCTGGTAAAATATTGTGAAATTAAAATACCCTTTTATTGATTTTAATGGGTTGCCTTGGTTTGAACCGTTTGAATGATAATGCACTTATTTTTGCACAATCCATTGCCGTTTGACTATAAGAGTCAAAATTAGTTTATGATATCTGATAATATGGTTGTTTTTCTGATTTGTGTGGTCTGGGTTAGGCTGAATAATGTAGCTGTTACTATAAAGATTACTACTTTTGGCTTTCAAGAGTTTTTATTGGAATCAATACTTTCGGCTTTCAAGAGTCGAAATTGGTGTTTGCTTTGCTAAAACCATGTTCTTTGACGTTTATTGTGATAAGAAAAAAGTTACATAATATTTTATCATTTGGTGGAGTGGATATACTCTTGTCTTCCAATGTGGAGGTCAAGGGTTCAAATCCCACCGGACACAAAAAAATAAATGAAGAATTATAGAGGTGGGTTAGAGGTTTTACCACAGTGGGCCTTTAGGCGGTGGGTTTCCTCTGGGATGGATGTGTAACATAGATGGTCCTGGTTACTCGCACAGCCTGTGGTCGCAGCGTATCATGGGTAACATCGTTTGCCATGATGAGACCCCCGAGTAACCGGGTGTTTGCCTTTCAAAAAGAAAAAAAGGTAGTTATTGTAGTGTATATTCGTATTGTTATTGTGTGATCAACCTTATCCGACCCGAACCGACCAAACCGATTTTTTTTACATGTAGTTGTTAGAATTTCGACCAACGAAAAAAAAGTGAGCCCCCCAAAAAAATATGTATCTACCCATGGGTAAACATGTTATTACACATATGTAACATTTGATTACACACACATAACATGTGATTACACACATGTAACCTCCGTAGTAAACATGGTATTATACGTATGTAGTCTTAGTTCAGGGGCGTCTTAACTATTTTGAAGGCCTAAAACAAACTAAAATTCTGAGGGCACACTAAACAATATATCCTCTTGTGGTTGTGAGATTGTAAAAGGTTTAAATGAAACATGTTTTATCTTTTGGAACACTATTTAAGGATGGAACACTAATAAGGATGTCGTAGGTTGAAATCTTCAACATTATAAATAGTGAAGTGTAATATATACATAGAAGTAGGACTATATGAGTTAGATAGATTGCCATAATTTTTTTTAATAATTTTCAAAGGAGAGGTTTATGAGTAAGATAGATTTATTATGAATAATTATTATAGTGCCTATCCATATTACTAACTCTCAATCATATTTATGTTGTATATTATTCTAGCCGTATAAATAGTGGTTTTGTGTATTATGTGAAGTATAAATGAAATTAGTTCTCCCATATTCTATATAAAATCTTTTTCTCTCTATGTTCATGTTCATATCTTCTTATGTTTCTATATTTATATTGCTAATGACCGTTGTTATTCAACAAGATTGTCATAATTTTTTTTTAGCTATTTTCAAGGGGGGGGGGGGGGGGTTACTCGATAATTATTTATAGAGTAAATTACAGATTTAGTCCCTGTGGTTTGCACGGATTTCGGGTTTAGTCCTTAGGTTTTATTTATTACGGATATGGTCCAAACGTTTGCCAAACCATATCGGATTTAATCCCTGAGCCTTAATGCTGTTAGAAAATTCTGTTAAGTGAGTGTGAATTGACCATTATACCCCTCCTTTTAAAATATTAAAAGAAATTAAATGAAAAAGAAAACATAAAAAAATCTAAAATTACTATTATACCCATCACTCTAATAATTCCCCCTCCCGGCAGCAACACTGTCATCTTCTCCGACGATCTCGATGACACCAGATTCGTTAATCGACCATAACATGATCAAAACTCATCGTATCACAAAATTAATCACACATTTGCGCTTGAAATCGAACAACGATTCCGTCTGGATCCATTATTAATATGTTTCGGTGAAAATTTAAAGACCCGTAGTCGTGTACGTTGTCGGAAACGAGATCGATAATTATGAAACGAGATCGTGAATTATTAAGGATTTTGATACAATCGATGAATTGTTTTGACGCTGCCGTCTTGAATTGAATCGATATTAAAAGTCCAACTGTCTGGTTCAAAATAAACCCACTGTAAAATTCGATATTCAATGGTGCCATAAAGACAATAGTCAAGACTTCTCACCAAGTGATTTCAAATCCCAGTGGGAAAGAACTGGTTTTTAATGAAATTTAGTTGAGAAAGAGCCAGAATGTTGGGGTGGTTAAGCAAGATTTCTTGAATTTTAGCGGTCCCTAGTAACAGAAGCCTTGTTCTTGATGTGACTGGAAGGGTGACATTTGTAACCGTTAGACATTTACGATCGGGTTTATCAGACGAAGGGGAACACGGTAGTTTGCGAAATCGATATTCATCCATCCAATCAAATCATGTAGGGTATGATTTACCAGAAATTTTGATCTGTGAAGTGATCTGAGATGATGGTGGCGGTGTATGGAAATGGCGACGGTGTACGAAAATGGTGGCGATGGTGGAAGGAACAATATTTTTTTTGTTAAAAAGCAAGCAGCAACAGAAATGGTGATGGTGTACGGAATTGATGTGGAGATCCAGCTCCGACAAACATGCTGATGAATGGGGTTGAACTGTTGAAGTGATAGTGGCGGCTGCCTCAAAACCCTTTTAGGGTTGGGGTTAAACATGGAGGGGTTTATAAATTATTTTTTATTAAAATTAAATAAAAGGTAGGGGTATAATAGAAATTTTAAAAAAAGTTAACATAATATTTTAACTGAAATTAGACGAAATAGGCAACGGTTTAGCAAACGTTTGGGTCCATATTCATAATAAATGAAACCTAAAGACTAAACCCGAAATTAGTGCAAACCACAGGGACTAAATCCGTAATTTACTCTTATTTATAATATTGGGGTCGACATATAAAACCTCACACCATGTTTCATTACAGCCCCATCCATCGTCTCAACGCATTGCTCCCATGTCCGTCGCAGAGACCCAGACGATCAATTCATCTTCCGGTTCTACATGCTTCATTTCGCACATGTGATTATCTAATGAAATTAATTCCTTTGAAACCTAAAATTTGAAACCCTACGTTATTAGATTCGAGCTTTTGTAATGTTTAGAATGATGAAGTAACATGTTAAATTACAGTTTTTTAAAGCTATATGGCATTCTATGATACCCGATTTGGGGGTTTGTTACACAGTTCGTCCTAATTTAGCGATCGATTGGAGCCATTACTATTCTGAATCTGGACCATCATATTGACAGACAGAGTGCCAGAATAGGTGAACTCAAATGATATGTAAGATTGAACAGTTATTGCTTAATAGTTAGCTCATCATCGCTGATTCAAAATGTCAGGTTTTGGTTCATATATGTGCTTTAGTGGCTCTTCAGATTTTGTGCATAATATAATCTAACATTGCTTAAATTTAACTAGTTAATCGGCATACATGATCTAAGTTTTACTCGCTTCCCGCTTTAAAAACATAGTTGTCAAAGGCGCACCAGAGGTGCTCCGGTGAGATTCCGGCTTGTAAAATGTGACGAATTTCTGAAATTTTCGCCTGGGACAAGTTGTTCTGAAACATCCAGAAATGGCCTGGAACCAACCTAACACATGTCTAAAACACCTTAAAAATATGTGTTTATGCTATGCGCCTTGCTTATCTTGGGTCCTCGTTTTTTAAGTACCTTGTGCCTAGTCCAAGGCTTATCCTTCGTGCCTTGAGTGTGTCTTGCTTCTTTGACAACCATAGATAAAACTACTAAGTCAGTTGCAAGCCAAAAGGCGTAGTTGAAGGACAGGATATGATTATTCTTGTGCTACTCCTTGTTCATCACCATCAATAGAAAGCTACCAACCTGCGTCTATGATCCATTCCTTACGGCCGACTGATATTCTGGTGTTTGGCTGGGCAGGGGGAAGCACGCTTGTGTTGATCTCACTGGTGTGTCCCCTCTTGTTGGGCTTAGGGACAATTCGCGGGGCATGCGGCGCTGAAGGCGGAACCAGGAAAACTGGTTAAACACGAGAAAGCTTGTCTTGAAAATCAACACGTGTTTATTCCCTTTGCTTTTGACACATTTGGGTTCCTTGCCCCGGAAGCGGTCGAATTTCTGCGTAGGGTTCAACGGGTCGTACATAAGGCTCAAAACTTTGTTTTCAGTAGGATTGGGTTCGCTATCCAAAAGGAGGTTGTGGCGCAGGAGCTTGTTGCCTGGTTACCCCCCACTTCTTTGTAATTGCTGTTTTTGTTAATGAGATAATATATTTTTTACCTTTTTACCATAAAAAATTCCTCACCATTGCCAAAGTGGGTCAAACAACTTATAAATTTCAACTTCCCGAATCGGAAGAAGTTCCATAGGAAGTGCAGCAATTGATATCAGGGAGCAACAGGAAGTTTTAAGGTTCTCCTGGTTTTAGTTAGGATAGGTGTAGGTTCCATTTGGCATATTCGAGCTCTTTTTAAATAACGTTAGTTAGGAGTTCAATGGGTCAAATGTGCTCTAGATCACATGTGGTCTTAACTACTAGCATCTGAATAAAACAAACATACATGTGGTTGGTTGGAAACTGGTCATTTTACTCACTGTATTTGTAGGTAAGAAGCTTTTGAAGAATCGTGACCATGCAATTAGCTTGCAATTCAATCCGTCAAACCCATTACAATGTTTTGAATGTGAAAGAAGATGCAACCCAAGAAGAAATTCGTGCATGCTACAAGTCTGCTCTCCTCATTTCCCATCCAGATAAGCAACATAAAACATCACAAACAACAAATTCCGAATCAAGATTTCTTGAAATCCAATCAGCTTGGGAAATCTTAGGAAATGTAGAATCACGAGCAGTATATGACATGGAGCTTCGGGTTTCAAGACAAGACGAGAGCGTGGTTGCAGATGAAATCGAGTTAGAGGATTTGATGGTGGAGACGGGCGATGACGTGGTGGAGCTTTTTTATCAGTGTCGGTGTGGTGATTACTTTTCACTCGACTCTTTTGAACTGGAAGAGATGGGGTTTGAGTTATTGATGGAGGGAGACAAGGTTTCGTTACAAGCAAACGGTGCTGCTGACATGGCATCAGTTGTGCTTCCTTGTGGTTCTTGTTCTTTGAAAATCCGTTTAGGGATTAGTAAAGATAAAGGGGTTTAGAGTTATGAATATTGTTGAGAAGGTACTCATGATCTTGATTAAATTTTGGGAAGATAGATATATTTGAGTTGGTTGCAGATGAAGTGAATATATAATGTTTAGCTGTGAAGTATGATCAAGATTTTGGTGTTTGATTGAAAGTTTTTATATTGTTTCAGTTATATTTCATTTTAGACTTTTGCTTGCAGAAGAAACATTAACATTTATCTTACATCTTTTGTGGTAGATTAAAGTCATATCAGAGATTCACATCTCAACGTGTTGTATGTATGTTACGGTGTTCATGGTCCGGTTTGGACGGTTTTAGGTCAAATCGTGAGCAAACTGCTAGTAGCAGTTTTATATTATCAAAAACTATATATAGAAAAAAAACATAAAACAAACTATCTGAAAGTAAGTTGTTAAAAATAACTAAAACAAAAAGATGATTAATTAACGTAATCAACAATGAACATGATGACAAACCGGAGGGTGAAGATGATTTTGGTAACTACTTTTATATTTTCTGTCTATTTCTTCAGGAAATTATATAATCACTTAGACTTTGATTTTATAGACAATACCACATCCTAGTTGGAAAGCGACTACCTCCTGAATGCAATGCAGAACTTCATACTGATTATGGTGGTCATGCTGTTAAATGGGGTCTAACTCATCCTAAAGAAAGTGTGTATGAATGTTGTCAGGCTTGTTTAAATCAAGCTAAAAATGCAAGACCTGATGAAATGAAATGCAATGCAATGCAATATTTGGGTTTATTGCCCTGCTGAAGGAGGATGTGATTCCCCTGATATATGCCAACATAAACTTGAAGAATGCTGGCTGAAATATGTAAGTTTTTCTTTTTTTGTCGTCTTTTTTCCTATTTTGGATCAAATAATAGGTTGGGTAACATGTTGAAAAATGTAGTTTCTATACGGGTTGAAATGGTTAGGTAGTTGGCTCGATAAACTTTCTGTTTATTTTTTTTAGTTAAATATGTTCACAAACATTATGTTATTTGAAAATTATTTAACTTTATAGGAAAATGATCGGGGAAAATATCAGTTTTTATGCATTAAAAATACAACTTCGACAATTTTGACCCGCTCTATGTGATTGAAATGTTTCCTTATAAGCAATATTGTACTTTTTTTTTGGAACAGCTGAATAAATTGAACACCAAAAGGAAACCCCCTCTAGCAAGAGACTAGAGAAAGCCCCCACACCAACAAACAGTTACATCGCCATTACAAAGAAACTACAACTTGCCCAATCAATTCCTCTACAACATCTATTAACAAACCAGACTTGACACCAACTTTTGATTTCAGTGATGACCTTACTAATCGAAGGGTTCCCGCCATTAAAAGTAACCTTGTTCCTTTCCTTCCAAATGCACCGGCAGTATACAAGTATATTACCTTGAATCACATCCTTCCTTTTCCTCTCAATGCCCTCGTCCATATGCATCGTCATGAGATCTTGAAACGAAAAAGCGAAGGAATTAGGAATCTTGCACCACGAAATAACCCACTGCCAAACCGCGAAAGAGAAGGTACATCCCGTAAATAAATGCAAGACCGATTCCGATTCTTGGTTACACAGTCGACAAACAACCGAGGGAACCGGGACATTCCTACGCACAAGGGAGTCCAATGTAGTGATCCGATTTCTGAGTGCTCTCCAAGCAAACAAGTTTACTTTACCAGGGATAAGCTTGTTCCATCTAAGAGCCACATGAGAACTAGTTGACCCACCTTCACTGGACAGAAGAAGTTCCCTAACACCTTTAGCCGAGAAGCTAGAAGAGTCTCCTCCCCTCTAAACCCAACCCCCTCTACTTTGTTCCATCCAAATATGCATCCCTATATTTCTTTTAGCAAGCTGGTTATTGATGTTGACAATGTTTTTCCATACACCAGTTACTTGCTTTTTAGATGGAAAGAAATCCAATCTTGCGCCAACCTCATGAATACCATAAATAACCCTTCGCCATAACTTAGTTTCTTCTATCTTGTATCTCCATAGCCATTTACATAAGAGACTAATGTTTATATCTGAAAGTTTAGCAAGTCCCAATCCCCCATCTTTTTTTGATTTACAAATATCCTCCCTCTTCACCCAATGGATGCATCTCCTATTAGTCGCCCCTCCCCCCATAAAAATTTGGACCGAATATTCTCCAAAACCTCAAGAACCCTTTTAGGAGCCTTATAGAGTGAAAAAAAGTACGTGGGTAGGCTATCCAAGACACTTTTAACTAAGACCAACCGACCCCCAAAAGACAAGCTTTTAGCTTTCCATTTCGAGAGTCTTTTCTCAAAGATCTCGACAACCGATTGCCAATTACAACGCATGTTCATGTTAGCCCCAACAATCATCCCAAGATAGACAAAAGGAAAACAACCGTCAACACACTTAATTAAGGTCACGAGCCAATCTAGCCACTTCCTCCGAATCAACATTTATACCATAGAGCGCGCACTTCTTAACATTAAGCTTGAGACCCGACACAAAATAAAAGCAACGAAATAACCGAATAATATTAGCAACATTACCCTCACTCCATTTAGTCATCACCATGGCATCATCCGCGAAAAATAAGTGTGAAAGAAGAGGGCCCCCGTCAAGGAGTTGGATTCCATCGATGATCCCTAAAGAGCGAGCCCTTAAAAGGATACAATTAAGGGCCTCCATAGCCACAATAAACAAGTAGGGAAAGCGGGTCCCCTTGCCGAACACCCCTCGAACATTGGAATTCCCTCGTGGGCGAGCCATTAACAAGAACCGAAGCTCTCGTCGAAGAGAGGATTCCCCTAATCCATAACCTCCACCTTTCTGGAAACAACATTTGATCCAACATCGAATCCAAAAAATCCCAATCAAGAGAGTCGAATGCTTTATGGAAATCCACTTTAAAAAATAAGCCTTGCCCCTTGGAGTGTTTCAACCAAGATAAAGTTTCGTTGATGATCAACGGGCCCTCAACAATGTTTCTCCCTTCCACATAAGCCATTTGCGTTTCCGAAATAACCGAAGACATCACCTCCCGCATTCTAATGGCAAAGACTTTAGATATTACCTTAGAAACACAGCCAAGGAGGCTTATAGGACGATAATCACCAAGATTTTCGGCATCCGGTATTTTTGGGATAAGATATAAGAACGAGGAATCGCATCCCTTTGAGATAGAGCATGTGTCATAGAAACGACAAAGGATCCGAAAAAAGTCCTCCTCCAAATCAGCCCAAATAAATTTTATAAAGTCAAAAACTCAAAATTATACCCATCCGGGCCGGGTGACTTATCCCCATCGCAAGACCAAACTGCCGCCTTAACTTCCTCCCTCGAGGGGGTCGAACAAGAGCCTCCTGCTGAAAATCAGATAGAGACTTAATATCATGGCAATTTCGAGAGGGTCGAAGAATGTGCTCCTTGGTAAAGATATGCTTAAAGAAACGTCTGGTAGCCATTTTAATTAAAGGAGGGTCATCCACCCATCTACCACTTATCTTTAACCCGCTGATTCTTCCACCTGCCATTTTCGAGTTAATCCAACCATGAAAAAAAGAGGTGTTTTCCTCTTCTTCCACCGCCCATTTCACTCAAGCTTTTTGCCGAAGATCATCAAAATGCTCCTTATTAATTTCCACAAGCCTTTTTTTTGAATTAATCCACACGTCCAATTCCTCACCAACAATAGGTCTAGATTCACTTTCCAAATCCATATTGTTGCAGAGCGTAATGAGAGAATTAACATCACTGTTGACAATCTCCTTATGCCTAGCCATCCATTCTTTAACAAATTTTTTTACCTCCCTTAGTTTTTTTTAGCAGAGCGACATCAGGAGCTAAGCCTCCTTGCTCAACAGAGTTGAGTTTATTTTTAATAAGAAGGGTGAGCTCCTCCTTCTTAAGCCATGAGGAATAGAACTGAACAGGGCCGGTCCTGAGAATTTGGATGCTCAGGGCGCGAGTCGAAAATTTGCCCTTGTTAAAACCTTTAAATAGTACAATACAAAAGTTTTAACACGAAGAATGGAGTACAATTAAGGCCTCGATACAAATGAATTTATACCCGAAAGATGACTTCAAGACAGTTGGTTTCAAAACACATCTACATTCAATTTCACTGCATTCCAAGTAAAAGAAAAAAAAACATTTGCTTTCAAAAATGTTCAAGCATTTTTGGATAACTAAGGGGGCGTTTGGTTCACGGAATTCGTTGGAATTTGAATTGGAATTGGAATTGGAATTCAAAGGAATTGGAATTTGAAGGAATTGGAATTCAAAGGAATTGGAATTTAAATTCAAACTCCAATTCCAGTGAAAACCGCGAACCAAACACACTATGGAATTCAAATCCAAAATAATTGGATTTAATTTTTAAAATTAAAATTCAATAAAAACCACGACTAGACCCGTCTCACAGACCAGTCCGACCTAACCAGACCCCCAAACCGACCGGACCCGACCGCCCAGATCGACCAGACCCGACCCCTGGACCAGACCGATACCCAGATCGACCCGACCCGACCCCGACCCCACCCGAGACCAGGACCAACCGGACTCCACCCGACCTCGGACCGACCGGACCCACGAACCCGACCTCGGACCGACCGGACCCTCGAACCCGACCGGACCCTAGAACCCGACCGGACCCCCGGACCCGACCGGACCCCCGAACCGGACCGGACCGACCGGACCCCACCCGAACCCGGACCGGACCGACCGGACCCCACCCGAACCCGGACCGGACCGACCGGACCCCCGAACCTGACCGAACCGGACTGGACCGACCGGTCCCCACCCGACCCCCGAACCCGACCCTAGGACCGGACCGACCAACTCGACACCCGGACCGACTGGACCCGAACCCTAGACCGAACACGACCCCCGAACGAACCGCACCAGGGTCGGTCGGGTCCAGGGTCCGGTGCGGTCGGCGGTTCGGTCCGGGGTTCGGGTCTGGTCAGTGGGGACCGGGGGTCGGTTTCAATCGCTCGGGCTCAATCGGTCCGGGGTTCAGTCCGTGGTTCGGGTCTGGGGTCTGGTTTGTTTGCTCGGTCCGGTCAGTTCGGGGGTCCGGTCGGGTTCGGGAGTCCGGTCGGTCCAGTCCGGGGTCGGGTGGGGTCCGGTCCGGATCGGGGTCCGGTCCGGGTCGGGTGGGGTCCTGTCAGTCTGGTCCGGTTCGGGGGTTGGGTCGGGTCCGGGGGTCCGGTCGTTATGGTCCGGGGTCGGGTGGGGTCCGGTCGGTCCGGTCCGTTTTGGGGTCGGGTCGGGTCCGAGGGTTGGGTCCGGGGGTCGGGTCCGGTCCAGGGGTCCGGTCGGTCCGGTCCGGGGGTCCTGTCGGTCCGGTCCGGGGGTTGGGTTGGGTCGGGTCCGGGGGTCCGGTCTGGTTCGGGGGTCTGGTCGATCCGGGGTCGGGTGGGGTCCGGTCGGTCCGGTCCAGTCCGGTCCGGGGGTCCGGTCGGGTTCGGGGGTCCGGTCGGTCTGGTCCGGTCCAAGGGTCGGGACGGGTACGGTCGGGGGTCCGGCCAATCCGGGAGACCGGTCTGGGGTTCGGGTCTGGTTAGTTGGGTCCGGGGATCGGGTCCGGTCGGTCGGGTCCGGGGTCGGGTCTGGTCAGTCCAGTTCGGGGGTCGGGTCGGTTGGGCCGGGTGTCGAGTCCGGCGGGTCCGGTCGGTCCGGGGTCGGGTGGGGTCCGGTCGGTCCGGGGTCGGGTGGGGTCCGGTCGGTCCGGTCCGGTCGGGTTCGGGGGTCCGGTCGGTCTGGTCCGGTCCAAGGGTTGGGACGGGTACGGTCGGGGGTCCGGCCAGTCCGGGAGACCGGTCTGGGGTTCGGGTCTGGTTAGTCGGGTCCGGGGATTGGGTCCGGTCGGTCGGGTCCGGGGTCGGGTCTGGTCAGTCCAGTTCGGGGGTCGGGTCGGTTGGTCCGGGTGTCGAGTCCGGCGGGTCCGGTCAGGTCCGATCGGTTCGGTCCACGGGTTTGGTCAAGTCGGGTAGTTGTCTTCGGTGTGAAAGGAATGTGAAATCCTTTATGATTATGAAGTAATGTGAAATCCATTGAATGAAGGAATTTGATGGAATCTAATCAAATTCCAATTTCAATTCCCTTATTAACCAAACACATTAAATATGGAATTCAAATTCCAATCACACTGAATTCCGCGAACCAAACACATTATGGAATGGAATTCGAATTCCAATTCCAATGAATTCCCACGAATTCCATCATACCAAACGCCCCATAAATGTTACGGGAAACTCCTTATCACCCGTGAAAACTATAAATTTGACTCGACACATATTTTAAGTTGTTCAACTGTTTGATAAATTTTCTTGAAGATACATAAGAGAATCTTGTACACCAAACAAATACTGATATGAACAAATAAGTAACTTTAACTTGAAATCCTTCTTGAAAAAGAGAATGTTCCAATTTTCTTAAAATTTATAATCATCTTGCAAATGATGAAGCTTAACTAGCCTAACCTCAAATAAAAATACAACAAGGAAATTATTCTGTTTATCGATTAAAGTTGCTTTCTTTTTTATTGGGGATACCTTATTTACTCATCAATTAGGGCAAACAATACAACAAGAAAATCCCAAATAAATTCAACATCAATATCATAACTTCAATTAACAAATCAAATCATCAAATCCCATCCATTAATGAAACAAATAAGCAAACCCCAGATCAATTTCATGTCAAATAAGTTTAAAAAAATGCAATTAAAAGTTACATTCCATATTGAAACCCTAGGAGACCTGCAAAAAACTACTAGCAATCCAACATAAGATGCAGAGTAAAGCAGCCAAGGAACCAGCTTTATAATCAAAACAGACATAAGAAACAACGTAGATAGAGTGCAGAAGTGATGATCGACGATCGCAATTCATGTCGTTTCAGTTTCTCTCGTCGTTCCTTATTCCTTGATCGCAAAACCTATCCACATATGCCCCTTCTTAATTTGATGCCCTGGGCTGGAGCCCAGTTGGCCCATGCCCAGGGCCGGCCCTGGAACTGAAACGGGCACGAACCAAAATCCTTATTATTAATCTTCAACACCAAAGGACTATGATCAGACCACAAACAAGGGAGAGCGGTAAGAGACGCAAAGGGCCATCTGTTGAAGAATTTCTCGCACACCAAAAACCGATCCAACTTGCTGAAATTAACGCCCTTACCGTAAGAATAAGTAAACCGCGAGCCACTCATACTATACTCGTTCAAGTTCCCATCAAAAATAAATTCGTTGACCGCGTCGGCCCCCCTGGGTTTAAAAACAGAAAAGCGTCGTTCCTCGGGACACCGAACTTCATTAAAGTCGCCCAAGAAAACCCACATCCCGATCGCACCATTCATCAAACGCAGTAGATCTCTCCATAATTGCCTCTTTCTCCTTTCCTCTTGCGGTGCGTAAACGTGAACAACATTGATAAGCTCGTTTCCCCCTTGTAATGTACCTGAGACGAGCAAGAAATACTGACTTTTGATCGAGTTAACTAACCTGAAATCAGCGGGATTGACCTCCCGTTAGCCTCCACCCCTACCAACTCCACCGGGTAATTACCCCAAAGCTCACGAATTGGAAGATTAGAGAGAGAAGAAATCCAAGTCTCCTGCAAGCATAAGATACTGATCCGATGCTCCATCTTGATATTCCTAATCCATTCCACTTTATTCTTCCCTTTAACTCCCCTAATATTGCAGGACAAGAAATCCATTAATACCTCTTTTCTTCTCCGTTCCCCCTACCTCAGTTCTCACAAGATTGTCAAAGGTCAGTAATTCGACTCCCACACATGCGCCTATCTGGACTGTAGAACGTTACAAGTATCATCGCCCCTTCCGTTCCCCATAGCCGAAGCAAACGAATCTGGAACCTCCTCAGATTCATCGACACCTCCCTCAGAATCCAAGGACTCATCCCCCACCTCACTAATTGGAGCCTTTGCTTTAGACCCACGGTGACCCACCCTGACCCATCTCCTGGCACGACCCACACGCAGGCCCAAAACGGGACTGAAGATTTAGGCTGTGACACCTCGTCCGAAAATCCAGGTCAAACCGTTTACTTTGGCTATTAATTAAGTATTAATTGTGCTTTATCTGATCTGATTTATGTTTAAACTGCTAATTATTGTGTCTGACTGTTAACCGATGACGTAAGCCTAATCCCGCGTTTGTACTAAAAGCGTATATCCGTTAAAAACATAAATATTTCATGTATTAATCATGGAACTTCAATAACAAGAAAAATAAATATAAAATGTATTTTTATATTTTATCCGGAACTGGTGTCGAACGTTTATATAACCGACACGGAAAACTGATAAGCGATCAATTTTCTAAAACTATTCGGTTTTAAACAATCTGAACGGTCGAGCTTAATTCTATTACGAACTGACAAACTAAAAACGTTATCCGTAACCCGTTCGAAAAACTGAAAAATATAACTGATTTCTGGAAAACTGTCATAACCAACTTAAACAATTGTTTTTATTAAATAAAAGCATTACGAACTGAAATTGTTGTCAAAACTTAAGCCTAACCTCAACCGATCACCCAATTGGGCCCGACTTGGCCCAATAGGCCTAATAAGCCTAAAATAATGAAACTGAGCCCGAAACCTTAACCCGCTACTCAAACTTGCTATTCCGAATGATCGTGGCGATCCGTGAACCCAACCGATGCACAACGGGCCCGGGCCACGAACCAGCGTCCCGTTTGGACCCGTACGGCCCATTACCGACAAACGGGCCCAATTACATTTTTCTTTTAAATGTTTAGGTCCAATTTAAAGCCCAAGTCCATTGCGTAAATTTTAATATTATTGGCCCATCAACTTTGTATAAAATTTTATACTTTTATTATTTATGAAAGTATGAGTTATATTATCTCTAATCTTTTATATATTATATACAAGATTTTCTAAGCCTAAACTATTTTATAAAACTCAACGAGTTTATATAAAATGTCACCTACATGTTATATTAAAAAAAAATAGTTAGGAGATATTTGAATTAAAGAATTGTGATGATGGACTTGGACACATCCTTTCCCTATCAACCTACACCATAGCTCATCATGAGCAAATAGTGTTGGAAGACCCTTACACACTCTTTACCACATCTCCATCCTTACCAACTCACTAACACACTCAAAGAATCACCCCACTTCCCTCATTTCTCCTCAAAGCCGGGTGCCCTTTTCCCTATCTACCTCCCCCTCGTCTCCTTTTTAATCCAACACCCCACTTTCTTTCTTTTTGTTTTCGTCGAACAACAAGCAAAAACATGCAAGCACTTTTGTTCCTTTCATTTTGACATGAGAAACCCACCAACCACCTCCACACTCAAAACGGTAAAAACCTGTAAAGGAAAAGTCATTTGTTTTGCAACACATCAGTTTATTAGACCAAGTTCATCGCTCTGGGGAGCACCAGTCCTTTTTGTTAAAAAAGAAAGATAAAAGTTTTCGCATGTGCATTGACTATCGTGAGTTGAACAAGGTTATGCCGAAGAACCGTTATCCTTTACCTCGAATCGATGATTTATTTGATCAGCTTCAGGGATCCAGTTTTTATTCGAAGATTAATTTGAGGTCCGGTTATCATCAGCTAAGAGTCCGGGAAGACGATATTACCAAGACTGCTTTTAGAACCCGATACGGTCATTACGAATTCCTGGTTATGATATCTGGATTGACCAACACAAGAGCAGTATTTATGGATCTTATGAATCACGTGTGTAAGTCATACCTGGATCAGTTTGTCATTGTATTCATCGACAACATTCTCATTTATTCCAAGAAGAAGGAGGAGCATGCAAGGCATCTTTGTCTAATTCTTGATATTCTGCGTAAGGAGCAACTATACGCGAAGCTGTCAATATTTAGGCCATATTGTCAATGAGAAGGGGATTCACGTTGATTCGTCTAAGGTTGAGGTGATAAAGAATTAGCATGTACCTAGAAGGTCAACTGAAGTACGCCGATTCCTCGGTTTGGCCGGAATTACAGGCGATTCATTGATGGGTTTTAAAGGTTGCACAACCTTTAACAACTCTAACGCACAGGGCATTGTGTACAAATGGGAGGATAAGCACGAGACTGCTTTCCAGTTATTGAAGTGGAAGTTTTGCATTGCACCTATTTTGTCTTTCCCTGAAGGAACAGAAGACTTTGTCATTTACTATGATGCATTAATACAAGGTTTAGGTTGTGTTCTCATACATCGCGATAAGATTATCGCTTACGCATCTTGTCAGCTAAGAGAGAACAAGAAGAATTATACGACTCATGACTTGGAGTTGGGAGTCATGGTATTTGTGTTGAAGATCTAGAGACATTACTTGTACGATACCAAGTGCATAATTTACACCGATCATAAGAGTCTTCAGCTTATCTTTGACCAAAAGGAGCTAAACATGAGACAAAGAAGGTGGGTCGAATTGTTTAACAATTATGAATGTGTTATCACATATCATCCGGGTAAAGCCAATGTTGTGGTTGATGCCCTAAGCAGAAAAGAAACAAAGCTGAAACATTTTTGGGCTATGCAGCTGACGATTAATGCCGGTTTTCCAGACCAGATAAAAAAAAAATGCTCAACGTGAGGCACTAAAGGATGAAAACATGGAGTTAGAATCCTTGCGTGGACTTGATAAACAATTTGAAATTAGGCCGGATGGGATTCAATACTTTGAAGAAAGGATATGGGTTCCTTGACACAGGAAACCTACGAGAGCTAGTTATGGAAGATGCTCATAAGTCTCGGTATTCTGTACATTCTGGTTCGGATAAGATGTAAAACGATCTGAAAACTCTTTATTTGTGACCGAAAATGAAATCGACATCGCAACTTATGTGAGCAAGTGTTTGACTTGTTCAAAAGTCAATGTAGAGACCTAGTAAGTAAGGCTTTTGCATCAGATATATTTTGGGCTTATTTGTAATTGTAATTAGGCTAACATTAGTAGGTTTATTGGGTTTGACAGGGTCCGAATGGTTTTCTAGTATGTGGGCCAAATTTTGTAGGTTAAGGAGGTGACTTGCTTATCAACTTGGTCACCCCCTATATAAGGAACCTAGTATTGTCATGTTTAGGCTGTTGATTCTAGGGGAAAGGTGCAAAGTGTAATCGAACTTCTCCCTTTGAGAATTTTGAATCCTCCTAGTGTGTTGCAACCGGTGTTAGATATCAAGTTAGTTACCCCCTATATTAGGAACCTAGTATTGTCATGTTTAGGTTGTTGGTTCTATCAAAGCTGTAAGGTGATTATCGAAAATCACATTGTGATTTTCGAACTATTGAAGTGTAGTGCAACCATTCATTGATCAAGTTTCTTTTAATTCGGTTTGTGTGTTTTAATTGATTTCAATTGTTCATTAGTAATACTTTTTTATTAATCTTGAATCACCCCTAATCACCGGATTCCGCACGGTGATTAGTGGATTAGATATCACGTGAGGGACTATTTAGATCCTTACAATTGGTATCAGAGCGAAGAAACGCATGTTTCGTGGCTCTCGCGATATCAGATTCAAGTTTTGTGACTAACGGTTTGAGTTTTCTTTGCAATTTTCAGTTGTTAGCGCAAAAAAGGAGGTGCGTGTGAGTTTTTGTGCAGGTTTCGAGTGCAGCAGAGGCAAGAAGTTCAAGTTCCATAAGCTATTCTATTGAAACCGTGGGTTTGACCCTGTTTTGAACGAGATTCTTAGCTTTTCGATCCGATTAGACAGTTTTCTATTGACTTTTCGATCAAAGGGTACTTTTCGATCACCCACTTTTCGATCAGCGTCCGTGGCATTGACCCGTTCCGACCTGATCGAAAAGCTCACTTTTCGATTAGTCTATACTTTTCGATCGAGCGAAACCTTTGCCCGATCGAAAAGCTGACTTTCGGATCAGTCCTGCCCGACAGAAAAGCCTTTTTGATCAACCATTCGACCGGAACTCTGCCCGATCGAAAACCTACTTTTTGATCCTACTTTTCGACCAACCCTTCCTGACCGAAAAATACTTTTCGACCAACCCTTCCTGACCGAAAAATACTTTTCGATCAAGATTCTCCCGACCAAAAAACCATGTTCGATTGACCTTTTCGATTGAAAACTACTTTCCGATCCAAACTCATCCGACCGAAAACCCCATTTTGATCCTAAACCTCACCTTTTTTTCATTAATCGTTGTCTTATTCGTCTCGCAATGGATTTCGATATGTCAAGCTTGTCCAGTGTTACTCTAGAAATGGACGCCAAGATTGGAACCAACACTAGACCTCCTCGTCTGATGTGTGGGAAAGATTTCATGAGCTGGAAATATCGATTCGTAAATTACGTCAACTACAATGATCCCAAGATCATGTGATCTGTTGAAGTGGGTGACTATGTTCCTAAGACAACTCATGCAGCAGGTCAGGAGGCTCAACCCAAAGAAAAAGCAGAATGGACTGAAACTGACTGGGAAAGAGTTAAACGTGACAGGAAGGCACTGGTAGCATTAACCATGGCTTTATCCCCCCAAATGGCTGAAGCATTCAAGGAGTATAAATCCCCGCTAAAACACTCTGGGATGCCTTCATTGCTGCAAATGAAGGAAATTCTGATATGAAAGAATCTCGGAGAGAAAATCTCAGAGAGCAGTTCAATGAGTTCAACTATGTACCTGGTGAAAACATAGAGACCCAACTTCAGCGATCCATAAAGATAGTGCCAACTATGAAGGATGCATGGGTTACTTACACTCAGGTTGAGGTGAACAAGAAGTTGGTGAACTCCCTTCCACCAAATTGTGACAGCACCATCAAGTTGATCGAGAAAACTGTGGAAATGGCAACTTCACCATTGAGTGTGCTCATGTCAACTATTAGAGCCTATGAAGAGAAGAAGCAGAAAAGAGCTAGAAAGTTGGGAAATGGTGCTTTGATGAACCAAGTCAACCAAGCCTTCATATCACAATCAGCCACATGTCAAAGCAGTGGATTTACTAATCAGACGACTTTAGTGTCTCATGCTCAGGGGCCAGCTCATCTGGTTCATCCAACTTGATTTCTTTAGATATCAACAATTTAACCAAAGATCCTAGCTTTGCTCTTGGTGTAGGTATCATGAGTTGCTATCAGGCACTCGTTGCAGGGTCTCTACTGCCCACCGATTTGACTCTAGATGATGTGAACCAAGTTAATCCTGAAGATCTGGAGCACATGGATATCTTCTATCAGATGGGGTTTGTCAGCTCTGCGGGCGAAGCAGTTCATGGCTAAGACGGGTAAGAGAGACTGGAATGGAGGTAAAGGGATCAAGCTCACCTTCAACAAGGCAAAGTTGTGGTGCTAAACTGCAATGAGTATGGTCACTATGCTAGAGAATGCACCAAGCCGAAGGTGGAAAGAGATGTCAAAACAACTGATGAAAGGAAGGAAGCGATAAAGAGGGATGCTGCGAAAAATGACAGGGTACTGGTGGTTCAACACACACAGGATATGATTAGACTACTCAAGTGGAGGATCTGAGCCTGAGCCTTGATCATGTGGCCCTCCTTGCTGAAGAATATGCTGAGAAAGAAGCTACTGAATCGAGTCATCATGCTTCCATGGCCAATATCACTCCAGGTTCTAAAGCCAGCTCAAGAAATCATGAGGTATGTTCAAATTCTATATGTCAAGCTATGCTTAAAGAATGTAAAGATTGGGAACGCAAGTTCGTAAATGAAACCCTAAATCATGAATCAACTACTAGAGAACTTAGGGAGTCCAAAGATAAGACCAGGATATTTAGAGAGAAACTGGAGGCTATTCAGGTAGATGTTAGGAATCTAGAAACTCAGGTAAGTGATAGAAGCACATATCTTAAGATTGCTAATTCTAAAGTGGAAGCTTTAACCAAAGAGGTAGAGGAACTTAGAGCCAAATTAGGGACATCTCAAACTAAAATCGAGCGTAATGATAAGTTTGTTTCTAAAATGATGGAAGCTAGTTCCTTATTTTATAACACTGATGCCAGAATGAGGCATGTTAAAAACAATTCGGGTTTAGGTTTTGGGTCAGATGAAAAGGATGAAAAATCCACACACACGGTACCTATGCCGCTTATGCATCAAATGATTTCTGATCCTAAAACCTCTCAAACTACTTTAGATGTCAAAGCTAAAGTTGATAGGAAGCTTGCTGCATGTCCTATTAAAATCTCTGCTCTTGTTTCTTACTCTACTAGAAATTCTACTTGTTATGCAGATAAAGGTAATAAAGAAGCAAGGGTAACGGATATAAAGGAGTGTCCCAAGAATTCAAAGTCTTCAAATTATAATGCTTTTTATAAAAACTTTGACTGGAAAAAATTTGAATCTTTTGTTGATTCCGTGTCAAAAATTTCTGAGTCTGTTTTGTTTGATAAAACTTCTGATTGTGGTGTTTTTAACTTTGGCAAAGGTGATGCAAAGCCGGTGAAACCATTAAGAACTGTTAAAATCTTAAAAAGAGGTAAGGGACCATAGGTTGCTGGTCCCAAACCCACAAGTGATGGTTTGTTTAGTGTGAAAGATTGTGCTGTTAAAAATGATGATGTTGTGAAAAATGTGCAGAAAGTACGAGACGCCAGACCTCATGATTTTGTCCCATACCCTGAAATTAATTCTGCATATGACCAATACAGATCGATACAGCGGGAGTATATATTGACCACTAAGCCAAATGGCAAAACCCATTGGATAAATAAGAACTGTTCAAAACCGACTTGGATATCCACTAGGAGAAACCAACAGCAGGCTCCCGTGTATCCCAAGAAGCAATCTTCTCATGTGTGTGGAAATCTTGGATACGTGGCAAGATAATGCTTGAACAGACCGTTTGAACCCTATTATCCAAAAAGGGTTCATCAGAAGCCTGCCCCAAAGGGCCAAACACATGTTGGCCTGGAATAAAGGTCTGCACCTTCAAACACCAAGGTGCAGAAGCCAGTACATCAACACCCAGGTACACAAATGAATCAACAGCCCAAGTCACCTAAGCAGCAAACATAAGATGATTTCAAAGCAAATAAAATGGGTCACACTTCTAAAAAATCAGTAAAATTTGCTAAGGTTTTTGCTTGGATTCCAAAACCTGTTGGATGTTCAAAACATGTCACACTCCCAAAGCAGGCCAGCTTCTTAAAACCATCCATCCATCCAAAACTAGTTGGTTTGTCAAAATCAACTGCCTGGTGGAAGGATGACATGTGGAATGTACCAAAGGTGGTAAACTTTTTCTTCAAGCCTACTAGGGTGTATAATAAACACTCCAAACAATTTCAAGAGGTAAAATTTCAAAATCAAATTAACAATAAAAATCCAGCGAAAAGTCCTCAGGTACTTGGGAAAGAAAATCACCGGCCAAGAAATGTTAATGACTTACCCACTTCAACCAAGGGCAACCCAACCTTACCCAGACCCATTAAGGCATGGGTACCCAAAACTAATTAGTCTCCTTTTCATGCAGGAACAACCAAGGGGGACTGTTAATAACCTTTGGTACGTTAACAGTGGTTGTTCCAGGCATATGACGAGAGACATATCTATGCTACAAGACTTAGAGAAATTTGATGGAGGATATGTGTCGTTCGCTGGAGGAGTTGGAGGGTATATCAGTCAGAAAGGAAGAGTCAGAAATGGTTGTCTCAGCTTCCATGACGTCAATTATGTCAAACAATTGAAGCATAGTCTCTTGAGTGTATCAGAAATTTGTGATCGGGAGTATCCAGTACTCTTTAACAACAGTGACTGCTTAATTCTAAAACCTGAATACTCCATCCCTGATGATTGGGTGTTGATGCGAACACCAAGATATGGCAACTCATATGTCCTCAACATGCAGAAGCCCCCACAACCGAGGTGGCATGCCTTCTTTATAAAACAGCTGAGAATCATGCTCAGTTGTGGCACATGAATTTGAAGAATTTGAATCGGCTAGCAAGAGGAGGGCTTTTCAAAGACCTTCCAATTAAAGAATTCGTGATCAATGAGAAATGTGTGGCATGTGCTAAGGGGAAGCAGCACAAACGTCCACACAAGCCAAAATTGTTCAACAGAATCTCCTTAGTGTTGGAACTGCTTTATATGAACCTCTTCGGTCCAGTCAGTATGGTAAGCCTTAACTGTTGTGCATTTTGTTTTGTTATTACTGATGATTTTTCTCGTTTCACTTGGGTGTTCTTTTTGCCAAAGAAGAGTGATCATGCAAAGATGTTGAAAGCATTCATCAAGCTCATTGAAAACAAGCTAAACCTGAGAGTGAAGTCCATCCGGAATGACAACGGGACAGAAAGAATCAAATAATTGACGAATTTTGTGCAGAAAAGGAATTGAGCATCAGTACAGTGCACTGTATACCCCACAACAGAATGGCGTGGCGGAACAATGCAACAAAACATTGATTGAAGTTGCTCGAACAGTGCTATGTGATTCCAAGCTGCCCACTATGTTCTGGGCAGAAGCAGTCAACACAGCCTGTTATGTGCAAAACAGGGTTCCCATAAATAAGCGACACCAGAAGACACCTTACGGATTAATCTATCATGACAAGCCCAAAATTAGGCATCTTCGTGCTTTTGGATGTCTTTGCACTGTTTTAGTTAATACTGATTTGCCAAAATTTGCTGCTAAATCAGATGAATGTTATTTTGTAGGTTATTCTGCCAGCTCAGCTTACGGGGTCTTCAAAAAAACAACCGGTAAAGTGATGGAATCTACTAATGTGGATTGGCTTGAAGAAAATCCCTCAGGTGGTGGAGTAGGTCCATCACAAGCATTTGACTACAACCAATTCTTCCTCCCATTTAGATTGGATCCAGTAATTGCGGAAGAACTTTTTGACGACACAATCACAGGACCATCAATTGCTCATACCATCTCAAAATCTCCGGTTCCCGCCTCCGAAGCGGTGACAACACTAGTAAATGAGATTGCTGAGAATGGAGTTGAAGATGATTCAGATAAAGACCCAGGCACGGAAGCTGTTCAAACACAAGAAGTTGAGGCAAAGGCAGATACTGAATTTAATGAAGAACCCGTACAGGAAAATCTACTTCCAGAAATTCCAGTTCAAGCAGTTGGTGAAACAAGGATCTACAAATATCACCCCTTGGACAATGTCATTGGTCCTTTAGCTTCCGGGGTGATAACAAGAAGTCAATGAGGGGACATGAACCATTTCATGTATTCATGTTTTATCTCTCAAATTGAGCCTCCAAACATCACAATGGTTATAACAGATCCTAGCTGGGTGGAAGCTATGCATGAAGAGCTAAACCAATTTTCAAAGCTTCAGGTATGGAGGTTAGTGGAGAAGCCTGCTGACAAAAAGTTCATCACTACTCGGTGGCTTTATAACAATAAAAAGGATGAAAATGGTGTTATCATCAGAAATAAAGCAAGGTTGGTGGTCCAAGGGCACAAACAGGTTGAAGGTATCAACTATGATGAAGTATATGCACCAGTTACTCGCTTGGAAGCAATGAGAGTTTTTTTTGGCATATGCATCCTACATGAATTTCACTGTCTATCAGCTGGACGTGAAAACTGTGTTTCTCTATGCAGAAATAGATGAAGAGGTGTATGTTACTCAACCTCCTGGGTTTATTGATGAAGAACATCCCTATCATGTGTACAAGCTAGACAAAGCGCTGTATGGATTGCATCAGGCCCCTAGGTCTTGGTACAAAACGTTGACTGATCACCTTCTAGCTCATGTGTACATAAGGGGAATAGTGGACCAGACACTGTTCAGGAAAGAGGTTGAGAATGACATCATCATGGTGCAAGTTTATGTAGACGATATCATCTTTGGGTCCACAAATGAGGATCTGTGCAAAGAATTTGAATGATTAATGCGAACAAAGTTTGAGATGAGTCAAATGGGGGAAATGGAGTTCTTCTTGGCATTACAACTGAAGCAAAGTGAGAGCGGTATCTTAGTTCATCAAGCTAAGTATGTGACATAGATTTTGGAAAAATACAAGATGGCAGATTCAAAGCCTACTGCCACACCCATGGCAGCCAGGCCAGCACTCACCAAAGATTCAGATGGTCAATCGGTCAGTGAACACATGTACCGATCAATGACCCTGTCACTGATGTATTTGACGGCCAGTCGGCCATACATCATTCTTGTAGTGTGCCAATGTGCACAATATCAGGCTAACCCTAAACTCTCTCATTTATCTGCTGTTAAAATAATTTTCAAATATTTGAAGGGTAGGCCAAGGTTGGGCCTCTGGTACCCTAAAGAGTATGGGTTTAATCTGTATGTTTTTTCTGATAGTGAATATGGTGGGTGTGAGCTTGACAGGAAATCTACATCTGCTGGAGCTTAGTTTTTAGGAGATAGGTTGGTAGCATGACAAAGCAAGAAGCAACACACGGTGTCACAATACACTACTGAAACAGAATACGTGGCTGCATCTGCGTGTTGCTCACAAGTGGTATGGCTACTACATAAATTGGGAGATTACGGTTTGAATTTCTTTGACACTCCCATATACTGTGATAATAATGTTGCTTTGCAAATTGTTAAAAATCTTGTACATCACTCAAAAACCAAGCACATTGATACAAAACGCACTTCATATGGGATTGCTATGAACGCAAGCTCATCCACTTAGAAACGGGTGCAATCAGATGATAATGTGGCGGATATGTTCACTAAACCCCTCCCTAGTGCAAATTTTGAAATGTGTCTCAAAGGCCTTCGGATGATAGCCTTTGAAGAGTAGTCTGACAACTGCTATCTGCATGTCTTATAATTAATTAAAAAAAATCTAATAGTAGTGTTTTTTCTCTCTCTCTGTTTGTGTTTAAAAAAATAATAAAAAAACAAAGCAAGGGGAAGATATAAATAAACATCTTGATGTTTCCCCTAATTTAGTGTGCTTTTAATTTTTTTACTGGTTTTGTTTGACCAGGTCGGGA
The DNA here is from genome assembly GCA_039602395.1 of Deinandra increscens subsp. villosa. Classification (NCBI taxonomy): domain Eukaryota; kingdom Viridiplantae; phylum Streptophyta; class Magnoliopsida; order Asterales; family Asteraceae; genus Deinandra; species Deinandra increscens. The sequence goes on from JBCNJP010000009.1 coordinate 13,549,932, forward strand.
AGTGGTATAATTTTCCAGGTTTTTGCTGATTGACACGTGTAAGGTGGATGTGAAAAGCAGTGGTTCACGGTTGATATGCTTGGTAGGCTCTGCTGTCAATCAATCAAAAGGTATGGTTTGTCACAACACTTGAATATAACGTATGATTCTTGATAGGAAACACACACTTAGGTTAGTACAACCTGTATTGGACTGTGTACCAGGGATCCTGAGACACACGCCCGGTTCTGAGTTTTGATGTCATGCTCAAAAACTCCAATTCCCTCTGCTTTGCGTGAGCAATGACCTGGGAATGATGTACGTGAGTCAGGCCTCATCTATTTTGTGGTAGCAGAGACCTAGAGTTTCCCGGATCCACGTACGTCTAAGATCACATTGTATAGATTCAATAAACCCAAAAGATGCCAATGTGCACAACCAAAAGAGACCCTCAAGTGTCCAAAACCCTTAGCCTTTGTCACTTATGAGAGAATTACTAAAAATGTTTCAAAAATTCAATTGACTTATATATTATCCCAAAAATCTCCATGATCTATTCTTTCTTTTCTCAACCTAGTCTGGAGCATGATGTTCGGCTTAAGGAAAGGTGTCGTGTTTTTTGTTGTACGGAAACCAGGTATACTTGATAGAATGTACAAATTATACCTAGGACTTATGTGTGTGACCTGGATAGATGTTCATAATTAATAAACCCTAAAAGATAAAATATGTGATAAAACTACCTGAGTAAGCGAAAGCGGCACGAGTTTAAGTTGGACCAAAATATCGAGAATCACCTAAACACGTGAAGTAACTGAAGCTGAAAAGGGTTCCTCAGTTACAAAGTATCTGGTATGTCTTCTCACTCAAAACTCAGTCTGGTAAGTGGCAAATATTTTTTTTGCTCTTTTTATTGTTTTATTTTACTTTAATTTTTATTCTTTTTCTATATTATTTTTTATTGTTTTTTAAGTAATTATTAGTTATTTATTTTTATAAGTTGTCAGACGTGAAACTCTCGGGCTCGAGTTCAGGGGATGCTTTCTTAAAAGAACATGTTTAAACTTGACAAATTGAAGATTTTATTAAAAAATTGGGTTTTTGTTAAAGTATTGTGTCAAAGGGTCAATTTCACTAACTTGGAGGGGGCACTGTGTAACTTTTTTTTAATAATGAGGAGGGATAAGGGATCGATCGGTCACCTTCCTCCCCATCAAAACCTAGCTCTCACCCATCACCATCATCCTCGTCGCTCACCACCATCGGACACCACCATCAACGTCGCCACCTCCACTCGACCTCACTACCACCCACTGCACCTGAAATCACCCACGGTTATGCTCCCATTTGTCCCGTCGCCACCGCCACTGCCACTCATCTAACCACCACTGTCACCGCTGATTGCCACCATCTGACACCACCAGGGCCGTCGTAATCCACCACATAACACTTCCCCAGTGTTAGTTTTGAGTTCTATAGTGATATGGCACTCCGATTAAAGCGTTTTGCAAAACCCCTTAAGGAGACTGTCAGGTAAGTGTTGTTTTTGTGTTTATTTTCATTGGGACGGGTGTTAAATCATGTTCAGGGGATTTTGGTTAAGATCGAGTGTTAAAACACTCGAAAATAGATTGCGTGTTTGAGTTGCAGGTTTGTTATGATGAAGAAGGATTTTTCGATCGGATCAGGGACGTTTCAATCAGGCTGAGAGGCTTTTCGATCAGTCCCAGGCCCTTTCCGATCAGGGACCTCGGTAATACGTGGGTTTCCGATCGTGTTAAGGGCTTTTCGATCAAAGACTTATGCTTTTCGATCGAAGTATAAAATTTTTGATCAAGGAGTATACTTTTCGATCAGTGGTCTTGGCAACGATGGGCTTTTCGATCAAGGAATTCGGTAACATAGTGGTTTTTCGATCAGAAGGAGGCTTTTCGATTGAAAACCCAGTTTTTCGATCGAAAAGGTACTTGATGATGTGTTTCACATGGATTCGTTCTATTTTAAGCCGTTATGCTGCCCGTTTTTCGAGAAATTTCAAAATCCTAAATCTTTAAGTGTTAGATTATGTTTGTGGTATCTAATTGATATTTGTTTGTTTTGGTTTATCGTTTGTGTGATTGTAGGGACTTAGAGTTCGTGAAGGACCGCAACATTGTGGCATATCTGCTAGATCCGCCCGCTGATTATAAAGAGAAGTAAAAGTCTATGATTGAAGGTTTAAATACGTGGTGTTTGCATTACGCCCTAACTGCGAATCCAGTCATTTGCAAGAGGATACAGCAAGAATTCTGGAATACAGCAATTGTTTCGGATGATGAGAAGCAGATTATAGCGGAGATCCAGAACACAAGTGTGATACTGACTGAGGAAAACTTCCGACAGGCTCTCAGATTGAAAGACACGGCCTCAGATCCTATTGCACTGGAGAAAGAGATTGTGACCTAGTGTTTGCGAGAAACGGGTTATTATACGGAGTCTCCACCAACAATTAAAGCCCTTATTCCACCCTACTAGAGGATGCTGGCACACTACTTTCAAAAGTGTGTCATTGAAAAGAAGAGCTCTACGGATCAACTAAATCAGGTGCACACCCATGCAATGGTGTCACTTGTTAGAGGCTTAAAGTTTAACTGGTCCAGACTGATATTTGAAGATATCAAGGCAGTGGTAAAAAGAGATAAGAAGTTTGGTGTAGTTCCAAGATTCATTCAGTTGGCCTTGGACACCAGATACCCAAATCTGAGAAAATCTGGTGACACACTGATATTTTCCTAATGATAAATCCCAATAGGAAGTTGACCGATAAAGTACCCTTTGGAAACAAGTTTAGGGAATTTACTGAAATTGCCAGTGAGGAGGTCCCACCTCAAAGAAACACTGTGATTGAAGAAGAACACGACCTACCTACTTCACAGAAGCCTGTCACTGAACTATCTGACAGTGATGAGTGGGCATATGAATTTGACCTGGGAGATGTGCAGATTGAAGCTTTACAATTTGATGATAGTGATTCCAATATCAATTATGACACATATCTTGAAGACATTGATGTGGAAGAAGAACTGACTGAGACTGTTGAAGCTCAATTGACAAGAAAACGGAAAGCTACAGAGGATCCTCCCCTCGGTACTTCTGTTACAGATGACATGACTGAACAGATTAAGGTTGCTACACAACACCTTACTGAAGCCTTGAATGACCCAAGAAGGAGATGATTGTACCCGAGTGTACCTCTTTCTACTAGCATTAAAGCTGGTCAATCATCCTCCTCCACGCAACCCACAGCCCAAGATAAAGGGAAAGCTGTAGAGACAGCTGAATACAGGCTTGAAAGAGAGCCCAGATCAGAAATAGCTGAGCCTCAAAGCCCAAATCAAGCCAAGAGTGAAGTAATTGGAGGTTTGCTTGATATACAAAAAGTGCACAACACTGAGTTGCAAAATCAGAAGAAGGTGAATAGAGAATTCTCAAAAAAGTTTAGAGAGTTACACAAACTGATCAGACAACTTAGCTCTACTGGCTCAAGTAAGACTCAGTCAAAGAAGGATGATAAAGGAGATCCAGAAAGTAAAGAAAGTGGTTCAGGAGCAAGTGGTTCCTCGCATACACCGATTTTTGATTTTGAGGCTGATATCCCAGATGAATCTACATCCGGTCCTGTTTTACCTGAAGGTGTAGATGAGGAAAAGGATTCAAGGGATCGAGATTATATGACGGTACCAACTGTCGAATTTGACAAAGGATGGGATGCCAAGACTTTTTCATATCCTCCTGAGAGATATCTGATTCAAATTGGTGAACATTATCATGACAGGAGAGGAATTACTTGGGAACCAAAGGCATGGATGTTTGATGGGGAGAAGCACATGTTCGTGGTGAGAAGGAAAGGGCCGTGTCCATAGGAATACTACAAATGCTAGACTCAATTCTATTCTTGGACGATGGTGGATTTAATAAAGTTGTATCAGGTACCTTTCTTTAATCCATCTAGGAATGATTATGCTGAGCATTTCTACAAGAAATTAAAGAAGGCAGTGCTGAGTAACTTCAAGAATTTTGATGACTTTCCTCACAAGAACTCTTATACAAAGAGATACATGGAGGTGTATGAGAAGAACTCTAAGAAGAAGTTTTCTAATGTGTTGTATCCTCCTACAGAGAAGACTAAAACAATCCCAATTCCTCTTCAACATCTTGAAGGCTGCTTGGATGATTTTCAGACATGGGCATATAGTGAGTATATAGGTGAAGCCAAAATCATCTGCAAGTCAAAGACTATGAATGTGCTGGAAGTACCTGATCTGCTCAGATTCTATGCAAAAGACATTATGGTGCTGAGCAGAAACCAAATTGAATGCTCACCAGAAAATGAAGAATATGCCAAGGCATATACAAGAGGAGTGGCAAACATTGTTCAGGAGAAGTTGTGGTTTGATCCTGCATCGATACAGATTTCAAGAAAATTCAGGATGTAGAAGTCAACTAATGCTAAAGCCTAGGGGAAGTTGTAGAGACCTAGTAATTAAGGCTTTTGCATTAGATATATTTTGGGCTTATTTGTAATTGTAATTGGGCTAACATTAGTAGGTTTATTGGGTTTGATAGGGTCCGATCGGTTTTCTAGTATGTGGGCCAAATTTTGTAGGTTAAGGAGGTGACTTGCTTATCAAGTTGGTCACCCCCTATATAAGGAACCTAGTATTGTCATGTTTAGGTTGTTGGTTCTATCAAAGGTGTAAGGTGATTATCGAAAGTCACCTTGTGATTTTCTAACTCTTGAAGTGTAGTGCAACCATTCATTGATCAAGTTTCTTCTAATTCGGTTTGTGTGTTTTAATTGATTTCAATTGTTCATTAGTAATACTTTTCGATTATTCTTGAATCACCCCTAATCACTGGATTCCGCACGGTGATTAGTGGATTAGATTTTACGTGAGGGACTATTTTTTAGATCCTTACAGTCAAGGTTGAATACCAAAAGTGGTCGGGTTTACTTCAGCAACTAGAGCTACCAATGTGGAAAGGGGAGCAGATTTCCATGGATTTTACAACGAAGTTCCCTAAGATATGAGTCAGTGCGATACAATATGGGTGATTGTCGATCACTTGACTAAATCGGCTCATTTCCTAGAAAAGTTGGCCTGATTGTACCTTAAAGAAATTGTTTCACGTCATGGTGTTCTCGTATCTATCATATCGGATCGAGACGCTCGATTCAAATCACATTTTTGGAAGTCTTTGCAGAAGGCTCTGGGAACACAACTTGACATGAGTAAAACTTATCATCCTCAGACTAATGGTCAGAGTGAAAGGACCACTCAAACCCTGGAGGACATGCTCAGAGCTTGTGTGATCAATTTTAGCAGTAGCTGGGAATCTCATCTGCCGTTAGTTGAGTTTTCTTATAATAACAGTTATCACACCAGCATAGGAGCAACACCATTTGAGGCACTATATAGTCGTAAGTGTAGATCACCAATCTGGTGGGCAGAAGTCGGTGATAGTCAGTTTACAGGGCGAAACTTGTTCACAAGATAACTGGAAAGATCGTTCAGATCCGAAATCGCATGGTAGCTGCCCGTGACAGATAGAAAAGCTATATCGATAAAAGTAGGAAACCGTAAGAATTTCAAGTAGGAGATCTAGTCCTACTGAAAGTCTTTCCATGGAAAGGGGTTATTTGCTTTGGGAAGCGAGGCAAGTTAAACCCTAGATACGTTGGACTACAAGATAGTCGAACGCATTGGTCCAGTCACTTATAGACTGGATATTCGTGAAGAGCTGAGTAGCACACATAATGTTTCCATGCATCTAACCTGAAGAAATGTCTATCAGACAAGTCGCTCATAGTTCTACTCGAGGAGTTGGAGATTGAGGAGCAGCTGCATTTTATTGAGGAGCCAATAGAGATAATGGACCGTGAAGTCAAACATCTCAAGCAGAGTAAGATTCTGATAGTCAAAATTCGGTCGAACTCGAAGCATGGATCAGAGTTTACCTAGGAACGGAGGATCAGATGATGCACAAATATCTAGGCTTATTCAGGCAAACCGCCACGTCAAACGAAGGTAATCATTAAGTTCCTGGATGAAATTTCCTAAAGGGGGGATGATATGAGAACTTGAAAAAATTTCGTGGCTTTTAAGAAAAAAAAAATTGGCATTGCTTAATTTTCAATAGGATAATTCTTTAACAGGGGAAAGATGTGACAATCTGACCCGTCGGGTGGGACCCGAACATCGAAAACTGGTAAAACTATCAAACTGAGTATCATGTATATAGGTGTAGCATGTCAATTAGAGTATTAGATGAGTCTAGTATTCTTTAAACACAACACACAACATCACACACAAATTTGAGTCTCAAAACATTAGTGATGAATTAAAAACCGATACGTGTTACAGTTTGCATGCGAACATGTTAGGTTAATATAACTGTTTAAACGTATTTGAACATATGGCATGTTTATACATGATTTTATTGGCTTCAGTGTGGTAAATATGATGGGGAATAAAGGAAAAGCAAAATCACTAAAAAGCATGACCAAAACATCAACAAACGAGAAAAGTCAACAAAAGTCAAAGGGGCTAAGTAGGGGGATCTAGGAGGTACGCTAACCTCCTGGGTTAATACTTTAGCAGTACATTAAGCTCTCAGATTGGCAAAAACCCTCATTTTTCTCCATCTTAAGCTTTCCTAAAACCCCGAACTTGCTGTCCGGGAATTCCCCATCACCATACTTGAAATTCTTAAGCTTTTGGGTGTGGATCTAAGCTTGTTATTGCTCTTGTTTGCTCCCATTATCGTTGGTATGTTTAGTTCTTACTTCTACTTGTTTAAAAGTTGTTAAGGTTGTATTTTTATATTAGATCTAGGCTAGATCTATGTTCTATATGTGAATCCATGCGTAGATCTAGTGCATGCGACGATAATGTTTTGATTTTTTACATGGAAATCATGTCGTACGATGTTTATGATGCTAGGTCTAGGTTAGATAAAGATTCAATCTTGATGCATGATAGTTGATAAAGTTGTACGACTGATCCTAGAACTAGTGAGTTATGATGTAACGATGCTTGCTTGACGTTATTTATGTGACGCCCACTCCCAGACTTGGCACTAGGAGGGGTCACGCATCAACACATGGCACAACAGAGATATTAAGCAGCGGAAATTTAAAACTTTTATTTATATAAGCCAAGTACTACAGTAAGAGAGATATTGTACATACTATAACTATTTATAATAATGAAAACCACGACTAAGCCAGCTTGCCGAAAGCATCTCTTGAAAGCTGGTTCAATTATCCCGTCCTCACAAGAGCCGTTTCCTTTGCTTCTAAATGTCTCTGCAGAACCTAGCATCACTTTTAAAAAGTCAGCTTACGCTGGTGAGTTCTACCATTTAGTTCAAAACATTTTTAAGTTTCACCGGATTTTAACAACACATATATATTACATATAAAATCCTAAAACGCAATCACTATGACAATATAACCCCCACTATTTTAACCGTAACCCTAAAGCTCAACTTATAGGTCACTATATTTAATCAACTCTTCTGTTTATTATGAGAAGTACACCGAACATTATTAAGCAAATCCATGGGTCCAATGATGTGTAAAAAAAAGTAAGGAATGAACAAGACTAGACTCGAGATATACCTTGAGGAATACGAGATGAACGTGATTTGGAGGAGTGATAGGATGTGACCGAGGGCTTGGACAGGTTCCTTGAATTCCTTGCATGTCATGAACAACCATTTGAGCATATGATCTTAGGTTGGTGAATGCATGCAAGTGTTAGACAAGAATCCTTACCGTGATGAAGATGGGTTTGAGTGATGACATACACGATGGGACCATGCATGGCTCCATCTTGATCTCGGGAGAGGTTTGAGGATGGGAGATGTAGTGGTGTGGTTGTATGTGATGGCGTGATGGTGGTTGTATATAGTAGGGTGGTGGTTGCATGGTGGTTCACGGTGGAGGTGTGGTGGTGAGGTAGTGAAGGATTATCCCGTAGTGGTTTAAGGTGATAATGAGAGAGCCGATGGTTACATGTCATGATGGCAGTTTAGTGGTGGTGTGTTTGTTGGCCGAAAGCGAGAGGGAGAGAGAGAGAGCTTGTAAGCTACGGTTGGTAGAGGGAGAGAAGGAGGTCAAGTGCGTGTGAAGGATGGAGGAGGGTGTTCTATTTATAGGCAAGAGAGGAGAGAGAGAGAGAGAGAGAGAGAGGTGATTGTTGGTCCAATAGGAGAAGGAGAGAAGAGAGAGTGACCAATAGGAGAGTGTGGAAGAATGTGACTAATAGGAGAAGCGAATCTTGCATGGATTGTGATTGGTTGGCCAATGGGAGTGTGAGTCTTTGCATGAGATGTGATTGGTTGATCAATGAGAGAGTGAGTCTTTGCATGAGATGTGATTGGTTGACTAATGAGAGTGGGTGGAAGTGTGTGACCAATGGGAGAGTGGAAGTATGCATGAGTTGTGATTGATGGGTTGATGTGGACCGTTAGATTAAGAGAGAGAAGGATTGATCTTGGCCATTGATCTTGCATGTGATCTAGGCTATTGGGTCAAATCAATATGAGCCATTGGATCAAACTATATAAGAAAAAAAGGGAAGAGTGGGCTTAAGTGTGTTGGGCCGCCGGTTTCGGCTCATGATTGGGCATAACCGGTTAGGCCTTTGGGCTAGTGCAATGGGTCAAGATGTTTGTCTAGAGGGTTTGTCTTATGGGTTGTTTTATTGGGCTTGGATCCTAATAAATGAAGAAGTGTTAAGAGATGACTTGGGAAGTACAGGACCTGGATTCGGACTTGGTCGAGATACTAGACGTTATATACTATGTGTATGTATGTTTATAACTAATTATAAGTTTCAAGATGGTGTTGTATCGGGAATTAATTATGGTTCTTCCGTTTATTTAGAATATATTAAGTTAACTATATTGTGTTTAAGTTTAAGTGGGCTAAATAGGTGCAATCGGCCCGAGTCCGGGGCCTATTGGGCTTCTACGGCCCAAATAGGTTTTATGGAGTCCGTAGATTATTCTTGGCCCAATTAGGAAATGGGAATGACCCAAGTAATTATATGCACATTTACGACCCAAATATAATTACTAATGGGCTTAGTCGGCCCATACAGGATAAATGGTTCAACAGGTGGGCTTGTTGGACCATTAATTACTTATTGGGCTTCGGTAGCCCATAAGTGTTTAATTGGGCTTAATGTGCTTATTAGAAAGTTGATGGGCTTTCTAATGTGTTACTGGGTTTAGTGTACAGATGTTGGGATAATATGCACAAGTGATGTGTGATTGAATAGCGGAATATTGTGTAACTAATGCGCGAAAAATTTACTGTGAATTCTTATATTTATATTATGGGTGCTTATTGGTGTGGGTGTTACAATATATTTCCGGCTTTGTCCATTGCCGGTCGTATTATCGAGTCAACTTCTACCTTTATCGAATTTACCTGGCTTCTCTCAAAGTTTCAAGAAGAAAGGAGCGTGCGTAATGGTTTATTCATGATATTCAAGCTCAAATCCTCACTGAAAATAAAGGGAAGGAAATTTTTGAGTTTACGTGGAAATCAAACTTATTTTCCCTCTTGTCGTGAAAAGATACTTCAGACTTAAAAATTTTACTTGTTGAATGGCATTTGAGTTTTAATAATTTTGGTGGAGAACTTATTCGTAAACAGATACTTGAAGTGGCTAAGGATTTTTAAGATTTTGGAAAAATACAGTGTCCTATTTTAAAAAAGTTGTGTAAGGCTTGGTTGACAAGACAAAGATAAAAATGTTTTTTTTTCTTTTATTCCTAGCAATTTCCGTCCCCACACTTAAATTGTACATTGTCCTCAATATACGTTTTCGAGGAAAAAGTAGAATTAAAGCATGCAAGTTGACTACTCCTTTGTAGGTGCCAGATGAGATTTTATGCGTTTACGTTGTATCCTATTCTTCAAAATACTCGATAAAACGACAAGATAATTAAAGTCCTAGGGTGATTATCAGTTATTTAACTCATAAGGAGACAATTACATGGTAATAAATTTTTTTCAAAAGTCCTAGATAAGGATTACATAAGTTCCTAATTTACTTATTCAAATCATAAGCTACTCATCAAGAAACATCATCACGGGTCCATCTCCAGTGTGGCAACCGGCACTTCAATCATCTCATTGTCATCATCAAGGTTAACAATGAAATCAGCGCCAAAGTAAAAAACGGGGAGAGTTGTGTTCTCTCCGACCTCCTCTTCCGGCCATGGCACATTTGATGGAACAAACGGGGGAGGCATGATCGATGTCACCCTCTCGCTGACGTCAGCGAGATGTCCAGCAACGATTTCAAAACCAACTATCAAGAAATTCACTCGTTTGTTAAGAACGAGCTCCCGCTCCTTCAAAGCTTCGATCTCCTCTCTGTGTTGCATACAGTTTCTCACCAGTGTTGAAACAATCAACCTTTTTCCACCTTCCGCGTTGTTTGTAGTAGATGGTGGAGACGTTCCATGAATGGTCATGCTAAAACATGAATAATATTAGAAGATGTTGCTGACAGCGGACAAGGCACGACCCGTGTCTAGGGGGCATGGCCCGTGTCGAGTCTTGTGACAGGAGTTTTCCTTGACTTTTCTTGCATCCAAACAATGACTAAATAGCATTGGAACATGTTTTTGTTGTTTTTTTCAATATGTAGCTCAAATAGATGCTTTCTTTTGATATAAACATGCTTTTTAAGCAAGATTTAAGCTAGAAACAAGTTGTAAACTGAAAAACTCATGTTCTTATGCTTGAATCTTGTTTGATGATGAAGATGATGGAAATAAGAAGAAAGCTTATGAATGAGAAATGGATAAGTGAAAAAGATGATTTCCTTACCTAATATATGTGAAAAGGCTGTCTAAAGATCAGCCAAAATTCTTCACAAAGCTCTAAGACAATAAGACAAGAATTTATAGGCTGTTGTCCTAGTGTTTATACAGCTTCGTTTTGACAGGCACGGCTCGTGCCTAGGGGGCACGGCCTGTGTCGGGCTGTCAAACAATTTAATACTAGGATTTTATGACATGGGTCTCATTGAATGAGGCACGTCACGTGTTGGGGTACGGGCACGGCCCGTGTCGGGCTTTTCACCCGAAATCTTTTGAAAAATTTTATTCCTAAAAATTATAAGAAAAGAAAAATGACAGAAAATAAAAGGATAGATGCCTAATTTTTAGATCCGGATCCTAGGCAGGACCCGCAGACACACTGTGCGGTCTGGCTCTAGAGTTAGGACTTCCTCAAAGGTGTAAGGAATTCTTTCATAGAGCTTCAAGCGGTGGCTGTTGACTTTGAAAGGTGGGTCTTTTCTAGATTGGCTTTCGACGGCCCCGTAGGTATAAACATGTGTCACTGTGAACGGTCCCGTCCATTTGGATTTCAACTTTCTTGGGAAACGTTTTAGTCGGGAGTTGTATAGTAGGACTTTGTCACCTTCCTGGAATTCACCATAATTTACAAGGCATGAATCGTGGTAACGTTTTGCTCGTTCCTTGTAAGCATATGCCTGGGTTTCTTAATTCTTTAAACACGTTGACTCAGGAGAGTTAGGCTTGGCCTATTTCTCGCAGATCTAAATTGATATTGTGGAGATCCCAGTATGCTTTGTGTTCTAATTCCATGGGGAGATGGCAAGCTTTCCCATAGACCATGCTGTACGGTGTGGTTCCAATCGAAGTTTTATACCAAAAAATGAGCTTAATGCAACTTTTATATTGACAAAAAGGTTGCATTAGCTGAAGTTGCATTAGACCCTAATGCAACCTTTTTATTACCTAATGTAACTTTTTCCCTAAAGAGTTGCATCCTAAAAAGGTTGCATTAGCTTTTAAAGGTTGCATTAGGTAACAAAAGGGTTGCATTAGGTCTAATGCAACTCGAGCTAATGCAACCTTTTTGTGAAAAATAAGGTTGCATTAGGCTAAAAAAAGGTTGCATTAGGCTCATTTTTTGGTAGAATATAGGTTGCCCTAAATGCCCACAAAGCATCATCGAGTTTATCAGCCCAGTCCTTTTGGTTTTGTCTCACTGTTCTTTCTAAGATTCATTTTATACCTTGGTTTGTCACCTCAGCCTAACCATTTGTTTGCGGGTGGTTGGCTATAGATAACTTATGGGTTACCTCATGCCGAGACAAACTTCGCTCTATTTGGTAATTGCAGAAGTGGGAACCTCTGTGACTTATTGACGCGCGCAGAGTTCCGAACCTAGAAAATAGCTGTTAAGGAATCTAACCACTGCTCGTCCGTTGTTAGTGAGGAGAGCCTCTGCTTCCACCCATTTGGATACGTAATCGACAGCTACAAGTATGTAGTTATTTGAAAGTGCGTGAGCAGTGGATCGTCTACTCGGTTGTATAGAAATCAATGTAAAACGGATGTAAACAGCTGAACACAAAGAGTAAATACAAAGAACTTGTATTAAGACCACAAAGAATACACACTTAGTTTCACACAGTATATTGGACAAGTCTTTAATTCTGAACAAGACTAAGCTATTTATAGTTGAACTTGACTATGAGAATACACGATCAACCGGACTGCCAGTTCAGACAAGTTCGTGTGCATCTGAACTGGCAGTTTGTGTCAGTTCGGACCAGCACATTCTTGTAGCTCTTTGTCTTGTTCTTGATACTTCATATGACGACCAAGAACCATGTACCAACATTATTCCCTTGAGAAGTTGTGAATGGTCCCATGAAGTCCAGGCCCCATACGTCAAAAACTTCACAAACCTGGATGACGGTTTGTGGCATGTCGTTTCTTGATGAGAAGTTTCTTGCCCGCTGGCAAGCGTCACAGATCCGTATCCATTTATGTGCATCCCTATATATCGTAGGCCAATAGAATCCAGCTTCAAGGACTTTTCGTGCGGTGGCGTTTACTCCGTGCTGTCCTCCACAAGGTCCTGTGTGACAATGTTTAAGAATGATGGTAGTCTCAGGTCCATAGACGCATCTTCGAATGAGTTGGTCAGCACACATTTTGAAAGGATATGGTTCTTCCCAAAAGTAATGCTTTACATCGATTAAGAACTTCTTATGTTGCTGATGCGTTAACCCTTTTGGAATGATTTTGTCGGTGAGGTAGTTTGTTGTGTCTGTGTACCAGGGTTCTGGGGAAGTGTCTATCATCTCTAAGTACTCGGTCGATAAACTTTTGTTGATGTCTTCGCCTTTGTCTACACCTTCTAATCTGGATAGATGATCAGCAACAGTATTTTAAGCACCCTTCTTATCTTTGATCTCAATGTCGAACTCCTGGTGCAGAACGATCCAATGTATGAGTCTTGGCTTCGCATCTTGCTTCTTGAAGAGGTATCTGATGGCAACATGATCAGTGAAGACAATGGTTTTAGATAGCACCAAGTATGAATGAAATTTATCAAACACAAACACCATTGCTAGAAGCTCTTTCTCAGTAACTGTGTAGTTCTCTTGATCACTTGTGAGCGCTTTGCTAGCATAGTAGATTGGGCAAAAGTGTTTGTCCTTTCGTTGACCAAGAACTGCTCCCACAGCATAGTCACTCGCATTACATATGACCTCGAAGGGAAGAGACCAGTCTGGTGCGGTCATGATTGGTGCATTGACTAATAGATCTTTGAGAGTGGCGAAAAAGCTTCCATAGAATCTTTGTTGAAGTCGGAGACAACTTCTTTTTCAAGCGACTTCGTCAAAGGACATGAAATTTTTAAGAAGTCCTTAAAGAAGCGACGATAGAATCATGCGTGTCCGAGGAAACTGCAAATGGCACGAACTAAAGAAGGCAGTGGAAGGTGTAAGATAGTGTCAATTTTGGCTTTATCACCTCTAATCCAGCCTTGGAGATTTTATGGCCAAGAACTATGCCTTCTTGAACCATGAAAATGGCATTTCTCTCAGTTGAGGGCTAGATCAGTTTCTTCACAACGAGCAAGCATTTTCTCCAGATTAAGCATACAATGATCGAATGAGTTGCCAAAGACCGAAAAGTCATCCATGAAGACTTCCATGGATTTCTCAATCATGTTGTGGAAAATAGAAACCATGCAACACTGAAAGGTAGCAGGAGCATTACATAGCCCAAAAGGCATACGTCTGCAGGCAAAGGTGCCCTGGGGACAAGTAAAAGTGGTTTTCTCTTGGTCCTCTGGATCGATAGGGATTTAGAAATATCTAGAGAAACCATCGAGAAAGCAAGAAGAAACACAATCAGAAATAAAATAGAAATAATGAAAAAAAATAAAAAAAAGTAACGCCGGAAATAACTAAGAAATAGAATTCAAAAGTAGAAAAAAAAGAAATAAAAAATGAGAATTCTTTTTAGAATCCCTTTTCTTTAGAGAGAATTCTCAGTAAGATTGAGATGAAAATAAGAGAATTTGGATAAGAGCAATAGTTAGTTTGAACTATAACTAAAAAAAGGAAAAGCTATGTACTAAAAATAGGATTATAATCGATGAATCTTGAAAGGAAACACGCCCCGCAAAAGGAAACTAGATGGTTCGACCAAAAGCAATTCTTACTTTAACTAAACAGTTATGAACGACTTAACAATTTCAAGTCGAATTGACTCTACTGAGACAAAGATGGGCTGTCAAGAACGTCAAGAACGTAGAGGAGGTAGGATGGGCAGTTGGTCAGATCTAGTATGGATCGTACATGGACGGTAGTTGGAGCCGGCGGCTCTCCTAGGGTTCCCTTATCGGGGATCCCTGGGGAAGAGGATCAAGTTGGCCCTTGCGAACAGCTTGATGCTAAATTATACGACCTCTGGTTGAATCATGACGACTTACTTCAATTTTGACTCTATCTCCTGGCAATATTCGTATAAAACTACGTCGGATCTTTCCTGAAACATAACCTAGAATCATATCTTCATTATCTAAACGAACCCGGAACATGCCGTTGGGAAGCGATTCAGTAATTAAACCTTCATGAATCCATTTTTGTTCTTTCATTCCAGGTAAAACCTCCTTGAAGTATCAACTAGTGGAGGAAGAACCCTATTAGACAACCCACGCTCTTTCAAAATTGACTATTTGTCCTTCTGTTAGAGGTGTTCCAGAAATGTCTGCGATCGAGTAAATAGCTCTACGAACGAATGGACTGGATCGACTTGGAAAATGGAAAGATTTGTACAAGTTATACCAAAGGTTATACCTATGGTTCGGTATTACAGGTCAATCCTAGTCCACTAATACCAATAGGCAGCAGAGGGGAAGAAGCACTACACCTAGGAATCAACAACACTAAAACTTTGTTATAAATTATCCCTTTCTTTAGCAGGCTTGGGACTAAAAGAATGGTTGGGACAACAAACATCCATCTCGTTTGTAACGAGATATGCACCAACAAGAAGAAGGAAAAGGATTGCATAGAGGAACTCCCGAACATTTGTCAGATGTGTCGATATCAATGGTGACTCATTATTTCGATGAATCTATAGAATAAACTAATTTCTCATTTTTTGTTACATCGCTGGATAGAATGCAAAGTAAAATAAAGGTTTATTATTCCCCCTCTATAAATATCCAAATTTTGATGCCTAATACCCCATAGATTGTTCGAATTGTATAGGAACAATAATCAATTTTAGCTCGAATGGTTTGTAGTGGAACCCTACCCTCTCTTATCCATTCAACACGCGCAATTTCTTTTCCGTCGTTTTTTTGTAAGTTGGTTCACATATTCAATCTAGCAATTTATCCATTTTCCATAAATGAGCCGAATGAAACCAAAGTTTCATGTTCGGTTTTAAATTAGAGACGTTAAAAATGATGAATTCGACGTCGACTATAACCCCTGGCCTTCCAAGCTAAATCTATTATTAACAACTTCTTCCCAACTTCTTTCACTGTAAAATAATACTTCTAGATTCACGACTTGTCTCAAACAAGAGAAAGAAACAAGTATCTTTTTTTTATAGATATTCACGATATGTTTCCTATGGTAACTGAGTTCATGAATTATGGCCAACAAACAGTACGAGCCGCAAGGTATATTGGTCAAGGTTTCATGATTACCTTATCACACGCGAATCGTTTACCTGTAACTATTCAATACCCATATTTGGTGGAATTTGGCATATCTTAACCAAACCCTTCGCATGGGCTCGACGTGCACTTGTATGGTCTGGAGAGGCTTACTTATCTTATAGTTTAGCGGTTATATCTGTCTTTGGTTTCATTGCTTGTTGTTTTGTCTGGTTCAATAATACGGCTTATCCGAGTGAGTTTTATGGACCCACTGGACCAGAAGCTTCTCAAGCTCAAGCATTTACTTTTCTAGTTAGAGAGCAATGTCTTGGAGCTAACGTGGGATCCGCTCAAGGGCCCACCGGTTTAGGTAAATATTTAATGCGTTCCCCGACCGGAGAAGTCATTTTTGGGGGAGAAACTATGTGTTTTTGGGATTTGCGTGCTCCTTGGTTAGAACCTCTAAGGGGTCCAAATGCGTTGGACTGTATCCCCATTACCTGATAAAAGGATCTTGTCAGTATCGGTATAAAAAATCTTTCCTTCGTGTTCGGCTATAGCAAGAGCCCCTGAATCTAGAGCCGCTTGGCCTTCCAATCCAGTTCCAACAATGCACTTCTCGGCATATTCTCTTTCTGTTAAGCCAAGATATATTTCTAACCCCTCAGTAACTAATAATAAAGTGAGACACAAAGCTTTTAGTTCGTATTTTTCTGGTAAAAATCAAAAAGGAGATAGGATTCCTGATTATTCAGAACTTAATCGAATGACATGTACTGGTCGTTGTAATCTCAGATATCCGGACATTCTCGACGGGAATTCTGATTTATTGGCAAAGAGGCGAAGAAATAGAGCCATCATCCCACTCGACTCGATTCAAGAAGGCGAGAACCAACTATAATACCTTCTTCAGGTATCTCAATTGAAATCCCCAGAAATGGTATTCTTCGTAGAAATAGTATTCTTGCTTATTTCGATGATCCTCGATATATAAGAAAGAGCTCGGGACTTACTAAATATGAGACTAGAGAACTGAATTCAATCGTCAACGAAGAGGATTTGATTAAATATCGAGGAGTCAAGGTATTTTGGCCAAAATATTAAAAGGAAGTAAATCCATTTTTTTATTCCCGTGGAAGTCCACATTTTGGCCGAATCTTCTTCCATAATGGTACGGCACAATAGTAATATTGGGGTAGATACACAAATCACTTTAAATAGAAGAAGTCGGGTAGGCGGATTGGTCCGAGTGAAGAAAAAAGCAGAAAAAATGAAACTGATAATCTTTTATGGAGATATCCATTTTCCTGGAAAGACAAATAAGGCATTCCGATTGATACCACCGGGAGGGGGAAAACAAAATTCCAAAGAATAAAAGAATTGAAAAATTGGCTCTATATCCAACGAATGAAACTTTCCAGGTATGAAAAGAAGTATTTTGTTTTGGTTCAACCTGTAATCCCATATAAAAAAACGGATGGTATAAATTTAGGAAGACTTTTCCCGGTGGATCTCTTGCAGGAAAGTGATAATCTACAACTTCGAGTTGTCAATTATATCCTTTATTACGACCCAATTCTTGAAATTTGGGACACGAGTATTCAATTAGTTCGGACTTGTTTAGTGTTGAATTGGGACCAAGACAAAAAGATCGAAAAGGCCTGTGCTTCCTTTGTTGAAATAAGGACAAATGGTTTGATTAGATATTTTCTAAGAATCAACTTAGCGAAGTCACCTATTTCATATACCGGAAAAAGGAACGATCTGCCGGGTTCAGGATTGATCTCTAAGAATGGATCAGATCGCGCTAATGTAAATCCGTTTTCTTCCATTTATTCCTATTCCAAGCCAAGGATTCAAGAATCCCATAATCCAAATCAAGGAACTATTCATACATTGTTGAATCGAAATAAGGAATCTTAATCTTTGATCATTTTGTCATCATCCAATTGTTCTCGAATAGGCCCATTCAACGATGTAAAATCTCCCAATGTCATAAAAGAATCAATAAAAAAGGACCCCCTAATTCCAATTAGGAATTCGTTGGGCCCCTTAGGAACAGGCTTTCCAATTGATAATTTCGATTTATTTTCCCATTTAATAACCCATAATCAGATCTTGGTAACTAACTTTTTGCAACTTTACAATTTTAAACAGATTTTTCAAATACTTCAATATTATTTACTGGATGAAAATGATCAAATTTATAATCCCTATTCGTGCAGTAACATCATTTTGAATCCATTCAATTTGAATTGGTATTTTCTACATTACAATTATTGTGAAGAGACATCTACAATCGTTAGTCTTGGGCAGTTTCTTTGTGAAAATGTATGTATAGCCAAAAAAGAACCGCATTTAAAATCAGGTCAAGTTCTAATTCTTCAAGTTGACTCTGTGGTAATACGATCAGCTAAGCCTTATTTGGCTACTCCAGGAGCAACTGTTCATGGACATTATGGGGAAATCCTTTACGAAGGAGATACATTAGTTACATTTATATATGAAAAATCAAGATCAGTATACTTAGAATAATCACATTAATAGTTGCATTGACAGCTATCTTCAGTCTCAAATTTGTATTGATAGTTACATTAATTGTGCGACTCTAGTTGCCAATGACCTTATCATCTCTAACCCTCGGGGAACCGTTGGCCTCTACGCGCCCGTTTCTCCTTATGGGTTTTGTCTCGGCTGAAGAAACAAATGTTCCTCGGATTGTAATGTTGTAACAAGCTAAATGAAGATCGAGATTTCAAGTAAGAACAAGAGAATAGATTGAAAAAGTAGAGAGAACTTTATTGAAATGTCACATGCGATTACACATAGTAAAGGTGTAAGTCAAATGTGATCCTTTATTCTGTCCTAAAACACTCTATTTATAGGAACCTTCAGCGCTCGCTCTTCCGGTTAAGCACATCCGCCACTTGCTCCGCAAGTGCCAGCCTTTAAGTACCATCCTCCAGCCGAGCCTTTCCGTTCCTGTTCTGAAACAACCTTAAGACAGGAAGGGACTTAATCTTGGTGGTGTCGGATGTGTATCACATCCGACACCTATAATATATCATCAAGTCCCCCTAGTCTATTAACTTACACATGGATGTGTAGTTGTTAATAGACTATGGTTCACTTCCGGTATTTCAACCGTTTTTACACGTATCTTTTATATGTTCTGCATTTTCATCATAACCTCCTGACATGATGGGACGGTTTTTCAGAAAACAGTTATTACCATTTTATTTCTCCTCTTTTTTCGCAATTCATCATATAAACTTATAAAACCACCAGACTTTACCATTTACCTATCTCACACTCTCTTCCCCAAAAAATTTTCAAAATTTTTTTCCTGCAACTCTCTTCAAGTTTCCTCCGGCGATACTTAATTCCGTCAGGTTAGTCCCTCCTTCTACTTTCTTCTTCATGGCTCCGCCTTCAAAACCTACTAAGCATAACATGCATTTACAATTTTCCACTGTCTCACAAGAAGCTCTCGATCAATTTGTCACCGATTACCATATTCCGACCAATCTTCATCCTACTATTCCTTCACCTAATACTCCGATGCATCCTCTCCCAAAAGGAAAAATAGGACTCTACCTTGATTCTATCCGCAATGCCAACTATCGAATTCCTTTTTCCCCTTTTTTGCTTGAAGCCCTAAAATTTTCCGGAGTCCATATTTCACAATGTAACCCCCTGGGACTTGGAACTTTGAACCATTTTGAAATTTCCTGCCGTGCCCTGAATATAACTCCAAATCTACCTCTTTTTCGTGCCTTTTACCGGATCACTATGTCCGGCGACTGGTACACTTTTGAAAGAAGAAGAAAGTTCGAACCTCTGTACGACAAAAAACTCCCAAAAACCCGTTTTTGGAAAGAAAACTTCATTTTTATTGATGATTCGTGTTTACCAAAAGAAATTAAATGGCGAAAGAAAGACGACACAGTTCACGATGAGCCCCCCAAGAAAGAAGAAGTTAATTCTCGCCATTTTTTAGCTTTAAGTAAATTTGTTCACCCCATTAGGAAGTATCCTGAGGAAGTTCTTATTGCTGCCCAAATCAGTCAGCAATTTAAGAAACCACACTTGCCTCCCATCCTCCTTTTGGATGGAGTGGGTGAGCGTTCATTCCCTTCCCTTTATATTTTGCACTCACACATTTATTATAAAATTATAACGCATGTACCTTGTTTACTGTTTTGCAGAAATGAATTTGTCCAATGTTTTAAAGTTAAAAAGTTTTTCTGGCTTACAACTGGGAAACCCTTCCACTGCATCTCAAACAGGCACCCCCATTGTCGAATCTCCTACAGCCACTCCAAGTAGCACTCCACCATCAACCCCTCCTGTTAATGTCGATCCGACTGCTTCACCCCAGGTAACTCCTGAAGCAACCCTTGCCCCTAATCAGAACAAGAGAAGGAAGAGAATGGCAAAAACTGGCCCCAGCAATCCTTCCGAAGCTGGCGATCTCAAGAAGACCCGTAAGTCCCCTCGTACTCAAAGGGTCCCTTCCCATTCTTCTACTTTAGAAGCTTTGTCAGACCATCTGGAAGGTGAACTCTCTGAACCTGAATCCCCACTGATTAATACTTCCAGTCCTATCAGCTTTGCCCGTTTAACATCGGATGCTTTTAATGTGGGTGACTATTTCAACCCTTCTCCTTATGACCATTTTTCTGACATTCCATCATTTCCAGTATCAACCGACAAGGGAAAACAAGTTGTTATCCCTTCTGAATCAACCATTGTATCAGCAGCTTTTACTCAGGCTCCTCCTCATCCATCATCACTTCCGACTCCACCATCCTCATTTCGCCCTTTCTACAATCCTTTCTCTGAATGGCTTAAGAAAGAGGTCAAAGAAGTAACTTCAAGGAACTCATCACAGTTCAATCTTGATGAACTGTTTACTCCCAATTGGAACCTTACCAACCGAGACAGCTTTTCTGACCCCTCCATTGCGAGAAACTTATTTTTCCATCAGTCTACTCCACATGATGTCAAAACTTTCCGAGAAACTGCTGCCCCAGACCTTGCACACCGGATTATGATGAATTATGCAGAGAGTCAAAATTTGATCCCTGAGCTATACTGTCGATGGATCCTTGCCGAGGCCAAGGCTGAGAAAGTGGCCCCTTCTCAATCATCCTCATCCCCAGCATTGTTGACACTTCCAGCCATCCCAGCTACCGTTGAATTACTGAAAAATAATGTTGCAAAGCTTTCACAAGAGAAACTCAGCATAGAAACCTCTCTTAAAAAACTACAAAATGATCATTGCTCCATTCAACAAGCTTTATCAGATCTGAAGTCATCCTCTCAAGCTTCGATGGAGAAGCTAAAAACCGAGAATGCCTCTCAAGCTTTAACAATCAAGAACACTTCCGATGGTGACACAAATTTTACTTTATTATATATATATATATATATATATATATATATATATATATATTATTTTTTTCTACACATTCGACCTTTCCTTACTTTGCAATATATTTCTTTCAGAGCTGAAACAACTAAAGGTCAACGAGAGCAACCTTATAAAGCAATTGAAATCTTTTCAAGAAAAGCTTGAAAGGAGCTATGCTGATATAAAGCTGAAAGAAAAGATGGTAACTGACGAGAGGATGGCTAAAGAAATTGCTTGTGAGGATCTGAAGAAGGAGAAAATGTGGCTCATGACTGATGGAATTAAGCGGATAGTTCAAAAAGTTCTTAACAGTCCTTCGCTTCAAAATGCCATCGGCAACATGATCAATGCTACTAATGCTACTGGTTTCAATGAAGGTATTAAAGCTGGCCTTCATTTTTCTACCGGAAGTGATAAAGGTTTTGACAAGGTGCCAGGGTATGACACTTCCACTGATGCAACTTATGCTGATGCTTCTGCTGCTTTTTCTGAGCTCCAATTTCCATTTGTCGCTTCTTGGGCAGAACTCGCAGAAGCACCTTTGGAAACAATCCAAGCAGCCCTGGCTCCTCCCGAAAACCCTCCTTCCGGTAAGTGATCTCTTTTGTGGTTATCTTTTGAACCGAGGCTTATGAGCCTTCTTGAAACAATTTATTTTGGTTTGTAATGGGCATGTACCCAGCAAGACATCCTTGGATACTGTTGACTTCTTCGGAAGGGTTAGTGTGGGCCCTTCCGACTTTTATTTTGAAACCTTAATGACCATGCATTCACAATATTGTGCTATTGAACTGCATATATTATGCATAACATTCGGAAAGGTTTATGTTGGCTTTTTCAGTCTTTTTAGATCTGGTTTAATTTTATCCTATGAAGGATATTTTATGAACTGGATCTTTAATCTTATGGTTGGATGCTTTCAACATCTTGTGCCATTTAGACTCGTCAGCCTCTTAGGGAAAAATCTTTTTCCCTGAATTACACTTAAACAAAAGTGCTGGCATAGTTATGTTATACAACTTAGCCCTTATTAAACCACTTTCGTGTTTTTATTTATAACTTGGTCTTTTATAAGAAGACTTAGCTATTTTACAGCATGATCATATAATTGTTTATATAACATTATAGATTTTAGCCTTTTAGGTTTAACATGGTTGTTGCAATCAACTTAGTATAACCTTGCCTCTTTTTTTTTTACATTAAGCAAAACAGAAGTTCATCTTTTTCGAAGAAACCCTCTTCATTACTTGAACCTTTGCTTTTATCAACAGTCTACAAGAAAACACGTGGTCGTGGGTTCGGGTCCCACGGATGGCGCCAATGAAGAAACAAATGTTCCTCGGATTGTAATGTTGTAACAAGCTAAATGAAGATCGAGATTTCAAGTAAGAACAAGAGAATAGATTGAAAAAGTAGAGAGAACTTTATTGAAATGTCACATGCGATTACACATAGTAAAGGTGTAAGTCAAATGCGATTGTGTTAACTCTCCTTATCGGTTCCCTTCATACATCTCAATTTTTGTTTGTATCTGATTCGCGGCCCTTATTCAGTAATCGCCTTCATAGGCGGTATATGAATTTGCTCTTTTCTCATCCTTGATCTCTATCATGGGAAACTCATTTGTATTTAGACCAGAAACTCCGGGGTGTTTCGGCTACGTAGGTTCATGAATTCGGCTCTTAATTTACTCAATAGTCGGTTTATGGAATCAATCTGAGCCATTTCATCCCCAGATTTGTCTGGCATTGCTGTACCATTGACTCATGAGTCTAATTTTAGACTTTGTATCCATTATTTCATGGATTCGATCCTTTGTTTCGACTCCTGATTGTTGCATGTCTTTAATGATTGTTTCGGTTGTGGCTCAGTCTTTCTTTACTCTATCAGTATGTGACCATTTTTGGTTCGTTAATCTATTTCATCGGGTGTATCATTTAATTCTAAATCTTTGGCCTCATTTGGAGGGTGCCATGGGTGGATGTGACCGGTAATCTCTATTAATCAAGTTATTCTTAATTTCAAGATATGGTCATATTATCAGATTTCTCGTATTTCAAGTTATGTTATTCGGTCCATGTTATTAAGTTCATGTATTTCGAGTCGTGATAGTCGATTTACGTTATCGAACCCATGTACTTTGACTCATGCTATTCGGTTCGTGTTATCGGGCTCACGTACTTCGAGTCACGCTATTCGATTCATGTTATCGAGCTCATGTACTTCGAGTCATGATATTCGATTTATATTATCGGGTTCATGTATTTCAAGTCATGCTATTTGATTCATGTTATCGGGCTCATGTATCTCGGGTCATGCTATCCAGTCTATAACATCGGGTACATGAATTTCGAGTAATGTTGTTCGGTTTATGTTACCAATGCATGTATTTCAAAGTATGTTGTTCGGTTCATGTTATCGGTACATGTATTTCGAGACATTTGGTTCGGTTCACGTTATCAATAAATGTATTTCAGGACATGTTGTTCGATTCATGTTATCGAATTCATGTGTCTCGGATTATGTAATTCAATTCATGTCATCGAATTCATACACCACGAATCATGCAGTTCATTCCAAGTCAGAGGAGTCGTGTTGTTCTGAGATATACCGTTCGGATTACGCTAGTCGTGACACCCGAGCGAGTGCTAATCGGCTCATGGCATCCAATGCATGGTTTTCCGTTTAGTCCGTGGTACTCGATTTCTTTTGGTATCATTTGTTTTAAGCCTTTTGGTGCTCGTCACTCAGAATTTTTGGTTGCATATCATTAATTCGAGTGTTAATCATTACTCTACTCTTGCTAATTTAGAGACTCATACGCGCTACTACCAACGATTGTGTGTGATGCTAGCTTAGCATACGATCCATATCGGTTGTGGGGTATAGGTCTGTTGATACATGGTCCTTGATCATCATGTGAAGTATCAAATACAAGACGGATCACAAGTTTGCTAAGGTCCGAACTCAGGCCGAACCTGGAGTTCGGACATGGCCGAACCTTGGGCTGAACTTGAGGTTCGGACCAGCGGGTTTCTCTAGTATAAATATGTGCGTCTTGTGTTGTATTCAAAGGGAGTCTAAGCTTCCGTGTAATATTCTCTGAGTGTAATCTGTGGTTAATACAAGTCATTTGTATTTACTCTTCGTGTTTCATCTCATATTACATTGATTTCATTACGACTAAGTAGAAGATCCACACGCTCAAGCACTTTCAAGTGCTATCAGAGCATTTGGTTTGCTCTACTAGTCGGAAATCAGTGTTTCTCGGAGTTTTGAGTTCTAATTCACGTTTTTGCAAAAAATGTCAATCATTTTTTGAGTTCGTTTGATTGTTTCGAGTGTGCTTTTAATCAAAAATTCATTCCTGAGTTGTTTCTATCAAGTTTGCTTGAATTTCTGTCGAAAATTCCAGTTAAAAATGTTGAAAATCGAGAAAATGACGTCGAGTGAAATCTGTCTCGTCTGAGGTTCGGACAACTTCGGAGTTGTGACATCCGAGAATTTCAAGGTTTAACTTCCGTTAGACAAACTCCGTTAGTTACGTTATAAGTGTTAACTTAGTAACTAATGCATAACTAGGCCGAATACGTCCACGACCTTTGGTTGATCACCGAACCCGCCCATATGTGCTATGTGTTCATTTATGGTTGTCATTATGTGCAATGTGATTTAAATGCATGATTTAATATTATGAATAACATGACAAATTGTAAATCCTTGATTATGTGAAAATTGCCTAAGTTGTGCAGCCAGCGAAACTACCGGGCGAAACTGTAGTGTCGCCTGGTAGCCAGCTAAACTAATCAGTTAAATGTGACCAAAGCCAGTTTCGTTGGGCCAGCGAAACTGCCAGCGAAACTAGCCCCTGATATAAATAATCTTAATAAACCCTAGTTCTCCTATTTGCCTCATTTACACCAAAAACACACACATTCTTCTCTGGAAATCTGGTCAGCCGAAAACCATCAAGAGAAACCAAGATCTCAGCCCAAGACAACATCCATTCGATTCCCTGATCGAATCGTGAGTCCCAAAACCTTCCTTTATGCCATTTTTTATGTGTTTTCTATGTATTTCTTCATAAAGCATGCTTAAACCTTCATGATATCATTAGATCTTCTGTAGGAATGCTTAGGAATGCTAGATCTACCATAAAGTTGATAACTTTACGTGTAAAACTGATCCATGATAGAGATTTGTGCCATTTTAGTCATTTTAGGGTTTTGAATGTATTTTAGTGTTTTGATGATGAAGATGCATGATTAAGGTGTTAAAACTTGTTGTTTGATGTTGGTAACTGCCTATGTATGCTAAACAATGAATTGCATGAAGTATGGAGGCTGTTAGGTTGATTTTTAGGCTGATCCGTATGTTTTTCGCGACCAGCGAAACTGTGGTGTTCTCTGGGCGAAACTGTCCAGCGAAACTATGTATATCTCCTTCCAGCGACACTATGCAGCGAAACTGCAGTGTCGCCGGGTAAACCAACCAGACCAGCTCGAGCGAATCTACCGAGCGAAATTCCCTGAACGAAAGTTCAAACCAGTTTCGGGCGAAACTAGGCTAGCGAAACTGTGCCAACAGTTTTGAGCGAAACTAGCCTAGCGAAACTGTGTCATCGGGTATTGCCTAGCGAAAGTGCTGCCCGTGCACACAGCGAAACTGACTAGCGAAACTGCTAGCGAAACTGAGACCAGAATCCAAACTTGTGCATTTTGCTTGAATGTTATGCCATGACTTACATGATTATGCCATGATGATACATGCTTTGATTTCTGATATACATGAACCCTTGTTTATGATCAACCATCGGTGTCGTGTGTCTGTATGTCGAGTCATAGTTCCAACGTGCTATGTTATGGGCCATAGTGACGTTAAGTAAAGATTAGACACAAAACTAATACTTAAGACCTAAACGTGTTCATAGGTCTTCGTTAGGCAAACTTGGATATTAAAGCAAGTGTAGCAGTGCAACCAAAGGTGAGTGTCACTAACCCAATTACCGTGAACCCGTTTTGGGTCACACCGAATAACTAAAAGTAAAACAATGCTGACAAACTCGAGAGTGCTAGGCACCTCCCTGATAAACTTGAAAACTTGGAGTGCTCGGCACCCACTTGATGAACTTGAAGTGCTTTATGGGAAGCACTTGCGAATTACCAAAACAACGATTTCTAAAACGAAACTGAAAACACTTTTGAGATTCATGAGAATCCAGTAAACCGTTTTAATATGGCTAGTGTAGGTTAAAGTCTAAACCACATGATATCACATGATTTCTAAGGATGCCTTGAAAACTTAAAAGTCCTCAACTAATTGTACCATTAATTGTAAAGCGAGGGGATGTTGGGTAGATCTACTGGAGTTTGACAAACTCCGCCCCGTGGCACGGGGAGTGCACGGAGGTACAATATCAGCCTATTCGACCGTGATCCCGAGAGGACACGGGGGAGGCAAAACCGCGATGACGTAGGTCCGCAGAACTGATGGCACGGCCACTACAATAAATTATGGTCAGCTTTGGTACAAACTTCCTTAGTGCATGGAACAACGGATTAGCTACCCGCGATATCGGTTGAGCACTTTAACTTTACAAAACTAGTTCATACCCGATGACGTAGGTCACGGACAATTCCTTTATAAACTAAGACATAACATTTAGCATTGCTTTTCACAAACGAATACTATGTAAGTATACCTTGATACAAATTATGATTATGAGACCGGGCCAATGCATGACAAGCCCACTGTGAACTCACCAACCGTTAGGTTGACACTTGCGTGGTTTAAACTTTTGCAGATCGCTAAGGAGTATCCGGAGCGGGTTGGCATGGCACGTGAAGACAATTTTATTTCTGTTAAACTTAATTGGAAATTTTAAACAAAGAATTTGTAAAGCACGTGGTTAGTGCTAAGACAATATTTATTCCGCTGCGTTTGTGTTTGAGACTTTACTTTATAACTGGTTTTTGAACTAACTCTGATTCATTTAGTATTTGTAACTAATGGTTGTGGATCCTGGTCTAGCCGCACCCCTTAACGGTATAAACTCCGTTGGTGGTTATTTGGGGGTGTGACAGGAGTAACCGCTCCGAACTCCAAGTTCGGACGTAGATCGGTCACTTTTATTGGTTCGGTAAGAGTTCGGTGAGGGATCGGTCAAAGTTCGGACAGCGTTCGGTGATAGTTCGGAGTTGTTTGGTTTTTGTTCGTCCGAAGGTTAGGTTCGGAGAGAGTTCGGCGTAGCCAAGTTCGGACTAGATTCGGTGAGAGTTCGGAGGAAGTTCGGACAAGGTTCGGAGTGAACAGTAACCAGTTTTTTGAAAATGTCCGATTTTCAAGCGTTCGCGGCTATTCAAAATTCGGTTCAAGCTACGATGCAAACAATGATGAATTATGATAATGAAATCGGAACAAGTCAGAAAGTTCCCAAATTGCTAAAATTGGAAGATTATCATAGTTGGGTTAAACGGTTTGAAGCGTTTGTCGATACAAATGACATTGATATGTGGTTAGCTTTCACTGAGCAATATGTTTACCCTAAAGATGAACCTGGTGAACCTATTCTTCAAAGAAAAATGTCATCTGAACAAAAGAAAGCTTATCAAGCTGATAAAAAGGCGTATGGTACGTTAACGATGGCATTGCCTAAAGAGTTACTTCATCAATTTGCTGGTAACTACACATCAAAAAGTCTATGGGATGCGTTGGAAAAACGATGTGAAGGCAATGACCAATACAAGAAAAGTCGACAAAAGGTTTTGAAGAAAGAGTTTGATAGTTTTAAGCATTATCAAAATGAAACGATTCCCAATCTGATTGCAAGATTCGCTCATCTGATGAGTGAAATGCGTTTGGTGAATCTTACTAAAGAAGAGGCTGATATGAAAGAAAAGATCTTGGAAGCTTTGCCTGAAAAATGGGAGAATTATGTGATGATGATTACTCACGATAAGGATTTTTCAGGCTTGTCTTTCAATGATTTGGTTCTAAGAATTCATGCTCGAGATATGGAATTAATGGTGAATAAATCACTTCCTACACAAATTCAGAATCCTGCAGTGTATCATGGTGAAAATGACTCTACAATGAATGCTGGGAAGTCTAATATTCTTAGTTCTGCCCCTCCTACAGCATTTCTGGCAGGTAAATCTGAAACTCCAAGTTATTCTTCTGCTGGTTGTACTGTGTCAATTCCTAGTTCTTCGACTCAAAGTGCATTGTCTGTTCAAACTGTCGATGATTATAATGCGTTGATGTCTGCATTGGTATCTTCATACTTTGGTGTTATCACTGGTGCTGTGAGTAATGTTGAGTTAGCAAATGAAGATTACGATCAGATTGATTATGATCATTTAGAGGAAATGGATCTAAATTGGCAGTATGCTATGTTGGTTCGAAGAACAAAGAAAATTTTCAATAGAACTGGTAAGAAGAGACTGAATCAGGATGGGAAGATTGGATTGGACAAATCTAAGGTGAAATGTTATAAGTGTTCAGTTTATGGTCACTTTGCTCGATAATGTCCAAGTTCTGCAGAAAGTAAATTGAAGACTGGTCAGCATGCACATTTAGTTTTCCATCCATCAGATAAAGCTGAAAAGGTTGAACAAAAATCCGCTACTCTTGCTCATGATTGGACTGATACATTTATGCATCCAGATGAATTTGTCTGGAATGCAGATTCAGCAGTTAAAAAGAATCATACTCCAATCTCAATTGCTTTAACTGTTCAACATGCTGATGATGACAGTTTTTTAACTGAGTCTGATTCTTCTTCAAGTATATCTTTGGTTCAAGAAGAATTACCTAAGCCTTCTGAGAATGCAAAAGATGACGAATTTAAATGTTATAAATGTGAGAAGTTGCTCAAGGAAATTGCAAGTTTTGAACAACATCACCAAATTTCAACTGAAGAAATTGTGGTGTTAAAGAAAGAGTTGGAGGATTTTCAAAAAGAAATATTATGAGTTGGTTCATATTCATGAAGATGTTTTAAAGGAAAAGACTCAATTGGCTGAAGAGTGTGAGAAAGCCAAAGCTGAAGCGTTAGACGCAGCTCAAGATTTTGAGAATTTGTTTGAGAAGAGTTATCCGGTTCAGCAAAAATATGAGGAAGCTACTGCTCTTATTGCTACAACTGTTGTTACTGTTGAAAAATTGCAAAATAAGATCTCTATGCTTCAAGATGAGAATGTTCTGTACCGGGACAAGAATGGAGTATTAACTAAGGATGTTGAGATCTATAAACAGAAGAGAGAAAGTGTTCTTCAAGAACTGTTTGCAGAATGTGAGATCATGAAGTTACAGACTTATGAATATGATGATCTAAATGCAAAGTTCATCAAGTCACAAAAGGAGGTGTTTGAGGCTCAACAACAGATCAATGATTTGAAATTGGAAATTTTAGAGCTAAAAAGACAAGTTAAGAATTGCAATTTGTCACCAACATTGTTAAATTTCTTATACAAGCAGGATCAGAGTTCCGAGAAGTCTAAGGAAGAAAATATTCATTTGTACCTCAACCAGTGGATTTGATTGAAGTTACTTCTGCTCAGATTGATCCAAACAATGAATTGCATGACTATTCAAAGTTTGCTACTCCACCCAGAAGAACAAGTCCTAGTCCAAAAAGAAGGAAAAATCTTTGGGTGAAGCTCCAAAATTTGCTTCCAAGTCTGTATTACTGGAAAATGAGAAAGTGTTTGATAAGGTTGCTTCGAGTTCTTCTTCTGCAACCGACGAAGAAAAAGTTTTGATTGAAAAGTATCAAGGCTAAATTCACTAGTGAAGCTAAGTCAAGAGAAGCTTCAGGTTCTTCTTCAAGTTCGTCAAAGGTTTCAGGTTACAAACACAAAGGTTTGGGTTTTGTTGTGAAGGAAGCTTCAGTTGAAACGAAGAAACCAGTGAAAGCAGACAAGGTTCCTAAAGCAAAAGTTATAAAGAAATCACCATCTCAGAAGGAATTTTCTTATTATTCTGGAAGATCTTCATCTTTAAGGAGTCCATCTCCTAGGTATGATTCTTCTGATGGTTTCTTTGACAACTTTCATTCAGAACATTCATCTGATTCTCAAAAATCAAAGCAATTTTCAGCCAAATTTAGAGAAAGACTTTGTTATGTATGTCGTCAACCGGGACATCTAGCTGCTGATTGTCCAACGACTGCATATATCCATAAAACTGCAAAATATGTGGATAATAAAGGTCAAATTTTTGATGACCCATGGTCTCCAAAGATTAAATCAACTCGTAAATCGTCTTGGTCTAAGTCGAGTACGTCAGTTGAATCTGATTCGGGTTCCGATCAAAAATTCAAACTTTTACAAATTTGGAAACCAAAAGTTGTTTCCAAGGCCAACAAGGACTTTGTGGAAGACACCGGGTGACCCGACGCTGTTGATTCGGGTCGATCCCAACGCGACTAATGTTTTATTTGGTGTCAAGCAGGTGTTTCAGGAAGACCTTTCGGTGATTGGAAAATTGCTGATTGTGAAATATCTGTTCTAATTAAATTGAATTTCAAAATCAATTTTGTTTTTCAATATGCTAAACTAAGAGTATTTGTGTTGGTTGATCAATTTTTCTTGTTTTTTAACTCTGTCTCATTCTGAGGGGAGTATGTTTTTGCAACAATACAAAAATAGTGTGTTGTTTTTCAAATCGTAAAAATGAAAATCTATAAATAGAGTTGTCACTTTTAGGGGGAGAAATTTGAAAAAGACAAAAACATTTGAAAAATGCAAAAAGCCAAAAACATTGAAAAATGAGAAATTGTATCCGACATGATTGGGAAATGATGGTACATTGGCTGACATTGTCTGACTCATGGATAAAGTAGATGAAAAAGTCATAAGACCATTTGATCGATGTGCAAGGTAGGCTCAGCAAATCAGAAAGTATACAAATGTGATATATACTAAATCTGATGCTTGACCTAGTGGACAACATCTTGATGCGTATCTCATGATATATCAAGAAAAAGATATGTGAAAATAAAATAAGAAGTCACTGTGTATACATGTGTTCATTTTGCAAAGATTTAAACTTGTTTGATTTTCTTTATTTTGTCAAACGATCGGACTTTCTCTGCGTGTAGAAAGACCGACCTGATCGTTGTTCGTTTGACGTTCTGGTTTATTTTCTTTGGTGTTTCGTATAACTCATCGGACTTTCTTTGCGTGTACGGGAGTACCTACCTGATTGTTGTTGAGTTATACAATTTCAACTTGTTTTATTTTCTTATTTTGTTAAATCTGAGGCCTTATCTGCGTATCGAAAGATCGACCTTAAGGTAGACGATTTAACGTTCTTATTTCTTTTTGCATGGAACACAGTTGACTATATCATGGTTACAATCATTATGTGATCAAAGTCACAAATGAAATCACATAATGTGATAAGTAAAAGCATATCTGAGTATGTCTGATAGTGTGGGGTACACTGGTCAATGCAAATTTAATCAATATCTTAACATATCCAGATGTTATGAGTATGATTGTGCCAGAGTTTAAAGTTGGACAAATTATATTTGCAATCGGCATGGGTTATGTGCTTCAATAATTGAAATTGAAATGTAGTTCAGCATGTTATGACCAATATGATCCCAAGTTGAGATCTTTCTCACAAAAGACAAAAATAGTGTCTAATTCGGTATTGTTTTACTTTTCTTATCAGAAAATACCAAAAAGATTTTAGGTGTGTTTTGATATAAAGTTTCCAAAAGCCAAAAAGATTTTGTTTCTGATTTGTTTTCGATTGATCAACACGAAATACAAAATCATTTTTCAAAATCAAAATATCTTGGAGTCTCGAAGAGACATTTTGCACCAAGATTATTTATGTTGGCAGGTTTCTAAGTGGGAAGAGAACATCACAACTTCAAGTCTTCTGAAGTTTGTTGATAAAGAGATTACACACGATGCAATATCAAGTATTCAAGATTGAACTCATCATCAAGATCGAGGAAGAGTTTGATTGAAGATACAAGATACAAATTTGAATAGAGAAGATGATACTGCACATGCCGAGGGGAAGTTTGTTGATACATGGTCCTTGATCGTCATGTGAAGTATCAAGTACAAGACGGATCACAAGTTTGCTGAGGTCCGAACTCAGGCCGAACCTGGAGTTCGGACATGGCCGAACCTTGGGCCGAACTTGAGGTTCGGACCAGCGGGTTTCTCTAGTATATATATGTGCGTCTTGTGTTGTATTCAAAAGGAGTCTAGGCTTCCGTTTCATATTCTCTAAGTGTACTCTGTGGTTATCTCTGTGGTTAATACAAGTCATTTGTATTTACTCTTCGTGTTTCATCTCGTATTACATTGATTTCATTACGACTAAGTAGAAGATCCACACGCTCAAGCACTTTCAAGGTCTTAGGTTTTAGTGAGAGCTGGTTCGTATTCTGTCCAGATATCGTGTGACATCCGAGAATTTCAAGGTTTACTTCCGTTAGACAATCTCCATTAGTTACGTTATAAGTGTTAACTTAGTAACTAATGCTTAACTAGGCCGAATACGTCCACGACCTTTGGTTGATCACCAAACCCGCCCATATGTGTTATGTGTTCATTTACTTATAGTTATTATGTGCAATGTGACTTAAATACATGATTTAGCATTGTGAATAGCATGACAACCCATGAACTGTACTTATCTTGCTTAAAATGTAAACTGGTCACTTTTGGGTTTCCAGCGAAACTACCGGGCGAAACTATAGTGTCGCCCGACTAGTCTACCCTCTGACTACCAGAGCCAGTTTCGCTTGGCCAGCGAAACTGCCAGCGAAACTAGCCTCTGATATATAATATCTTAATAAACCCTAGTTTCACCATTTGCCTCCTTTACACAAAAACACACACACACTCCATCTTTCTCCTGGAAATCTGGTCAGTCGAGATTCACACCGAGCCATCGAGATCTCAGCCCTGAACCATCATCCATCAAGCTTGGAGATCGAACCGTGAGTCCCAAAACCACCATTTTTATGTTTTCTATGTGTTTTCTTAAAAATCATGCTTAGATCTTTATAGAATCACTTGATCTTTTGATATGTTGTTTAGGAATGATAGATCTACAATAAAGTCAGTAACTTTACGTGTGAAATCCATCCATGATGAAGATTTATGCTAGATTAGGTCATTTTAGGTTAAAATGTGTTTTTGGTGATTTGATGATGAAAATGCATGTTTAAGGTGTTAAAGCTTACTGATTTATGTTGGTAAATGATTATGTATGCTAGATAATGAATTACATGTGATATGGAAGCTGTTAGATTGATTTTTAGGCTGATTTATGTGTTTTTCGCGACCAGCGACACTGTGTGTTCTCTGGGCGAAACTGTCCAGCGAAATTATGTATGTATTCATCTAGCGATACTGCCTAGCGAAACTATAATGTTGCCCGCGAAACTAAGTCGACCTGTCCGAACGAAACTACCGAGCGAAATACCCTGAACGAAAGTTCAAACCAGTTTCGAGCGAATCTAAGTTGGCGAAACTGTGTCAACAGTTTCGAGCGAAACTAGCTTAGCGAAACTGTGTCATCGGGTATTCCCTAGCGAAAGTGCTGCCCGTGCACATAGCGAAACTGTGCAGCGACACTAGGCTAGCGAAACTGTGACCTGACCAAAATCCAAACTTGTGCAATTTACTTGAATGCTATGCCATGACTTACATGATTTTGCTATGATGATACATGCTTTGATTTCTGATGTATGTGAACCCTTGTTTATGATCAACCATCGGTGTCGTGTGTCGTTATGTCGTGTCATAGTTCCAACGTGCTATGTTATGGGCCATAGTGACGTCAAGATTAGACACAAAACTAATACTTAAGACCTAAACGTGTTCATAGGTCTCCATTAAGCAATACTTGGATTAAATATCAGTGTAGCTGAGCAACCTAAGGTGAGTTTCAAAAACCCTTTAATTGTGAGCCCGCTTGGGACACAACGAATGAACTTAACGATAAACAACGCTGACGTTTTGAGGTATTACAATTGGGATACCTGTTATGGAAGTTGGAGTGTTGTATGGGAACACTTGCAACTGTCCATCCTTGGGGTTTCTATTGAAACCCGGAAACGACCATTTGACACTTAAACTCTTTTTGGGAATTTCAAATGAAATCCAGAATAAACCGTTTTAATATGACTAGTGTAGGTTAAAGTCTAAACCAAATGATATCACATGATTTCTAAGGATGCCTTAAAACTTAAAAAGTCCTCAACCTAGTACTGTTGATCTGATAAGCGAGGGGATGTTGGGTAGATCTACTGAGGGTTTGACAAACCCTGCTCCGCGGTACACAAATGTGTAACCAACCGGTTGGAGGCCGAACGGAGTTCAATGTCAGCCTATGTTTAGTTGTGGGCCTCCCAAATGGGACACAACTGGAGGCACCAACCATCGGCTATTGCCGAACTCTGTTACATCAGCTTTCAGCCCTAGTACGACTCCTTAGTGCATGGAAACCGGATTAGCTACCCGCGATATCGGTTGACCACTTTAATCCTTTACTTAACTAGTGCATATTCGAAAATTCAACTCTTGGCAATTGCCTTGCAAAACTATTACTTATGTATATGTTGATACATACGATTATGAGACCGGGCCAATGCATGTCATGCCCACCGTTAACTCACCAGCCGTTAGGTTGACACTTGTGTGGTTTTCACTTTTGCAGATCGCTGAGGAGTATCCGCAGAAGGTTGGCATGGCACTTGAAGATCTCTTAATTTAAAACTCTAACTTGGGAACTTAATAACAATTCATGTTTTGTAATTTAAGCACGTGGTTAGTGCTAAGACACTTATGTTTATTTTCCGCTGCGTACTGTTAAACTGTTTTGATTATTAATGTTTGGACTTTACTATGATTTGTTTAGTATTTGTAACTAATGGTTGTGGTCCTGGTTTGCTCGCACCCCTTAACGGTATAAACTCCGTTAGTGGTTATTTGGGGGTGTGACATATCGTGTCTCGTAAGGTAAACCGAATGTGGGTCGCTCCCTATCTAGTTCACCAGAACTTGACACTTTCTTTGGATAAGAAGTCTGAAGCTCCAAATTTTTTTGGGTTTTATCATTATTATCAGTATTGGATTGGTTTATTCTATGGTGATCAATGTGGATCGATGTGAATCAATGTGAATCAATGTGCATCGATGTGAATCAATATGAATCAATGTGGATTAATGCGAATTAATGTGAATCTATGTGATTAAGTTGTGATACTTTGAAGAAATCCATGTCTCATCCACTACTCACATGAGTCTCCTAAACCCCTTGTCTCACCCCTTAAGTAGGAGAGACTATGGTCCATTATCTTTGGTTAGTCTTTTGGTTGATTCTGGAATGCTCATAGTGTATTCCTCAGATCTATCGTTCAGTTTCTGTTGGTCGCCCTATGTTTTTATATCAAGCTCGGGTGTCTGATAATTGTTGTGTAGAATAGGATGTTCTCCGAAGTCAAACAGTACTCACTAAAGGTGTTAGCTGCAGTACACCCTATATATAAGCATCGGTAATTCCTTTAGGGTGCATTGGGAGTCGTACCGAGAACAGTGTGTGTGTGGGATATGTCTCTGATCATTGGTTATATCACAATCCATTCTCCATAGTCGCTATTCCAAACCTAACCCTCGTGGTCGGGTAATGATTTGGTGCCGATATAATTGATTCAGTAATTGAGAATATATTTCTATCCTCGGTGAAATCTCTTATGTCGTCTCCTTGTTAGTTTCAAAATGTCAAAGTGTGTTGGATATTGGTAAAACTCTTTTAACGATTATTTTCTCTAAAAATATTGAGTCTCTTCTAATTTTGGGATGAAATTCCCTAAAGTAGGGAAGACTGTAACATTTACAAATTACTCGATTGAGAAATCTGACCCGTTTTGAACTTTCATGATTTATCGATTTGCAAATTATTGAGAACTAGGGAATTTTTTGGGTGTTTACACCCTAAATAATGAATATAAATGATTTATAATCGATTTTTGAAACTGAATACTTAATTACAATCAAGTTGAATCAAATTAGATGTCTCGAATTGAAAAAAAAAAGGAATTCCCGATATTTACGCAATTTCGGTGCGCAGTTCGTCATTTACCGGGAATCTCATATTTGGTCACCGTATATCAAATTCAACATTTTTATGAGTCTAATAATCAATTATCATGTCACGAGTATCACACATATGATCGAGTCGCGAATTATTGCTGAATTGCTCAAAATTGATATGTACGTCAAAACCGACCAAAATCCCCTAATTTGACCTAATTATGCATTCTTTTATGTTACGTGGCATATTTATATAATGTGATGAGCATGTTGGGAATGTTAAATGGGTAAAAAGGGAGAAAACGAGGCTCGAAAACGCTTTAAAACGAAGAAACTGTTGCGAAAACGGTAAATCGGCTAGTGGAAGCACGGATAGGGCCTGTCACGGGTCTCGACACCCTCTTGTGCGACCTCTCGTGACCCTCGAGACCTCCGGACGAGCAGAAACCTAATTTTTTCACTATAAATACATCTTAATCACCTCTAGCCTCCATATTTCCTCCTTTTTACCACAAATAAACCCTAAAACGGCTGAGGTCATCCAAGAGCTCCAAGTTTGAAGTTTTAGTGCCTCGTTCGGGTAAAATCAAGCATTTGAAGGTGTTGGTTCTCATCCTTTGGTGCAATTTTCACAAACTTTGCTTCTACCCTCTTCTCCTTTTGCCTTGATATGATCAATATTGTTAATTGGTATAATTACCTATCTTTCATTAATCACCAAAGAATATAATTTATACAAAGATTACAACTTGTTTTCCAAGTTAACCAATATTTCTAATATACTACCTCTAGATACCATAATTTACATATTGTGCTAATACACCCCCGCAGTCGAAACGGTAGGATCCCGAATGTTGAGACTGGATCTGAAATCATCGAACAATAATCGCGGTAGTCCTTTGGTGAATATGTCTGCAATCTGATATCTCGACGGGACATGCATGACCCGGATTTGCCCACGAGCTACTTTCTCTCTCACAAAGTGAATATCGATCTCGATATGTTTGGTTCTTTGGTGTTGAACGGGATTACTCGAGAGATATACTGCACTTACATTATCACAATAAATGAGCGTTTCTTTGTTCAAAGGGACGTACAACTCACCCAATAGGTTTCGTAGCCAACAAGTTTCCGAGACAACGTTTTCCACCCCTCGGTATTCGGCTTCGGCACTTGACTTTGAGATTGTAGGTTGGCGTTTAGAAGACCAAGAGATAATTTTATCTCCCAAATAAACGCAGTATCCCGATGTTGAACGACGTGTGTCGGGACACCCGGCCCAATCCGCGTCGGTGTAGGCGACTAGTGAATGCGAAGTGGACCGGGTGAGAGTAAGGCCGAAGTTAATTGTCCCTTGAATGTATCTTAGAATCCTTTTCAGTGCATTCATGTGAGAGGTATGTGGGGCATGCATATGCATGCATACTTGTTGTACGGCATAGCTAATATCTGGTCTTGTAATTGTTAGATATTGTAATGCTCCAACTAGCTGCCGATACTTAGTTGAGTCCGCTAAAGGCGAATCGTCTTTGGCACTTAACTTTGATTGTGTATCAACCGGCGTTGAAACTGGATTACATGATTCTAAACCGGCCCTCCTTAGGATTTCCCGAGCATACTTCGATTGGGAAAGAAATAAGGGGGACGATGTGGGTCGCGTAACAGCAATGCCTAGAAAGAAAGTTAATGGCCCCAAATCTTTCATGGCGAATTCTGAAGCAAGTAACGCCATAAATTTTCTTCGCAACGTATCTGAAGATGTAACCAATATTATATCATCAACATATAATAATAGGTAAGATGTGTCATTACCTTTGTGATGTGTTCGGAACGACCCTAAAAATACTACTAAAATAAAGATTACAACCTAGACCTAAGACACACCTAATTTTACCGAAATAACCTAAACCGAACCGAACCCTAAGGCAGTGAACCTATCGGATTATAGTAAAGCTAAGGTAAGACCGGAATATCGAACCTAGGACACTATGAAAACAAGACTTAACCTAGACCTAGAAAATGGAAATACTGAGTAATTTTGAGTTTTTGATCTGGGAATTGATTTGATTAACTGGAATTAACTAAGCAGCGAGCAAACAGACGAAAACAGGAAACTTTGGGGAAATTCAAATGAGAAAGAGGCACCACCTAGACCTAGACTCTTATTCAACACTCACAACGCAACTCGGTTATAGAGATCCTGATGGCGGTTAGTTCACCTTGTAAGTCCTTCCTAACAGATAATCCTACGCTCGGACAAGAGTTCACCTTTTGGGTACTTCCTACTTCAGCTAAACCTAACCACCCTCGAATCTAATCTAAGGCACCTTAGGCTAACAGGAGCTACCACTAACAAACTGCAATGACTCAAAATAGCGAGCCAGACAATTAACCTAGGGAATTTCCTTTTGGGACAACTCAATCCTAAGCAACGAACCAACCCGACTACCCGATAGCTATCATCCTTTTAAGTCTATTTAGCTAGCCACACACAAGATTCAAATTATCAAATATCAACCAAACCTATGACTACAATCAAGCAATCATGTCAATTTGCAAGCATAACCTACAATTTAACTACTTTACCCAAACCGGAAGACATTCGCAAGCAAAGCAAGATCTAGCTAATAACTAACAATCTAAATCAAGTATATATATGCAACATTACAGCAAGTCAATGGAATTTAAAAGATTATCGAACATCAATCAGATAACTAAAAACCAAAATTGAGTTGCAAATGTCAAATAATCATCATAACAGTCTAGGTGGTGGCAAAGTAACTAGCCAACCACCATGTTCACAGCACAATCATAAATATAATCAGAAATCTCAGTGCAATACATGATGTAAATCGACTAAAAACTAGAAACCGAAAGTAAAGATGGAACCGGGTGATTGATTTGGTGATGATTTGGTGTACCCGATTGATCTCCACTTGATTCCTGCTCTCCTCAACTTCGAAAATCGCCTCTGGATCGTCCTCTGCCATATGGAAGTCGTGAATGACGAATTGAAACCCTTAAAATCGTTTTTATATCGACTATGCTAAGTTTCCGGATTTTTGGGCAGCAAGCGTATCGCTTGCTGCCTTCTTTCCTTCATGCGATACGCTTGGACCCCACTTCGCGACAAAATAGTCGGTCAAACCGACTTTAAGCTTCGTTGACTTCTCCACATGCAAGCGTATCGCTTACAGAATGCTCTTCACCAGGCGATACGCCTGGTGCTTGACTTTCAGCACTTCTTATTTCTTCTCCTTTGAAAATCATGCAATCTTCACACTTTGCCTCGGGAATCCACATAAAACCTGAAAAACTTGTGAACATATGAATAACCAACTCAAAGGCACAACTTGATTAAAAACAACTAAAACAAACCAAAACTGACTCAATTAGACTCAAATAACTAACAAAAGACTTAGGAAAACAGGATGTGTTTGCAACACATCAAACATCCCCACACTGACTCTTTTTTCGTCCTCGAAAAATACTGCAATCGAATCATAACCAGGAACTTGACTTCTAAACATTTAACAATTCAAAATTCAACAGCCACCAACCAATTCCACAGTCCATAACGTACTAACATACTAACTACGATTGCCGATATTTCTATCCGACTAAACCCAACCACCGACCTTTTCTTTCACCCCCATGTGTTTATGAAATTACCAGATATAAGTTCAGTCGCCTATGGATCCCACTAAAGAAAGCTCTAGTTCAACCTACTACCGAATCATATTCAGTCAAAGCAAAGGATAATACTGATTTAAATTTATATTTTCTCCAACCCCCCTTAAACCAGATACTAAGATGTCCAAAGAATAACTATTTAATTTATATGCAAATTCTTGAGCATTTATTCTCTAATTTATCATTTCTTTTCTTCTCCTCTTTTTTTTCTTTTCTCATTTTTTTCATTTTTTTTAATTGGTTACTTTTACCTAAAATTACCAACGGACATCATCAGAGGTATTTTTTCACAAGGTCTTACCCCCGAAATCATACGTGAGTATTTTGCCCGCGAGATCCAAAACATCATCAGAGGTACTTACCACGGGATACCATCCTTAGTTTGTACATGAGTATTCTGTCCCTTCACTCTAATTCATTAGCCAAATTATTAACTACATGCTCATTTGATATTCTGAGGACATAAGAATATCTAGCCTAAAGCGGTCTCTTCCTTCCTAATCATCAGATTCAGTGTCCCTATCACTCCTAAAATGGGAACCCACTAGCAGACTGATTAGCATATTTATACAACAATAAACACACGGGCTATTTAAGCTACTCCTAGGTCAGCTGGGCCTACCGACACATCATAGTTTAGCAATGTTTTCCATTCAACCATACTTAACCACATTTCCCAAATTATTCACCTTAACATTTAGCATTCAAACACAAACTAGACAATCAATTCCCAGTTTCCTATCATTTTCCATTTAAATTGCAGCCAGAATCTTGGACATGTTTGAACAATTTTTCAATTTTTTTCAAATTTTTAAAATTTTTAAAGACTCAATACGAAAGTATCCCATCCCCACACTTGAATCACACATTGCCCTCAATGTGGAATGGAACAAAAATAAAGCAGAAAATAAAAACACGAAAAAGAAAAATAAATAAAACCAAAAATAAACCAAGATAAATTGAAACGTGGTCACCTGAAACTCCAGAGACTCAGCACATCAGCCGCAAACGAACCACCGCAAATCCGGTAAACAGAAATAATAAAAATTGCAAATTGAAAATTTTTCTGACTTACCTCCTCCAGGCGTATCGCCTACATCCATGCATTTCCCAGGCGATACGCCTGGAACTGCAAACCTCCGGCCCTTCATAGCCTGCAGGCGTATCGCCTACAACCTACCAACCTCCAGGCGATACGCCTGGAACGCAATTTCCAGGGAATTTTTAGAATTTGACCCCAAAAATTTTCTATCTCTTTTCTCCACAGCAGGCCTATGGTCGAAATTTTCAGCAAAAACCTGCACTTTTGACCTGCACAACTCACAATTGCCAAATACCAAAACTCCAGAATTACCTGCAAACACCAAAAACACAAAACGAAAAGACGCAAAGTGCACAAAAACCAAAAATTGCAGAAAATAAAACAAAACTACATAATATACAAACCGGGCACTTATCATTTAGCACAAAACTGAAACACAACCTCCCAAACCATCCGGAGGCTTCGATTTCACATCTTTCAACACAAAGCTACCGGTTTTCACCCGGTTTCTATCATGCCCATTACCTACCAACTTCCTAACCCATAAAGCAACTAACTTTAGCAAATGTAACAAGTGTTTAACTTTCCAATGCTTGTACCGACCCGGAAGAAATTTAACTTTTTCTAAAAAACTCAACCTTGGGTCATTCTCACCAACAACCACAACCAACCTCCCCACACTTGGTCTAAGCACAATCCTATCATCAAATTCACCTATATCACCAAGTGTGGCTCTTCTACAACCATTCTCAACTACCAAACATTCTCCAACCACTAGCTCATCTCCGGGTTCTACTAACGGGTCAAAAATATCATTCTTATCAATTAACTCATCTAAC
Organism: Deinandra increscens subsp. villosa; assembly: GCA_039602395.1. NCBI lineage: Eukaryota > Viridiplantae > Streptophyta > Magnoliopsida > Asterales > Asteraceae > Deinandra > Deinandra increscens. Next base: position 13,591,987 of record JBCNJP010000009.1, read on the forward strand.
CCCCCGGGATCTTCCCCACACTTATTCTCAACTATCGGTTCTCCTTCCAACCTATTCCCAACTACCAAATCCTCACCAGTGACATAACTAACACAACTATCCACCATAGACATGAAAGATCCTAGAAAGTACACGGACTCGTTGATCTTGTCACTCGACCTTCCAACCTTAAACTCAACCGACTCATCCTCAACCCTCAGAGTGATGGTGCCCGCAAAAACATCAACTAACGCCCGGGCAGTCCTAAGGAAGGGCCTACCTAAAATCAAAGGGCAACTAGCATCATATGCACTGTCAACTACCACAAAGTCTATAGGGAACAAAAATTTATCAACTTGCACAAGTACATTTTCCACTATTCCTTTGGGTCTAACAACCGACCTATCTGCTAAAGAAATTGTCATCCCAGTCGGTTCTAACTCGCCTAATCCTAGGTGCATGAAAACAGAATATGGCATAACATTAATACTAGCACCTAGATCAGCTAAAGCACAAGTAACTGACGAATCACCAAAAGAGCACGGAATTGTAAAGGTACCAGGATCAGTCAATTTTTCAGGTAACATATTCTGGACTACAGCAGAACATTGAGCATCAAGTGTAACATCAGAAAAACTTTCAAGCTTCTTTTTATTTGTTAACATGTCTTTTTAAATTTTGCATACTTAGGCATTTGTTTTATAACATCAGTGAAAGGTAAGGTAACCCTAAGTTGCTTAAGAAGCTCTAAAAACTGCCCATATTTGCGCGCATTCTTTTGCTGAATCAACCTCTCAGGATAAGGCACCTGCTTTAAATCATTGGCCGTGATCGGCTGAGGCGCAAAACGAACTCTTTTCTTCTCTCTCACCGCCTATCACTTCAGCGGCTTCTCTCCATCCGATGATCTCTTCACTCCTTCAGCCTCGACGTTTGGTGCGGTACTTGCTGGCGTAACGCTCTCGTGCACCCTCCCGTCAGGAGTCTCTAGCACAATCTCCTCATCAACCGGCTCCTCTTCAACAACCGCCGGTGATGGACTCTGAACGACTCTCCCGCTCCTAGTAGTGATGGCATTGACATTGGCATTGGGGTTCTTGTAAGTACTACCAAAAAATTGACCCCCACGGGAATTGAGCTCCTTCAACTACTTCGCGATATCACCCACCGAACGCTGTAAATCGAGGAACGAAGCTTGTTGATTCCTCAGTAACGTGTCATGCTTAGCTAGCTTCTTCTGCGTCCCTTCATCTCTCGCCACAATCTGTTGCAGGATCTAGGTCTGGTTAGCGATAAGCTCTCTGATCTCTTTAAAACCAGCCCCGTCATCTCCTCCACCATAGTTATTCCTCGGTGGAAAACCAGGTGGGTTACCTCCCTCTCGCCATCCTGAATTCTGGCCACTCCTCCACCCAGACTAGAAAGAATTACCGAACTGGTTTCGGTTTCCAATGTAGTCCACCTGCTCAGCGGGAGCAAGCGGGCAGTCTCGAGTGTCATGAGCGCCTCGACACAGCTCACATTTGGCTTTGATATGGAGTTTGATTTCTTCTAAAGCTTTGTAAATATTCTCTAACTCCTTAGGTGGCATGGTTTCTGAGCCAATGTGATTGACACCCCGGGTAGATGTAGATGGTGTGAGTGATCTAGTCGGGGCCAAGGTGGCTCGCCGACCTCCGGGTGCCTGCTGTTCAGCAAGTGCGAAGCTCTCGAAAAGTGATTTGCATTCGTCAACAGTGAGCTTCTCCATCATATGTCCTCCAGCCGAAATGTTGAACTCCTTCTGAACAGAATAAGGAAGTCCATTGTAGAACTTCTCTATGATCACCCAGTCCGTCAACCCGTGTTGCGGACATTTGCTCAGGAGAGTATTGAATTGCTCATAAGCTACAGAATAAGGCTCGTCGGGATCCATGCGAAAGCTGTGGATTTCCTCCCGAGTACGCGCAGCCTTGGCTGGAGGATGATATCTCTTCAGGAATTTGGCAGTCAGATCGTCCCAGGTGGCGATCGAATTTGGCGGAAGCGTCTCAAGCCACTCGGCGGCTCGAGACGTAAGGGAGAATGGGAACAGACGCAGATAAATAATTTCGTTCGCGACTCCCGTGAGTCCGAACGTATTGCAAATTAAAGATTACAACCTAGACCTAAGACACACCTAATTTTACCGAAATAACCTAAACCGAACCGAACCCTAAGGCAGTGAACCTATCGGATTATAGTAAAGCTAAGGTAAGACCGGAATATCGAACCTAGGACACTATGAAAACAAGACTTAACCTAGACCTAGGAAATGGAAATACTGAGTAATTTTGAGTTTTTGATCTGGGAATTGATTTGATTAACTGGAATTAACTAAGCAGCGAGCAAACAGACGAAAACAGGAAACTTTGGGGAAATTCAAATGAGAAAGAGGCACCACCTAGACCTAGACTCTTATTCAACACTCACAACTCAACTCGGTTATAGAAATCCTGATGGCGGTTAGTTCACCTTGTAAGTCCTTCCTAACAGATAATCCTACGCTCGGACAAGAGTTCACCTTTTGGGTACTTCCTACTTCAGCTAAACCTAACCACCCTCGAATCTAATCTAAGGCACCTTAGGCTAACAGGAGCTACCACTAACAAACTGCAATGACTCAAAATAGCGAGCCAGACAATTAACCTAGGGAATTTCCTTTTGGGACAACTCGATCCTAAGCAACGAACCAACCCGACTACCCGATAGCTATCACCCTTTTAAGTCTATTTAGCTAGCCACACACAAGATTCAAATTATCAAATATCAACCAAACCTATGACTACAATCAAGCAATCATGTCAATTTGCAAGCATAACCTACAATTTAACTACTTTACCCAAACCGGAAGACATTCGCAAGCAAAGCAAGATCTAGCTAATAACTAACAATCTAAATCAAGTATATATATGCAACATTACAGCAAGTCAATGGAATTTAAAAGATTATCGAACATCAATCGGATAACTAAAAACCAAAATTGAGTTGCAAATGTCAAATAATCATCATAACAGTCTAGGTGGTGGCAAAGTAACTAGCCAACCACCATGTTCACAGCACAATCATAAATATAATCAGAAATCTCAGTGCAATACATGATGTAAATCGACTAAAAAACTAGAAACCGAAAGTAAAGATGGAACCGGGTGATTGATTTGGTGATGATTTGGTGTACCCGATTGATCTCCACTTGATTCCTGCTCTCCTCAACTTCGAAAATCGCCTCTGGATCGTCCTCTGCCATATGGAAGTCGTGAATGACGAATTGAAACCCTTAAAATCGTTTTTATATCGACTATGCTAAGTTTCCGGATTTTTGGGCAGCAAGCGTATCGCTTGCTGCCTTCTTTCCTTCATGCGATACGCTTGGACCCCACTTCGCGACAAAATAGTCGGTCAAACCGACTTTAAGCTTCGTTGACTTCTCCACATGCAAGCGTATCGCTTACAGAATGCTCTTCACCAGGCGATACGCCTGGTGCTTGACTTTCAGCACTTCTTATTTCTTCTCCTTTGAAAATCATGCAATCTTCACACTTAGCCTCGGGAATCCACATAAAACCTGAAAAACTTGTGAACATATGAATAACCAACTCAAAGGCACAACTTGATTAAAAACAACTAAAACAAACCAAAACTGACTCAATTAGACTCAAATAACTAACAAAAGACTTAGGAAAACAGGATGTGTTTGCAACACATCACTTTGCGATAAGTAAACAAGGATGTATCGCATTTGCTGTTACGGAACCCGAGATGTAATACATAATCTGCAAATCTTTTAAACCATGCTCGTGGAGCCTGTTTCAAACCGTATAAAGATTTCTTTAATAAGCATACATGATCAGGATACTGAGGATGTCGAAAGCCCATCGGTTGGTACATATACACGGTCTCTTTAGCTCCCCGTGAAGAAAGGCATTCTTCACGTCCAATTGATGAATGGGCCAATTTTTATTCAGTGTCAAAGTTTAAACGGTTCTAATTGTAGTGGGTTTGACAACGGGAGTAAAGGTCTCTCCACAATCTACCCCAACTTGTTATGAACGCCAATCACAAACTAACCGGGCTTTATATCTTTCTAGTGTCCCGTCTGATTTCATTTTGTGTTTAAACACCCACATACTACGTACGACATTCATGTCAAACCTACGAGGTACCAAAACCCATGTTTTATTTTCAATAAGTGCCCGGTATTCATCAAGCATGGCGAGTTTCCAATCCGAATGGTTTAGAGCTTCGATCGGGTTTTGGGGTATGGGAGAAATAGACGGGGTGGAGAAGAGATTGAATGGTAATTTTGTTTTGGAAATTCCCTGACATACTGCGTGTATGCATGGAACGGGTAGGCACCGGAGGGGGTTGTTGGGGGCTCTTCGATGGACTAGATGAGGATGTGGACAGTCCAAACGAGGCTGGGGACGGTTGGGACGAGCCTGTGGACGCTGCTGGATAGGAGTTGGGGGACGGTGAGGCAGCAGCTGGCGTCGGGGACGCCGGAGGCGATGGTGCAGCGGCGTTTGCCGGCTGAGCTACGGAGGGAATGGACCACATGCTTGGGTGAGCATCAGAGTTTAGGAACTTATGAGTGGGTGTAGTTTTGAAAGGATTTCGAAATGGGAAGTTATGTTCGTGAAATATCACGTGCCGAGAGATGATCATTCGATTGTTAGAGGTGTCGAAGCAAAGGTAGCCCCGATGGTTTTGTCGGTAGCCAAGAAAGACACAAGGCGTTGAACAAGGTTCAAGCTTGTGGATGGAGGTGGAGGGATGAAGGGGGAAGCAAAGGCAACCGAAGACTTTTAGGTGTATGGTTGAAGATGGTATAGAAGAGTAGTGGGGGAGGCGTTTTTGTAGAGTGTAGAAGGGAGAATGTTTATAAGGTAGGTGGCATGTGCTAATGCATGGTGCCAAAGGTTGGATGGAGCGGAGGAGTGAATGAGGTTGGTCCGCATGATATTATTGATCGACCGGATTTTACGTTCCACTTTCCCATTTTGAGAAGAGGTGTAGAGGCAAGAAAAGCGGAAAGTCATGCCATTTTGATTAGCAAAATATTTGAAGGATTTGTTATCGAATTCCCGACCATTGTCACATTGTAGATTTTTGATATTTGTTGGAAATTGTGTTTGGACATACTTGTGGAACAAGGTGAATATAGGAAACACATTATTTTTGTTTGATATTGGAAAGGTCCATAGAAAATCAGTGTAATCATCCAAAAATAATAGGTAATATCGGTGACCACCCGTGCTTAGAACGGGTGAGGTCCACAAGTCACTATGAATTATTTCGAAAGGAGCATGAGATAAAGAATTAGAAGTGTGAAAAGGAAGTTTTATTTGTTTGCCCAAAACACACGATTGACAATCCTTTATTACATTACGGAAAGGAAAAGACAAATGTTTATTCAAATAATTAAAAACATGCGAGCCCGGATGGCCTAAACGGGAATGCAAGAAATTCGGTGTTGAGACGACGAAAGCAGAAGGACTGGATGCTGGGCTTCGTGTGGTTGAGAGACGATAGAGTTCTCCGCGACTATTGCATCGGAGGAGGGGTGTCTTGGTCAGGAAATCCTTTAAAACAAAACCGTATCGATCAAAGTCTATAGATAAATTATTGTCAGTAGTTAGTCGTCTTACTGACAGTACGTAAAGAACATTTTTGAGATGTAAGGGTGGATAAGTGGGGTTAAGATTTTGGTTACTGGTGCCATATGTTGGGTAGGGACAAGTGGGTTGGGTTGTGTAAGAAGGACCAGCCATTTGCTGTTTTTGGGCCCAGTACTGGGCGGTAGTCGGAGGCTGTGTCGACCAGGGACTACCCGGGTGCACCCAGTTGGGTCCGGCTATTGCAGTATTACAACAACCTGAATTCCCGCCGCCCCTGTTGTTGCAAGACCTGTGTTGACCACCACGTCCCCGACCCCCGTATCCTCTTCCACGGGAATAACAGCCACGAACCGAACCAAAGTCATAGTGTTGGGTCGGAGGACGAGAGGGGCCCGGCTGTTGAGATCCGTTCCGGCGGCGACAGGTGCCGCACCGGCCTGGTTCTGCTTCCTGGTTTCTTCAAGTATCAACTTTGACCTTGCTTCATAAAAAGAGGGTAGCGGGTTAGTTTCTCGAATCATCATAGTTATTCCTTCATAGGACTCTGGCAAACCTGCAATCAACTGAAGCACAAGACGTTGGTTAGAAACTTTTGCACCAACATTGGCTAACTGATCGGAGAGCATCTTTAATGCTTGGCAGTATGCCGAGCAATTTGGGGAGTTGGATAGTTTTGTAGTGACTAGTTTGTGCTCCAGATAGACAGCACGCTGGTTCTGGTTGTCCTGGAAGATATTTGCAAGTGCTTCCCAGGCAAGTTTTGCTGTCGCATCAACCTTCAACATGGTGTTTAGTAGGTCATTGGAAATCGTGGAATAGATCCACTAGATGACAATAGCATCCAAGTGTTTCCAAAGGGTTTCTTCGGCGTCAGAACGAGTCGTGGAGGAACTCGTTTCAGGGGTGATGATGTGATCAATCACCTCGAAAGCGCGGAAATGGATCCAGAATAACTCCGCCCAAGATGTATATTGCCCGCTATCCATATCGAGAGTTACTGAGACGAAGTTTTTAATATTCGTTACGGTGACTGCGGGGTGAAGGGGGTAGAAGGAGATGGTGGGGTAGCGGTTTTATCTGCCATTGAAGAAAGGAAGGAAGAAAAACGGGGATGGATGGTAGAAGGGGAGGGGCTGTCGGCGACTATGAGAGGTGGCCGAAAGTTTGTTAACGGCAGAGAGAGGGAGGGGCGGGTATTAGGGTTTGACCTATACTCTTGATACCATGTTAATTGGTATAATTGCCTATCTTTCATTAATCACCAAAGAATATAATTTATACAAAGATAACAGCTTGTTTTCCAAGTTAACCAATATTTCTAATATACTACCTCTAGATACCATAATTTACATATTGTGCTAATAAATATCTGATCTTTAACATGTTTCTAGCTTAGATCTAGGCCTCAGATCATAGATCTAGTGATTTCATGCAAAAAGTTATGATTTTTATTGATTTTTGTGGATTTTCATGGGTTCTCTTGATGATCTCTTGTTAGATCTAGATAGATCTAGAATAGGATTGTTAAAGACATCATTTTTGTGCATGATTTGTCATAAGGAATTGCCATGATAGATAGATCTATGGTTCTTGGTTGAAAGCATGAATTTTGAGCAAAAAGATTGGAATTTTTATACATTTTTATGATGGATTTTGCTAGATCTTGGTGGATCTTAGTAGATCTAGTTTTGTATGATTAAAGTTTGTATTTTATATATGGAATCATCATGATCTATTACCATGCATGTTGAATCTAGGGTTTTATTTGAAAAAAGATGCAATTTTTTATGCTCCTTTTCCATGAAAAATGAATATATATTTTGTGAATACTTTATGACTTCATGATATTAAATTACGGATTTAGGATAATCGAACTCGACTTGTCATGATCAAATTAGTTATGAATAATTTACATGCAAAAAGACTGCTTTTTAGATAATTAATTGTTAGATAAAGTTATATTAGAATTTTGGTCAAAATAAATGATTTTCATGAAATATATATATATATATACATGGGTTAGGTTCACTTAAAAACCTCTTTTAGCCTAAAAACCTAAAAACCACTTCAATTAAGGCTAATAAAGTAATTTAATATTTAATATTTAATATTATCACTACCACACACACACATGTTTCATATATTTACAACACCCCCCCTACCCTTTCAACTCCCCTCCGCCCCCTCCCCCCCAACCCCGCCACCCCCACCCACCCCCACCCCCCCCCCCGCACCCCCCCACCCCCATGTTGCATATATGCAACATAATTATATTGTATATATACAACCCCCAACCCGCACCTCCGTCGCCTCGCCCACCCCTGTCGCACCGCCTACACCCACCCACCCACCCACCCCCTGTTGCATATATGCAACATAATTACATTTCATAACTAAAACCACCGACCCGTACCCCTGCCACCCCCACCCTCCCTCACCACCCACCCTCCCTCACCACCCACCCCCTCCACCCCACCCCCACCCCCGTGTTGCATATATGCAACATAAGTACATTTCATAACTACAACCCGCACCCTCACCCCCACACCCCCGGTGTTTATATATGCAACATAACTAGATTTCATAACTACAACCCCCCCAACCCGCACCCCTGCCACCCCTAACCTTCTACCCCGCACCCCCACCCCCCACTCCCGTGTTGCATATATGCAACATAATTATATTGTATATATACAAAACTGCACCCCCCACCCCACCCCCCACCCTCCGCGTTGCATATATGCAACATAATTTTTTTTCACAGTTCACATTCTTTGCGAAGCTCATCCATGGTGGATTTTTAATAACTCGGCAATATAAATAAAACCTGGCTTCATTCTGTTGGGATTTGAAGTACGAATCTATTGGTGTAATCGGTTTTAAGTTTCGTTCAAACTTGATTTACTTCGTAAACCACATTTCATTTGTGTTCATCATCCTTATTACTATATTATCTCGAGCCATCAAAACAACACCAAATTGCGTAAGGTCGTCGGGTTTGAGAGAGAGATGGAGAGAAGTTCGAGGGTTAGGAGGTCACAGGTGAAACAAGTTCGTGAAATAAACGAACGAAAGTAAAATATAGAATATTACATATATGCAATATAGTATATTGCATTAGAATATCATAATATTTGAAACTGTAAACACGGACATGTTGCATATGTGCAACATAAGCATGAATACGGTTTATTTAATGTTGCATATATGCACTATATAGAATATTGCATATATGCAACATAGTATATTGCATTAAAACATCATGACGTGTAAAACTATAATAAAAGACATGTTGCATATATGCATCATATACATGTTGCGTATGTGCAACATTAGCGGAAATATGGTTTTATTTGATGTTGCATATATGCATTATATAATGTAGGGGAAGTGGGGGTTGTATATTGCAACACAAGGGTGTTTCCTATATGCAACACAAGGGTGTTGCGTATATGCAACACGGGGGGTTGGGGTGTGGTGGGTGGGTGGGAAGTGTGGTTGTATATATGCAACACGGGGGTGGGGGTGGGTGGATGGGGAGTGGGGTTGTATATATGCAACACAAGGGTGTTGCATATACGTAACATAGGGGGGGTAAGTGGGGGTTGTATTATGCAATACAACTGTGTTGCACATATGCAACACGCGGGGGGGGGGGGGGGGTTACAGTTTGGGGGTTGTATATACATGCAACACATTTGTGTTGCATATATGCAACATGAAGGGGAGGAGGGGGTGCATGGGTGTGGGTTGGGGGTTGCATATATGCAATATAATTATGTTGCATATATGCAACACAGGGTGGGGGGTGGGTGGGGGTATGGGGGTGGTAGGGGTGCGGGTTGGGGGTAAATGGGGGTTGTATATGTGCAACACACTTATGTTGCATATATGCAACACGAGTGGGGTGGGGTGGGGTGGGGTGGGGGGGTGGGTGGGGTTGGGCGGGGGCTAGGGATGGAAGGGGTGCGGGTTGAATATATGAAATATAATTATGTTGCATATATGCAACACGAGGGGGGTGGTGGGGTGGGTAGGGGTGGGGCTGGAGGGTTGATGGTTGTATATACGCAACACACTTATGTTGCATATATGCAACACGGGTGGGGGTGGGGGGGTGGGGGTGGGGGGGTGGGGGGGAGGGTTTGGGGGTATGGAGTGGGAAAAGGAAGGGTTCTTTTGTAAATGTATGAAACATAGGGGTGTGTGTGGTATTGATAATATTAAAAATTAAATATTAAATTACTTTATTACCCTTAATTTAAGTGGTTTTTAGGTTTTTAGGCTAAGGAGTGGTTTTCACATGATCTTTACCCATATATACATATATATATAGGGTTAGGATCATGCGAAAACACATCTTTTTGTGAAAACTGCGAAAACACATATTAAAACTCACGTAACTTTTGCATACGTTAACGATTTTTCATAAAATTTGCGCCAAAAGTCTTAGAATTACGTTATTTTTAAATCTGGAGCAAAATATTAAAAAAAATTGAACGTTTTTTTTCCTGTGTGATGCACATGTGCATCATATAATTAAAAAAAGTTATAAAATGTTATTTTTTTTCTTTAAATCTAATGATAACACAACTATAAGATTTAGGGTGCAATTTCTTTTTAAACCTATTAATGTATATCACATGTATGAGCGTTTTTTTGGTATAATGCACATGTGCATCATTCAATAAAAACGCAAAAAAAATTGATGAAAATATATGACATATGGTGCGACTAAGAAAAAAAGTTATTAATTCATACTAAAAGTATAATTTTTTTTGTGATGCACATGTGCACCACACAAAAAAAATTAATAAAAAAAAGCGTTAAGTTTTTTAAAACTTTTATAGGATTAAAGATAACATAATTTTAAGACTTTTGGTGCAATTTTTTTTAAAAAAATATTAGTGTATGAAAAAAGTTATGTAGGTTTTAAGATTTGTGTATGCAGTTCTCACAAAAAAAAATGGTGTTTTCGCATGATCCTTCCCATATATATATATACATATATATATATATATATATATATATATATATATATATATATATATATTGGATGATTCATGCTAGATTTTGTATAAATGTTGTGATTATGATTAGATTAGTGCTATGTTAATATTTGACATGATAATTGTGAAATATGTGACTTAATGAAAAAATAAATGTTTTGAGACGTCGTAAAACAAATAGTTTTATTATTTACTCTTGTCGTCGTATGTCCAGCATTAGGAATCACCTATCTCATGACCTCAAACGTACGTCCTCACATCAATTAAACCATTAACGAGTCATCGAGTCGTTGTGTCTTGAAATTATTTATTTATTTATTTATTTATTTATTTATTTATTTATTTATTTATTTATTTATTTATTTATCTATCCCTTTATTTCTTTTAGTCGTCAAGTTCGTCTGCGGGTCTAGCCATTCCATTGCGTGGTGTCGATTTCTATTTGTGTCTCCTTCACCAGGTGAGTATTCATAGACACTCTTTATTTAAACGATTTGGGGTGCAACATGTATCATATTTAAAACCCCTACTCGATATTCTTTACTCTAAAACTACATGTGAATTCTATGTGATTAAGTGTATTCTTGTATGTGAACTTGTGTGTTTATTTATGACTAGTTGTGATCAAGCTCGATATCATTACTCGCGTGACATTGGCTGTAAAAAGCCGGGGTTACGGTGATAGATCTATTGGCTTGACAAGCCCATTTGGCCTGCCTCGCGTGTGGCACCTTGTGATTGGACACCTTGAGGTCAGAGTTGGCTTATGCACTACTATTTGCTCTATATCATTGTGGTTATCATACTTGATTGCACTTAACACAATGACTCACATGTTTTAATCTATCTAGTACACTAAACCTATGTTTACTCACCAACTATTTGAAGCTGGCCGTTATTTTATACATGTTGCAGGTTGTGCTATTTGATGATGATTAGCCTTGTTGTGACACCATAGGATCGCATACGGACTTAGTGTGGATTGATTAAGAATATCGCAACACATGATTCTACATGTTGTAGGTTGTGATATTGTTTTGATTACTTATATTTTATGAAATGGGTTGATTAAGAATATCACAACATTAAATAGTGTTGTGTGCATCTGGACAATCATCGTGCCCCGACATATTCCGTCGTCGGTCGGGGTGTGACATCTGATATCAGACAAGAGCAATCAAGGATCTCTGCAAGAACTGGAGTTCCTCGACCTCCTGGTGCATTCTCAGGTACACAGTCTCTTCCTCCCAAACCTATGAGTCTAATTGGCTCTCTTCTTGGCAATACACCATCTGCTCTACCCTCTACCACACAAACTTCCACCACCACTCCAAAAAGAAACTCACTCAGAGCCAGTACACCACAAACCAAACAACCACCCTCTAAAAGGCCAAAACTCTCCAAGCCTATTCCATCCAAGTTTAGGGCTGACAACTTCACCCCTATTGTCACACCCCGGTCAACGGTATCGGGTGTGAGCGAGAATGGAATCATAGTCGAGGATACATAGAACAACTTCTAATAAATTAAAACTTCATAAAACATTTCTTCATTTCATTGCAGCGAAAAAGATAGTGGAAACGATAATGTCTTACAATTTGAAAACATAAAGTCTTAAACAGTTATTAAAAGCATGAAACGGTTTATTTGGATAGTCGGGACTATGACTCCGAAAGCAGGTCCGATAGCATATATAAGCCCCATTTGCATGTCTTCACCTGGTTGCATCAATTACCTAAGAAATCATGAATTTAAAAGGGTCAACATAAAGTTGGTGAGGGTCACAGGTTTAGGGTTTATCAGTTAAACATTTGTAAATCAGTTTTCGGTATACTTAAATATTACAAGGGTTTATCGTTGTGGGTGTATGAGCTCACCTGAACCTTGATTTCATATACTAACGGTTTACCCACCCAGCATCTCTTGCCCAGAGATGTTAAACAGAGCAGAATAACTGACGTGTACCCCCAGACAATCCGGAGTCAGAACTGGAGCTACCAGTCAGGGTAGGGTTGTCAACCCAAATAGATCTATTCACTAGCTATCGTTTCGTACAGAACTAATTGAAATCAATTAATGGTGGGATACGGTTGTACAAACGTTTATAACGATAATGTACCAAATTGGGCAATCAGTAAGAGAACAAGTAGTCATACGGCCTGCAATTGTTAGGTTGAAACGTTGAATACAATTTAGGAAAATTGTAGTCTAGTGTTTTTCTAACATTGGTTAGTTCGTTCTTACCGCGTGCCCCATTGTCGTTTTGACGTTGGGTTTCAGCGGCGGCAACAGTTTCTGCGACGCGATTAGCAATCATCTCCTTGATTTCCTCGGCAGTCATGGGAGGAGGGGGCGGAGGAGGTGAAACGTTCCTGGTGGTTCGGCGTGTCGGTGGCATGATTTCGCTTTAAGTTACAATTGTCAACATAAAGAAAATGTTAGATAATATGTAAATGGGGTTATTACATGCTCGAGAATAACTGCCACGACATACATCAATTGCCAAAACATTTTCACGCGCAAACACAACCAAGAGATGTAAGATAGGAAGGATGAAATAACATAATGTGTCATAGTAATCATATAAATAGCACAATCATAACATGATAATAACATAACCATAATATTAACCATAATCATACCAAAATATTTCCATACCATATCAACTGAAGTCATACATCAACCATTGTTTGTTACCATATTACAGACGAAACATATTCAAAATAAACAAGTTTTGCATCATGGGCTCGCAGTCCCAATCATAATCAAAGCTAACATGTTTCATCTATAAAACGGCTATCAAAAGATACTAGGTCACATCTACCTAGAATGCTGGTGGGGGTGGTGGACCAGGTGGCATGTAAAAGAAGGTCGGGCCCTGGGTCATGGCGTGGAGGGTGGCGAGGAGTCGTCCAGAAACAAACTCCAAGGCTGAGACCCTCCTCTGCAAGCTCTCGTGTGAGAGGAGCAGGTCGGTAGTGGCCATGCTGACCCCGGTCATGTGGGCATGGAGGGACCCCATGGCGCCATCAGCAGCGCTCATGCGTCCGATCAGCTCGGACATCTGGTTCCTCAGGAAGGTCACCTCAGGGGTGGTCGGCAGCTGGCAGACATCAGCATCCAGCTCCCCCAGATCGGTCTCGATGCGCCTCAGACGAGCCACTAGTAATGGTACAGTGTCAGAGATGGGCTCATCAGTGAAAGGTGAAATACCCATAGGCACACGGCGGGAGGGGTCGGGGAGTGAGGATTCCCCACGAGCATAACAGCTCGGGAACTCCTCGATCATACGCCAGTGCTGAACCTGGCTCGGCATCCACGCTAGGTGGGGAAACTGAAATACATAGCGCCTCTTGGGCGCAGGCTCATCAGGGGTGCGTCCAACCTCCCGAGTCCGGGATGGGCCAGGTGCCCGCCCCGGGGTGAATCCCCGTCTGCCGCCACCAGGTGTGGCGACATAGGTCTTCACAGACCGATCTCGGCCTGCGAAGGGGTCGATGGAGCTGGAAGCATCCATAGGGGCCGCACCGCCAGCAGTGGCGGTTGGAGCATGGTGGTCTAGGGAATCATCAGAGGTCCTATGCCTAATAGGACTCAGAAAACCTGAGGGAATGGGTGTCTGGCGAATGACACCTACGAAGGCGCCCTCGGTCTCAGGGCTGGAGGGGATGTAATCCTCCGGGGAGGGAGTGTAATCCTGTGGGGTAGGGTCTTCCGGCGATGGTGTGTACTCCACGCTAGGCTCCTCATCGGAATCGGCAACGCAAATGACTTCCCTGGAAGCCATCTCTGCGAAAATATTCCAGCAGGAACAGTGGTCAGTAACATGATGATAGTATAGAACTAAAGCAAGGAAGTAAAGCATAGGTAACACATAAGCTAGCATAAGTAAACACATTGGAGATGAGGTCTTGCATGCAAATGGTAGCTTCGGAGTGGGTTATAGTCCAGGTTTGGTTTTCGTTTTGCTTTGTTTGTTTATCCTGGTTCGCTATAACCACGGCTCTGATACCAATCTGTCACACCCCGGTCAACGGTATCGGGTGTGAGCGAGAATGGAATCATAGTCGAGGATACGTAGAACAACTTCTAATAAATTAAAACTTCATAAAACATTTCTTCATTTCATTGCAGCGGAAAAGATAGTGGAAACGATAATGTCTTACAATTTGAAAACATAAAGTCTTAAACAGTTATTAAAAGCATGAAACGGTTTATTTGGATAGTCGGGACTATGACTCCGAAAGCAGGTCCGATAGCATATATAAGCCCCATTTGCATGTCTTCACCTGGTTGCATCAATTACCTAAGAAATCATGAATTTAAAAGGGTCAACATAAAGTTGGTAAGGGTCACAGGTTTAGGGTTTATCAGTTAAACATTTGTAAATCAGTTTTCGGTATACTTAAATATTACAAGGGTTTATCGTTGTGGGTGTATGAGCTCACCTGAACCTTGATTTCAAATACTAACGGTTTACCCACCCAGCATCTCTTGCCCAGAGATGTTAAACAGAGCAGAATAACTGACGTGTACCCCCAGACAATCCGGAGTCAGAACTGGAGCTACCAGTTAGGGTAGGGTTGTCAACCCAAATACATCTATTCACTAGCTATCGTTTCGTACAGAACTAATTGAAATCAATTAATGGTGGGATACGGTTGTACAAACGTTTATAACGATAATGTACCAAATTGGGCAATCAGTAAGAGAACAAGTAGTCATACGGCTAACAGATAAACCATAATATTAAGTAAAAACATTTATCAGATTTCATGATTTCTCCCCCAAAGTATAAAACAGTTAAAAGGAAAAGGGGCCGTGAAACTCACAGATTCAGCAGATAAGCGGTAAAAAGCAGCGAAGGAACGGTAGCACGTAACGTCCTAAATAATTAAGTAAACATATGCATAAGGTCTTTGATCATTTGAGTAACATAAGTCACCCAAGTGATACCGGTCAAGTCTTGACGTTTTAATCCGTTTGTATACGTTTTGAAAACCCGTTAGCTTGTATTTATTAAATAAATACTTTCATGGTTAATTATATTTATGCTTAATAAATATAAATAAGGAATCATCACTTTAACAATTTAATCAAGTATTGAACATCGAGTTTAAAATAATAATGTTTATTATTATTTTTAAGTAAATAATTATGGACTTGATTTGTTAACTTTGCAAGTTATAATTATTCGTAATAATTATGGTTTACCATACTTTTGTGAATAAAACATATTTTAAATCCCTGGTGAATAATTATTTGACAAAAATAATTATTTATTCCATTTTCGATTATGAAAGGATTTTTGAGTTTTTAAATCACAACATTTTATTGTTTTTGAAATCGTTTAAAATATTTCTTGATATGAAATATTTATTTCCGTTTTAAACATTTTTAAAACATTGTAGCGACGCTTGGATTTATATAAAGTTGTCTTTATAAAGATTTGATTTTATTTAAAATCTTTAACGGACGTAATTTCATTTTTGGTTACTTTGGTTTCATCAAAGTAACATTAAAAATCCATATCAAAATTTAAAGTCAATGGCTTGTCTTTGATTTATTTTTATAAAAATTCTTTTATAAAAATATTTATTCTCACATGTGACTTTTTATAAAAAAAAAGTGTCCATTTATAGTAAAAGTCTTAGAAAGGTTAAAACTTGTAATAAATCCAAGTATTTATGTCAAACCAATCATTTGACATAAATTTATTCTTTCCAAATTTTAGTAAGGAAATCTATAAAAATTCTTTTTGTCTTGAACTTTTTATAACACATTTAATGTGTTACATTTACTAAAACAAGTAATATTCTCTTTGTTCCATTCCATTTGTTTTGATCATTTTATGTCATAAGTTACATATGTAACATTCTAGTTATTTTTAGTCATGATTTATATATGTGTTACTTGATCATAAATCTTTTGCATGTTTATTATATTCTTTTATTTTTAAGTATTTTTATAATATAATCATAAGTTCATATCTACTAACACTTTGTGTTAGGACCAAAGATTTAATAAAATTGCAATCACTAACACATTTGTGTTAGGACAAGAAAATTAAACAACAATCACTAACACATTTGTGTTAGGACAAATAAATATAAATAACAATCACTAACACATATGTGTTAGGACAAATAAATATAAATAACAATCACTAACACATTTGTGTTAGGACAAATAAATATAAACATGTATGGATTGTTAGTTAATATTTATGTTTTGATTTATATGAAGAGGCTTGAGGTTTTTGTTTAAATCAACTAACTTATGAAACCAAGGTTTCATATACATAAGATTCAAGGTGCACACTTGTTACTTTCATTTTGATTTCACAAATGTGTTTCACCACACTCCTTGGCTATTTTTAAGTCTCAAAGACACCAAGATGAGTGCTTGATCTTAGAAGAAAGGAGGTTAAAGAAAGAGTTTTGTTAGTTGATCAAACAAGATGTAAGCATTCAAGAATAAAAATAAAGACTTGGTTTTTAGTTGTCAAGACTTGAGGTTATCATGGGGTGGAGAATATATGTAAAATGAGTTAGAAAACTCACAAAAAGAAGAAGAGGAGGAAGATCGGTGAAGGTGGCGGCGGTTTGCGGTGGCCGGTGGTGGTTTCCGGCGGCTGAGGGCGGCGGGGCTGCGGCGGCAGTGGGCTGCCGGTGGCGGCAGTGGTGGGGCTGTGGAGGGTGGTCGGCCGAGATCAAGGGAGAGGGAGAGATGAGTGTGTTTGTTTGGTTGGTTGTGGGGGAACCAAAGGTGAGCTTGTGGTCTCTTATAAAAGGTTTGGAGTTTGGGCCGAAGCCCAAACGAGTTCGGAAAGGAGTCGGGCCGAAGCCCAACTAGTATTTGGGGTCGAGCTGAGTTTTCTTGGTTCGGCCGCGAGGGAAAGGAACGGGCCGGGGGTTGGGCTTTTCCGAGTGGGCCGAGAGAGCGAGGGTTATCAGGTTCGGCCCAAGGCCATTGGGTCGCGGGTTGGGCCTCCTGTTCGGGTCGGTTAGTCGGTTGATTGAGCCGAGTCATCGGGTCGAGTTTCGGGTCCATCCGGGTTATTTCGGGCTTATTGGGCCTAACCGGGCCCAATAGAGTTAATGGATCTTGTTTCGGTTAAAGTCTTGACAACATTACGTTTCTCATTACATTTTAAGTTCGTAAATCGTTTTAACAGTCTATATCGGTTTGACAAAATATAAAATGTCAAATTTTATATTTAAATTTCTTATTATTAAAATTCCATTAATAATAATACGAGACTTTCATATTTCACAGTTATTTAACGCGAAATTTAAATTAGTTAATCATTTAACTAATACAGTTAATCATGCGGTTTAAGACAGTAATTCACATAATTATCACGAAATGGAAGTCAATAAAAGTCAACGGAGGGAAGGTTTGACCTGATTTTTGGACCGGGTGTCACACCTATTGAACCTCTTACCATAGAAACACCAAAACCCACAACTCAGACTTCTCAACCCTCTTCAATATAAAAATCAGCTCATCCTACAACTCAACCACCTCCTCCACCACAATCTTCAACACCAAAACCACCAACCACTGAACCTAAAATCCTAGAAAAACCAACTGAAGCTACTGCAGGTACCTCCAGAAGAAGGAAATGATAGGTAAAAAGAAAAAAAATCTCAAGTAGTGCCTTCTAGTTCTGAACCATCGTCTGATTAGAAGGAATTTGAAGATATTCATTCTGAAAGAAGGAGAATCATTTCCTGGAAATTTGATGATATATCAAATTGTTACCTGTTCACCACCAGCACCAACAAAGTCTTAAAGTTCACTACTTGATGAAGCTATGAGTAGCTTATCAGACTTGGAGATAGGTGATGTTAGCAGCTTCCATGGGGATTTGAAGTGTCTTTGTGCTCAAGAACAGTCTCTGATGATAAGGATCAGAATGCGTTTTGATGACAATCCAAGGTAATTTTGAAGTGATGTTCCAATCACTTCAAACTGTCCTATTGTTAATGTGGAACTTGATCCTAATGATGGTCACTTCATTATGTATCGAACAGATGGCTCCTTCACAAGACATCACAGAGTTGTTCATGGTCGATGGAACTCTGCTGATAAAAGGACCATTGTTCAGATCATGATGACCAACAAATGGTTTGCATATAACAAGGGCACGGATGAAGAGTAAATGGTGTTGATTTTGCGAAGTTGTTAAAGACTACAAGTTTTTGAACATTTTGAAGTCGTTACTATGTTTATTAAGTTTTTACAGAAGATTTTGGAAGCATCATCTTGGGGGTGGGGGGACTGTAAGGAATTATTTCTCCTAAGTGTGGTGTTATCTCGGCAATTTATATTAACCCGGAAGGATAAGAAGACCCGAGGTAACTAGTTATCTCGGAAGAACAAACTGCCCAAGATAACTTAAGTTACCACGGGAGGCAACTTTCTCCCCTTGTCCCTGACATGTCTACTTTACTTCACATACGCAAGTTGCTCTACTTTTAGCCTATCAAAAGCCGTCAACTTATCTTCTAGACTAGTTTATTATTATTCTAGTTCATGTATATCTGTTCGACTGTCCATATGATCATTAGAGAAATCAAGGGTTCTCGTTGATTTCTTAGGCACTATATATAGTTACTTGTATTCTACAATTCCGGTCATTCGATCATCAATGCCTTTCGAATTATCAAGTAATAATATAGTGCCGTGTATTATTCACTTCTGTGTTTTATTTGCTTTATATTCGATCTCCATCTTGCTAGCTAAACAGAGCAATCGGTTTAACTTGTTTCCGCCTAGTAATGTTTTAAGTAAATTCTTATAATTGGTTAACTCTGTAACCAGAATCGATCGTACACGGGACTTGAAAACGATAAAGAACGAAGAAATTAGAGTGAAAATGGTAAACCCGACAATAAATGCATTAATTTATTTAATTGTCATTTACAAATTGTTATAAATCATTTTGTACTCTATATTAGTGGGAAAGATGAAATGTATCTAATGGTGATAAACGGGGATCAAAAACCTTAATTATTGTGGCCAAAATAGCGAAATAAGTTAATAGTCAACAGAAGCCAAAGGGGGATTGGTCAGGGAGGCGCGTCACGGTACGCTACCCACCCCTGACGACTCCTTCGCAGTACGCTATCTGTACAGTCGAGTATAAATTTCGAAAAACCCTAACAACCCGTATTTTAACTCGTTTTTCTTCATTGTTGGCTCCTTTTCTCAAATCCTAGCTGCCATTTGCGGCTGATATCGACCCTACAACATCTGGATCTTCATTTTTGAGGTTTTTGAGCTCATTTTGGGTGATTCCAAGCTTAGATTAGTGTCGTTTCATCACTTTTGGTACGCTTTCAAAATCTATGCCTTTATCTTCTTGTTTTCTTGCCATGACATAATAAAGATCTGATTTTTATGTGATTTCTAGTCTAGATCTTGACTATACATGATCATTAAGGGTAGATCTTGTGAAAAATTGATTAAAGTTTTGATTTTCTAGTAATTTTTATGGGCTTTTATTGATTTTTTTATCGATCCTGAAGGATTTTATGCATGATTATTCATTGTTTTATCTTGAGGATGGATCTAGGGTTTTGTGGATGAAAGTTGATAAGTTGATAGATTTTTTATGAATAAATATATCTATTGTGCATGCATGTTTGGTCCTATAACAAGTTGATTGCTTGATATTGATAAATGATAGATGTAGGTTATTTAAGCATGATTAGCCATAAATAAAATGATTTGGATCGTTTACATGCATAAGGATTAGATCTTGTTGTTTACATATAATTAAATTAGGGTTTTAGGTTGTAAATAATTAATTTGTGTGTATATATATATAGGGTAAGGATCATGTGAAAACAACTTTTATTGCGAAAACACGAAAACAAATATTAAAACCTCTATAACTTTTTCATACGTTAATATTTTTATAAAAATTTTGCACCAAAATCCTTAAAATTATGTTATCTTTAGTTATGGGAAAAAATTTAAAAAATAATCAAATTTTTTTAAAAATTATTATTGCACAGGTGCAATAATTTTTTTTATTATTATTATTGCACATATGCAATAATATTAAAACCTTTATAACTTTTTTCATATGTTAAAATTTTTTATAAAAAATTGCACCATAATCTTATAATTCTGTTATCTTTAATTCTGGAGAAAATTAAAAAAAATCAACGTTTTTTTATTTTTTTATTATTGCACATGTGCAATAAAAATTTATTATTGCACATGTGCAATAATATTAAAACCTCTATAACTTTTTCATACGTTAATATTTTTGATAAAAAATTGTACCATAGATCTTATAATTCTGTTATCTTTAATTCTGGAAAAAAAAATTAAAAAAAAATTAACGTTTTTTTGTTAATATTGCACATGTGTAATATAATTAATACGTATTATTGCACATGTGCAATAATAAAAAACTCACGAAATTTTATATTTTTAAATTTTTTTTCCCAGAATTAAAGGTGACATAATTTTAAGACTTTTGGTGCAAATTTTTTAAAAAATATTATCGTATGAGGAAGTTATAGAGGTTTTAATATTTGTTTTCTTGTTTTCGCAATATAATCTTCTTTTTATTTGATCCTTCCCCTATATATATATATATATACTAGCCGTGTGCCCGCGCGTTGCGGCGGCGACAGTGTATAGCGTGTTATTCGTCTTCTGTCCGCGCGTTGCGGCAGCGGTAGCGGTTTATAAAGTGTGATTCGTCATTTGTTGTCGCGTTATGATGGCACGACAATTTACAACATGATATTCGTTACTGTTAGCGCGACGTGACAACAATTCACGATATGACAGCATAACAGTTTAGTAGTCAAGAAGAAAGTGATAAGCGTTGTTGACTTTTCTTTTCGATATGAACCTTTCACCAATTACATTTACTCTTCAGAGACATTTACATATTTCTTCTCCTTAAAATTTTTAATTACGTGTTTTCGCAACTCAAAAATGTGAACTACGTATTTTGCACATATTTATCTAATTCAATAAAAATAAAATTATTAAATAACTATTTTACTTTCGTTGATATTTACATATTTTTCACTTCTATTATAGTTATATATATAATTACTTTTCTCATCGGTCCGATATTTACATATTTTTCACTTCTATTATAGTTATATATATAATTACTTTTCTCATCAAGGACCGATGTTTTATAGTAAATAAGTGGTAAAATAAAAGATTGTACATGAAAGTGAATCTGAAATGACTTAAAAGACATGGAAGAATTTTAAATCTTGTTGTAAATGTTAACCGGTTATTAATAACATGAGAGATGATTTGTCCTTGTGTTTAAATAATAAGAGGGAAAAGGGAAAGAACAGAAGGAAGAAAGAAAAAAGAAAAAAAGGCTAAAGCAGTAGATGATTTAGGGTATGCCTTGTCATGTTGGAGATGAAGGTAAATACGAACTTAAGATTTATAGAAAAAAAAAGGAAAAATTAACTTATTCTTTGAGATGTGAATCGTCTCAGATAGAGCTCAAATTTAGGATGAAGCTGAATGAGCAAGGAATAAATTGTGATAGCTATTTAAAATTTAGGATGAAGCTGAATGAGCAAGGAATAAATTGTGATAGCTATTTAAAGAAAGAAAGGACAAGTCAAATATACTTTCCACCTATAACAAACACAACAAAATTGCCCATCAGGAAAATTAGAGGTCCTAGTAAAGGTGATAAATAAACAAAATGTACAGCTAAACATGCACAACAAAAAATTGATTCTTTTCAACTTCAATTCCAACTACAGAAATGGCCGATGCTGCTATCTCATATTGTTGAAATTCCAAGAAGTCAATCCCTACATTGCCAATCCCATCATTACAGGACCCTCCTACACCAGTCAGATTAATATAAATCATACATATGAACTAAAGAGTAGATTATAATAACGTAATATTAACTTCTTACAAAGTGTTTTCAGTTGCACTTTGAAAACATTTCAACTAAAAAGAAGATCCAAGAACTCTCTAAACTCGCAAAACGTTGCCTGCAACCTGCGATCGTTGAGTCGAACAGCCTAATTAAGAACCTAAAAGTTTGAATATGAAACGCGAAATTGTTACCTGATCTAACCTTCTTGAAGGTAACGAAAAAGATGGTCTCGCTACCCTCATATGACTACATTTGCAGTCTCATAGCAGCATCCAAACACCACTATAAATAAGCATTTACTTATTTAGATAGAACCTGCTTAGATAGGATCCTGAAATATTCGAAACACATACATAAATTATTCTGACCATTTCCGCAAGTCACCTGCTCTACCCATTAAAGCAAGCAATGCATTATAGACAAATAACTGAATGTAGCTGTGTTAAATTGAGAAAAAAAACATTCCTAAACCTGTTGTTCTTTTGGATTTTAACTTGATAAAGGAGGGGAAAATAAATGGGATGCGAAATTAAGAATTTATACAGGAAGAAATATGATAGTTTGGTTTTTATATTTGGCTCCACTTGAAAGAAACATGGCATGAGATACAAAAATACATAGAATTAGAAGAATATGAGGCTGATGAAGGTAAATGTATCACCTTTGGCGAGGTCAGCAGCTGCAAACGACAAATACAAAGCTCGAAAAACTGAAATTTTAGTTTAGGGGGATAATCAAAGTAATTAAAAATCATACAACAGCATATACCAAACAGGTTTAGGCAAAAGAAACTGAACCATACCTACTAAAAATTATGTTTTTACATAAGGTTTCTCAGCCCACTTCTAATCAAAAGATGACGATCTGATCACACGATTTCTTGAGCTTAGAAGGATGGGACCGTGGCTTCTTCCACCTAAAAATCACAACACATAATGATAATACACGATTACTAATGTTTAAATTATAAATCGCCATAAGTGAACCCTCTCGTACCAGCAACCCCTCGAAACGATCTATAAAACAAAACAAACTATAAAAGCTTCATAGGAAACCAGCAACCCCTCCAAACGAACTGTAACCTGCAAGCACCATAAACTCAAAAAGCCTGAACCCTGCAAACCAAATGAAAATAAACTGATCAACACAGGGAACGCTTCAGGTTTGCCCTGATCTGCCTATCTAGCTAAATGTGTTTGCGAATTCGACTCAACTCACCTGCATCTGTTTTATGTTAGGTTTGTGTTGTGTAAAAAAGTCACAGCCCTAGGTTTGAATGAGGCACAAAATCTATCTGGTTCCACCTCTTTCTGTTGTTGAATATGTTTTTACAGCCTTACTATTTTTGCATCCATACTGTTTTTTTAACCCTTTTGTTTAAATCTTTCCCACACTCCTAAGTTGTGGATTTTTTTTATATGAGGAGTAATCTAGTATCTATCTGACTGAAGAATATGACCAGGTATTAAAGGGACATTGTTCATTGTTGCAGCTCTAAAATTTAAAGGGAATAAAATAGCAACTTACAAACATGATTTTCTGGTTCATTAATCATGTTGTTTACTATCGGAAACTAAAACTGAACAATATAAAGACTGTAATAAACTGGTTGACTTAGTGATAACTCATTGCATTTTGCAAATTCCACCACCAGTTATAAAAAAAATAAACATTGAATAGATAAAGAATTTGAAGTTAAAACAAGATTTATTTACCTGCCTTCTTGCACATTTGTTTACCTGCCTTCTTGAACTCCAGCCAACATATCAAAGATCCGAACATTGCTATCTAAAGAATTTGGAAGATGTTAACTCAATTAAGTGAAAGTTCATCAAGATAAATAGTAAAATTGTGAAAGTTCTATGATGCCATACCAGTTTTCAACAGTAGCATACCTATTTTATAAACTTTTATGAGACCTTTAAATATATATATATATATATATATATATATATATATAGTGGGGTACCCGCGCGTTGCGGCGGGCGACGGTTTATAGCATGTTATTTGTCATCTGTTCATGCATTCGGCGGCGGCGACAATTTCAACGCAGTATTTGTTTCTGTTAGCGCGATATGGCTCGACGAAGACCATTTCAAGGTGAGAAAACCGATCGTTTATACTTAGAACGGTTGACCATAAGTCTGTCTTCACATCAGGTCAAAAAAATGTTTAGAAAGGTTATTTAAGAGATACATTTTTGTTGACTTTTGACACGTATGACCCGAGAATGAAGCATGAGCTTCGTATAAGAAAACTATGGTTCCTACTACTATGTTTTACCGTTGAAGAAATTCTTCTATTAGACCACTGTCCATGGACTAATACTAATCGTTCCAAAACAAAAAATGAGCCATTTCAAATCAATGATTCCTCAAGAATATAATAAAAAGGGTGGTTAATTTTTTAAGATCAGCAAGCAACTGGAAGAACAAACAACCTCAACATTTTATAAGTGTTCCACCTATATTATAATAAAATGTAAGCCATACTAAATATAACTAACTGAAAACACACCAGACATGATCATGTTCATGAATAAAAAAACCACACCTTACAACAAACTGTGTTAAAGGAATTTAAAAACAATCAACCTCCACATCAGAACAAAACTGATCTATAAATATACTTATAAAATAAAATAAATATCCCAACACTTTAAAAGCTTTGACTTTTAAATTATAAAATAAAATTTTGACTAATCTAGTTTTAACTAACTACATTATTTTATCAGGGAAGTACATATGCTAATTTGAAATTATAACAGAAGATATAGAACCTCACAGTTCATCCTTCAGATCGTGATTGCTGCTATTATGAGTTGAATCAGTAAACTTCGGTTGTCCTTAGAGATCCTCATTATCTGCAAACTGTAAGCAACTGTCCACAATTAGGTTAACAACTTTATCTCACAGTGTTACTACAATGAAAACATAATATAGAGGCAACAAGTTCCAAATGACAGCCTTGAGGTTTGGATGACCAAATGTTTTTCACTTGATTGAGGTGCAATTTATTGTGTCATTAGAAACATACATAATACATGTCTTTTTCTATTTAAATTTCGACTATAACATACCTTATGCAGTTCAGCCAATTTTTCAGTGTTCAGTACCCAATCTTCTCTACCTATCCATTTGGTTATGATTCTGATGTCTGAATTGCAGTAATAAATCCATCTTCTTGGTGTGACTACATTTTTTTTGAAGTTTATCAAACCAGAGCTGTCATCATAGACAGTTTAATACATGCTGTTTTAGGTAAATATGGCCTCATTTACTTTTTTTTTTCAGATTACATAAACAAAGACCAGGTCAAAGCATGTCCAATGGTTTTACCACTTCGTAACACCATATATCATTAAGGGAGCAACAGAAAAACGAATTTTTTCTTTAAAAGTTAATCTACTTTAAAATAGCTATTTGTAAGTAACTTTATAATTGCCCTTCAAATTTCAATATATACTCTTTTATCATGTGAGATTCATGTACCTGCTTGCCATTTCATTTGCAATGTCAGTTTTAGGATTTATCTCCACCCTTGTAGCTGAGCTTGATTGTAGGTGTGCAATGTCAGTTTTGGGATCCTTTATATATTATTGTCATTATTTAACCTCAAATAGGTAAATTGTATATGTAAAGTCAAATGGGTAAAATCTAACAAAAGTTTAGGTAAAACCAAAATGGGTCTGACGGGTAAAAAATCGTCCATAATGTGATGACAAACTTACAACAAATAAAATCAATTTACTAAAAAAAGTTAGAGGAATAGTATTTTGTGTTTATAACTGATCGTAAATTTATCATTTTAATTCAAAAAAGGGTCAACAACTATTAATAATATTTTTTTGACCCGTTATCCAGCCCATTCACTACAGAAACAATATCACTTTTCTTTGTGAAGTGTTTGATGCAAAGAAAACCTTTATATTGTTAAAAGGCTATGGTGATTGAAACCCCAATGGTTCTTCGCAAATCAAAATCCAAATGGACCAATTTTAAACAATCAAGTGAGTATTTCAAACCTGTAGATGAGGAGAAATTGAGGGTGGCGATTAACAGAGACAATTGGTGGTTCAAAATGTTGTGATAGTTCCTGTGGTGAAAAAAAACGCATGAGCAAGTGGACTATTTAGGCAGAATATATCTCAAACGAATTCAATGATCAAGTGGACTACATATGTATATGTCCCAAAACATCTAAGGCTATTGAAATTTTAACATTTACTTTGCGCAAGTTGTATATGTCCCAAAACATCTTTGAAGTCAAGTAGTAGAGCTATACCTCTTTTTCTAATCATAATTGACTTTGTAATAATTTATATTAGCATGCATAAACAAACATAGTAAGTACCTGATACAAAAATCTAACTTATTTGATGATCATTTATACTCAATACCATCATAATTTTTATAAATATAATAAGCAGTAGCAATGGACTCACATACCACTACAACAAAATAGTACCTGATACAAAAATACACAATAAAAAGTAGAAAAAAGTGATCAAAATACCAAATTAGATGCTATAAAAAATAAACTCCTAATATTAGATAAAAATATACACTTTTTAGAACCTTACAATGTTCATTTGGCTCAGCTCTACTCCAGCAACAGCTGCTGCAAACCTAAACAGCAACAGAAGGAACTAAGTTAATTCACCAGCATCTTTGATGAGAGTAGTTCTCCACATTCTTTGAAGGACCTCCCCAAAAGTATACTAAGCCTTAAAGTATTAAACCATCAGCACAATTTATAATTAATAATATTTATATAGAAGCAAAATATGAAATTATGGATCTTTATAACCTTTGAAAGACAAAAAATAAATAGAAATTCCAGAGAAACTTTCTTGATGGTTTTCATCTCTAACCTTTGTTAAGTTTTCTGTATATTTCCATATCTGTTTGTTCCTCAAATCTCCGTAACATCAAAGAACAGCCGCTACTCCCTGCTTCCAAAATAAACAATTAGTAGGATGAAAAACTGGTTAGCTTTTCCCTGAAGTTAAATCAAAAGACGCAAAAGATTTTGATTTAAAACCTACCTTGTGCGGGAGACGATGCTCATAGTATGAGCTCATGGATTATACTCTACCCTGTAAGTATTAGGCTCATTCTCAAGCTTCAGTTTGCTCTGATCAGTTCTGCAATCCACCGAATCCATCCAAGCCTAAATAACTATGTGGTCATAAATGCATTGAAACGTTATTACACTTATCAGAAGACAGGAATCGGCAAAGAAGGTTAACATAACACAACAATCATATATACATGAATCTAAACAAAGAAAATTAATTAGGAAAAATGGGTTTCCTACAAAACCAAAAAACATCATTGATTCAATCAAAGTGCAACAGAGGTATTGATGTTCAAGAGCCTAGAGTCTGATTTGGATTCATAAATCTCTTGCTGATGGTTGCAAGTACATGTTCACATAACAAGTACAAATTCCAAACCCATCCTTATAGCATTAACCAAATAACTCCTATCCACCACTAAAATCATTACAAGTGTCCAGGTCCCATATTTACACATAAGGGCATTTCGGTATTTTCCGCCATCCTCCAAGAATTAGAGACGGCTTCAAACATCGATCCCCTCAATTTTGTACAATGTACTAACCTATTCCTTCAAGTAAAGATACCTTATCTATGACCCTATAATTTCACATCAAACAAACCCATCATCTCCTTCTTTCTATATTTCAAACAACTGGATCATAATCTTCACCCCCATCTTCAACCATCCTCATCTTTGACTTCCATTTTTCTTCCCCATCTCCTATAATATTAAACTTCGTTCGACTCAATAATGGGAGGCGGCTCCACACCACCTGATGACACGAGTTCATACTTGCGGACGATCTTGAAATCGACGACGATTCTCACGTTCACCCCGATGATTCACGTGATCTGCTTATCGGAAATTCTCCGCTTGCATACGTTGGAGTTGATGAACAAGGTATATTATTTTTTCTTTTGCGATACGTTTAATGAGATGATTCCCTTTAAAGGTTTTCCCAAGACTTGTTTAATAACCCTATTTTTTCTGTGTGTTAAAAAAATATGTTTATCGTAACTTTTTGTAATCTTTAATAGAGAAAACAAACTCATGATATAGTCGATAATCAACTGATTTTTACAAGGTTTTGTGATATTTTTTTTTTCTTACTTCTGTTATAAACCTTGTAGTGTAATTTATTTTTGTGTACCTTTTTCTTGATTTTGTCATTTTTGAACAACTATTTAGGTTAAAAAATAAGAATAGTTACGTTTATAGCAACTCTTCATTTTCACCTTGGATACTGAAATATAGTTACGTTTTTAAATAAACATTTTCATCTTAGATAGTTGATTCATTCCTATAAAATTCCTCATAGAAAAATTATAATCACTATTTTTTACTAGACTTATTCTAATTTTTTTAACCAATTTGCCAATTATATATCTTTCTACAATCATATACTTTCCCAAAATTATATTATTCTGATCCCAAGGAGCATTTTTTGAAATGTTAACAGTAATCATAAATATGTTCTATGAGATAACTTTGTCACCGGTGTTTAGAATAATATGTGTATTTCGTATATCTCTCTGATCGGAATATCAGTTGCAGGATAACCTTTTTACTTCGGTGTTGCGCATACTAACATTAGGAGCCACTCTATGTAACACGAGTGCTAAACATTTGGTTAAAGTTTCTCAAACACCCTTTTTTACTATATTCATTATATATTTTTCTTGAAGGTTTGTATTCACCTTTTAGATGAGTCGGAATAATATTTATATTAATATATATCTCTCTGATTAGAATAACAATTGTTGGATAACCTTTTACTTCGGTGTTCCGCATGCTAACATTAGGTGCAACTCTGTGTAACACCAGTGCTAAACCTTTCGTTAAAGTTTCTCAAACACCTTTTTTTACTCTACTCATTGTATATTTTTCTTGTAGGTTCTTATTCATCTTGTAGGTGAATCAAAATAATATGTGTATTAATATATCTCTCTGATCAAAACAACAATTGCAGAATAACTTTTTTACTTCGGTGTTGCGCATACTAACGAGCCAGTCTTATATGTGGAGAAACTATTGAAGCTTACGAGTGGCTACAATGTGTTACCTTCAGAGCCGGTCGTATCTATGTTTTTGAGATGATTTTGGTTTTTCTAACATTTAAATCGTGTACCCATTAAAGGCTGTATTTACTTTGTAAGCACCTGTGTGTTATACTAACCCAACATGCATATGATTTTAAGTTTAACACCACTGCTATAAACATCTATTTTGTGTTGTATCCTAGGTGGTTATGATGTATGAAGTTTATGGGATGAATATATATATCAATTATTAAGTATTTATGTTTTGCTTTTGAACAAGTATTCGTATGATGCTTAACAGAACCTATTACTAATTTATTCATATACCCGTTATGTGGATAACTCTGATGCTATTACAACATAACACTCGTGCTATTGCAATATAACACTGGTGTTATTTCCCTTAACACATGTTGCCCATTCCTTGGACGATGTGAGAACCCGCTGCTATTACAACATAACATAGGTGTTATAAGCACTGTGTGAGAACCTTTTGAAAGAGCTGAAATAACCCCCGCATGTGGTTTATTAAAAACAACTATTTTGTGTTGTATCCGATGATGTATGAACATTGTCGGATGAAGCTCCACGGGATCACATGTTTAAGTATTTAGATACTTATTATCCTTAATAGAACCTGTTCATTTATAAAGAGTTATTATGTATTTAAGTTATGCTTTTTTGAATAAGTCTTCGTATGATCCTTAATGTAACATTTCACTAATTTATTCATCTGTCCATTATATGGATAAATGTCCATTATATGGATAACTCTAGTGCTATTACAACATAAAACTAGTGCTATTTCCCCTTAACATGGACAACATTATAGGGCAGGAAGTTACCAATATACTACAAATTTATAAGCTTTAACAACCATATTTACCGAGTTGATAAACAAATATAGATTTACCCTGATGTTGGAGGTCTTCAACACCCGTGTATACTTATAGTAACACCAGCGCTAACTGTAAACCATGGTATCAAACTATTTGGACATGAAGATGCAAGCATACATTTCTAATACATGTAAAGAGTTTATACATTCCTGTACCTCGTGTAATATAACACTCCTGATATAATAAATAAAAACCATATTTACCAAGTATAAATACAAACCATATTTACCAAGTAGATCATAATTTTATGATATTTACCAACCATATTTACCAAGTGGGTATTAACCAAGTATATCTTTACAATACCAGCAATCAATGATCTTTCACTGCACAACATTCCTTGGTATAAAAAATTTAATAATGCTCATTCTTGTACATGCTCCATAACTTTTTACCAACATTGCATTCCTACAATATTGAGATCCAACAATTAAATTTTATGTTATTATAAAAAAACTGCGTAAACATTAACATAACAATACCCTAAATAATCTCTCATTATACAATTAAGAACATTTAACTATTGAAGGATGTCTCGAATGCCCAGATTTCTTGAAACCCATCAAAATAACCCAGATTTCTTGAAACCACTAATTGGGTGTATTAAAACCGTATAAAATAATCCAGATATCCAAAATCAAGTGCAATAACCGAGATATCCAAAATCTATTTGTAACTGTTAAGATGGTATTTTCTTTTATCGAGTCGTTTTTTTAACAGGATCATGATTTTAACTTAAGAATAATAAAACGGATCAAAATAACCGAGTTTATAGTGAAAATCTAGTTATGCTTTTCGATATATTTGTGTACAATAATTCCTAAACTCCAATCCAAAATAACCCTTTGAACCTGAAGAACAAACTAAAAGAAAAAAAAATCAATTTATGCTTTTCTAAGAGAAGAACAATGGCAGATCTCCTGAAAATAACTAAAACATCATAATCCAAGGACTAAGAACAAACCCTAGATTATATCATTCACAAAAAAGCGATCTACTTTCACGAAAATTCCTAGAAATATATAACAACGAAAATTCCTACCTCGTTTTCCTAGTAAATAATATAGATTCTACTAAACTTTCAAGAAAATAACTAAAAAAACATCATAATCCAAGGATTCATAGACCTTACCTGGGTTTTCCGATTTTCTTTAGTTGACTGAGAATAACTATCGTCTCTTCCACACACAGAAATAAGCTGAAACTCTTGAGTATATTTTATCCGGTGAAAAATTTTAGTGAAATTGGGGAAAGTGGAATGGTGGTAAAGACAAAAAAAATTATGTTTTATAGGGGTGTTAAAAAGCTTTTATTGGAACTATACTTTGCAGGTTTCATAGAAGAATTGATGGGACTGAAGAGGAAACAACAAAGACATAAATGCCCTTTTCATTTTAATAAAAACCTAAATAAATATATATGGGCTGCTTTAAATCTTGACCATTAGATCAAGATCAACTTTTTCATCAAACCATTAATTGTTGGTTATTTGGTTAATGCTATAAGGATGGGTTAATATTTGTTCCCATCCCTATATATATATATATATATATATATATATATATATATATATATATATATATATATTAGAGTATAGAGTTGGGTTATAATACAAAGTACTTTTTATGTGAGAAGTGTGAGAAGTGGTTGATGTGTTAATTTTTAATGCATGATATTGTCTTTTTATTATATTTTTGGTAAATATATGACAATCCTAAAATAAATACACCATCCATTGGGTTCCAAACACTATCAAACACCATTTATTAAGAATTATTAAAAGGGCATTGTGTTAGGATATTATTACACTGTGTTTACATTGTGTTATCCTTTAACTCTAATTTTGATAAACATATGACATTCTAATATGGAAAAAACAATGTATAGTGTTATATATTTACCAAAAACATAACTAAAAGATAACACAATGCATTAAAATCTAACACATCATCCACTTCTCACACTTCTCACGTAAAAAGTACTTTGTATATATATATATATATATATATATATATATATATATAGTGAAAAGTTCATTGTAGACACCCTCATAAGTGTAGACATGTAGACACCTTTTTTCACCATTAGATCTTTTGATCTAATGGTTGTGATTAATTTGTTTTTTTCTTTTTTTATTTTTTCTCATTATTCAGAAAATTTCACATGTGAAAAGGAGCCATTTCACATGCGAAAGTGTCTACAATGAACCTCACCCTATATATATATATATATATATATGTACTAGCATGGTGCCCGCGCATTGCGGTGGCGACAGTTTACAGTTCATTATTCGTCATTTATTGACGCATTATGACGGCGTGACAATTTACAACCTGATATTTGTTACTGTTAGAGCGATGTGGAGCGACGACAATTTATAATGCGGTACATGCGCGTTTGACGACGACAACAACCAACGTGGTACTTGTTTTTTGTTAGTTTATCAATACTCTCATGATATATTGTAATGTATCTGGTATGGGAAAAGAAAGACTTCGAGTATCATACAAATGTAGTGCATATGGTATAGGGGAACAAACACACAGAGTTTCATCTTTAGTCTCACTAAGCTTGGTTTCACTATCTTCATTTCATGCATCATCAAGCTTTTTCTTCGCACATGTCCCTTTGTCACATTTTCCTCTAACTTAAACAATTAAACTCAAATGACAAACCAGAGATGACAACCACGGTTTTAAAGTTTAGATTAAACATTTGGTGTTATTTTACGAAGATAAAACACTCCACGTGAAGAAAACTCAAAAAGAGCATAAAATCAAGTTGCTCTCTTTTTTAGTTAAGTGTTCATCTATAATGCCTTTGAATCAAGTTAAGCAAAATAGAGAACTCAGCTACTTTTTTTAGTCCTATTTAATGTGATTGGCAATTGAAGTTATAGTTTTAGATATGTATAGATTTCAAAAACTCAAGTTAATTCACTCATAAATAACAGGTTAAAATAGTCATCTTTAATAATACGACCTAATTGTACTTAAATATAAAATGTGTGCGGTTCAATTATTTATAACATTCTAATCTTTCATCTAAAATACCATAAAGAGTCTTCATTTAAAGCTATTATATTAGATGGTACAAACGTAAATTACTTAGATAGCACAAATGTAAATCTTGGCAAGAAAATATCTAGAGGTATTAAAGGGGATAAAACGTCGACATGTAAACACAAAGAACATGAAAGTGGATATTTCTTTAAATATTAAAATGGAAGAAATTTATAGCCAAACTACTTTAAAAGCATCATAAATCCTCCAAAATAATATAGTAAGTGTTCCGATCATTAGAATTTGAACAGGCGAACCATTGGTCATTTGGCTCAATGGTATTGGTGATGAAGGGAAGACTTGGGACTGAGAGGTCACAAGTTCGATCCCTGAGCCTGACAGGTTTTCCACCCGGCCTTTAGAGGAGGTGGTTTTCCCTGGGAATTGGCTCAACTGGTGTGTAAATAGTCTTAGTTGGACGTTCCAAAAAAAATTTGAACAGGAAGACCCAAGGATGATGAACACAGCTTTAAGACACCCTGCACAAAAAAGGAAACTACTTTAACACTCAAAATGTGAAAATTTAAAAATCCCATACCATTAGTCTGTATCAAATCACATTGATTAATAATGAAAATAAAGCCTTTGAAACACAAACAAATTCTACTAAACAAACACAAAACTTAACGGCAAACACTAAGTAGAGTGACTGATTAAAACTAATTTGGTTCTAATATGGGTAGAAGGATCTGTTCAAACCAAGGCAACAGAAAGTTTGTCCTTGCATTCATCTATATTTGACTACCCATATTAACAATTTGGTTCAAAATTTTGGTTCTGGTACTGCCCCTATTAAATTGACTTCAAATGGCAATCCCAATCTTTCACTCATTTATATTTGTGTAAGTGTGCCTCTTAAATTGACTTTAAACCTATTTACCGCCCATATTAATAATTGAATCAAGTTAATACATCTAAAGTTAAAGGCCAACCCTTTGCAGCCCTTTAATGGGTCAGGAGTTCTTAAAACTGGTTCTTAAAACTGGTTTGGTAAAATATATCAAGTTAAAGGCTACATGAATCAAGTTAATACATCTAAAGTTAAAGGCCAACTCTTTGCAGCCCTCTACTGGATCAGGAGTTATTAAAACTGGTTCTTAAAACTAGTTTCGTAATACATCTCAAGTTAAAGGCTACATGAATCAAGTTAATACATCTCAAGTTAAAATCTTACTCTTTGCAGCCCTCTAATGGGTCAGGGGTTCATAAAGCTGGTTCTTAAAACTGGTTTGGTAATACATCTCAAGTTAAAGGCTACATGAATCAAGTTAATACATCTCAAGTTAAAGGTTAACTCTTTGCAGCCCTCTAACAGGTCAGGAGTTCTTAAAACTGGTTCTTAAAACTTATTTGGTAACTCTTTGCTTCTAACTCTTGTCATCCCTCTTTGCTTCTAGACTGGATTGGATTCATTTAGAGGTGGCTGATTTTTAAGATATGATACTGGAAAGGAGTCTGATGTTGATCAATGATATTTTAAGGTATAGGTGTTATAACTCTTAATCATTTATCTAACTTTGGATTTTTATCCTGCCTTTTCCAAACTGAGTTAAGATGCATTGATTCTTTAAACTGAGTTAAGATGCATTGATTCTTTAACAAATATCATTAAGTCCTAACTTGGCTTTCCCTGGCTGATTAACTAAGTTAACTTCGTTCCTTTGATTTTACAATATGGTCACCAATATGTCAAAAACTGATATAGCAAATAGAGTATTTACTTGATGGTTCCTTTAGGATGTCAAGAACTGATATAGCAAAAGATATAGAAACTGATATGACTGTTCCATTTAATTAACTCACATAGCAGAATTAAGATATAGAAAAAGCTTAAGATATACCTAACAAAACTTTATAGCAAAAGTGTAATCCGATTGCTGCTGCCTCTTCTTGCTCAGAAGATTACAGCCGGTTAATCAAGTAGTTGTTTCAACTTGCAGAGCAGTCTCAAACTGCCAACCTAAAATAAATTTTGTGGTTAAATGGATATCAGATATGTAATTTACCATTTTATAATATAAACAGTTTGTGTGCATATAAAAGAAAATTTTAATTATATATAGTTGTAACATGCTGCACATATATATTAGCCTACTAAAGCACATTTAACCGTATCAAGGATTTTAAAAAGTAACCATATCAAGGATTGGCCTACTAAAG
This sequence comes from Deinandra increscens subsp. villosa, assembly GCA_039602395.1. Lineage (NCBI taxonomy): Eukaryota > Viridiplantae > Streptophyta > Magnoliopsida > Asterales > Asteraceae > Deinandra > Deinandra increscens. The sequence goes on from JBCNJP010000009.1 coordinate 13,627,733, forward strand.
CACACTTATGAAATATGGTATGCTTATTTCTCAAAGACAATAATTTATGAAAAAAAAGTATTATAGCGAAATAATTTCTCAAGAGAAAAGTGCTTGAGAGCATAATAATAAAAAAGAAAGTAGATAAAAGGAATCTAGGAGAACATACCTCAATTTCTATATCAAGATCTTCAGTCTACACTTCAAATGGTAAGCGATAAATGTGCTGCAAGAAGACTTGTTACATAATATTTTTAAGAAAAGGACTCAATCAAATCTAAGGGTGGGTTGAGTAATGGGTCAAAAAAGGATATCTAAGTAATAGTGCAGGAACTAAATATTGATATGAAAAAGCATAGAGGTCCTAGGTGAGAAGGGAAACATAATTCAAAGATTACCAAACGTAGATATTATATTAGCTCATTGATAAAAATAGTTGCAACAGTGAATTTGAATGGAAAAAGTTGGCATATTTTGCAACTCTTAGGACTTTCTATGAGTCTAACAGTTTGACCTTTTTTAGGTTAATTGATAAATACAATGAATGATACACAAAAAAAAAGTTCAATCAAAAAAAATAGAACATGATTTTCTGTCAAATTGTGAATGTTATGTGTTCTTTATCATATTTATGCGTGGTTAAGAGTCCATTCAAAATAATTATCAAATCCCAACCATACTATTCTAATGAACTCTAAGATTAGCAAAAATAAGAAAACAATAAGAGAGTCACAGTGATTGTAGAATATCAACTTCAGTTATGTGCATGGCTCATATATTTTCATCGTGTTAACTGATCCTACAAGAGATGAACTTCAATTATGTGCATGACTTGTGAGTGATAAAATCTTTCTTGTTTGACAAAGGGTGCATTTTATTAACCAATTTGACTATACTTGACAAAGGGTGACTTTAACATGACCATCCCAAAGGGCAAAGGCCATCTATTATTTATGATCAGTTCAAAGGTCATCTAAACAGTCCATACCATGAGACCAGAATTAGAGTAGTAACAAATTTAGGGATGTTTGAATCAGATCTGTACAACACTGTGACGCCCGGCCCCTTGCGGGCTGGCGCCACGTCGTCGGATTTACTCATCAACACGTGATTTAATCAGAGATCACAAAAACTGGGGAAAATTAAAACTTTTATTTATATACACAGATGATTCTTATACAGCGGAAGCATAAACGTAACATACGATATAATAAACATAAGGTAAACTAAACGTAAGATAAGATATTCCAGCAACCAGCGTCTTCGCCGTCTCCTCCTAGAGCGTGACCAAAGCTTGACCCATAGGTGCGTCAGAACCTAGCATACATACTTTTAAAAAGTCAGCTTACGCTGGTGAGTTCTACCGTTTAGTTCAAGGGCCGTTTTAGGTGTTTACCTGATTTTCACAACACACATTTATAATTCACATATAAATTCTAACACGTATGTATTATGATAACATATCTTATTATCTTAACCATGACCCTAGGCTAAACTTCTAGGTCACTATATTTAACCAACCATTTGGTTCTCCATGAAGAGTCCGCTCACCACTGCACACTCCGTCCCATCTCGAAGGATAGTTATTACAACGGCCCAATGCAGCTCCGTCCGTACACGGTTCCCTAAGCCACCACTATGGGGAAGTAGCGTCTCTTCATTCTTCATCTCCTTCGAAAGGTTCGCCCGCCACTGCAATCGTCATCCTATCTTTTTCGTAAGATAGCTTTTGCGATGTCTGACTGCCGCTCCGTCCGTACACGGTTCCCTAAGCCACCACTATGGGGAAGCAGCGACCCTTCGTCTTCAGTAGCAACACATGCTCTAACTCTAATAAGTCATATTAGCAACTCATGCTTCAACTCTATTAGGTTCTAGTAGCAACTCATGCTTTATCTCTATTAGGTCATTTTCTCATCTTAATGACTCATTATCCGATCGTATATACTAACTACTCCTAGTTAAATAACCAGATGCTTTAGGTTTGTTATTAAACAGTGATAAGGCATTCATATACTGCAACAAATGGACATTCCCCAATTTACCGTTAGTGTATGTATACAGGATGTACCAGCGGCGTATCCTCCACACTTCCAATATACCGGGTAACTTATACTACTATGTATATATATAGGATGTACCAGCGGCGTATCCACCACATATTAATATAAGCAAATGCATCACTTGTTCTCATATAATCATACATATTCACTAAATGTTTACTAACAACTCCCTAGTCACTTGGCTACTTAATTTCAAGGCAAGTATATACACATGACATTATAATCAACATAATTGCATAACACGTATAAGCAATTTAATAACAATTTCATCATATAACACGTATATATCAAGTCACAATTATCTTGAATATATGTCACAAGTATTGTATGTATACTAGCCCGAAAACATTTAAAATATTTAAAAACATTTAAGAGTGGGCTCATAGAACTCACCTGATATCTTTAATCAGTTATTCAGACAGAACCTCCGTTATGGTCCACAATTAACCTAATCGCGTATCGGATTGTATTAATGCAAAGTTATTATAAATAATACCTACGTTTATTTATATCTTATCATCCTAATAATATTTTATTAGGGTTTATCTCTTTTAAGGTCAAAATGACCAAAATGCCTTTATAGGCATAATAACCTTTTTATTGATAATATGAAGACGCGCATTCCTATAAGTAGACACTCACTCCGGGATCGCCCAGTGTTGGGGTGCCATTGCCCAGATGGGATGGCGACACCCCCGCTTTTGCCAGAAACCCCAGTGTACAGGTGTCTACCCTTCCGGTCCGCACGAACTTCTAATATCCGATTAACTCGGTATCTTTAATACTTTATCATTTATTCATTTTAAACCCATATATACTTAATATACATATAAACATGTTATAAGACCAAAAGCCAAGCCCCCATACCCTCCGGATTATTTTATAGTAATTATTCATATTTAGAAACCCTAATTTCATGAAATTCTCGTTTAATTATCAAAACTTATTTTTATTCAAAACCAACTTAGGGTATTATCCATTATAACATTTTATAATATCCTTTAAAATGGCAAAGCTTAATTCAAAACCGTTTACTCGATTTGGGCAGAGTAACGACATGAAAACCCTAATTTTGACCCGTTAACAAAACCTTTACCAAACCTTTTCCAATTGTGAAATAAACTTAGGGCTTTCTTAAAACACATTAAATTAGGATTACCTACAAAAATTCAGACCCTAATTCCAACCTGATCACCCGATTTTAGCAAAACAAGCTCAAGAACCCTAATTTTTAAACATTTCTAGAAATCATACTTAGACACAATATTATCAAAAACTGAGATAGGTTATTGTAAAGCATACCTAATAACGGTGTACTGCAGAAATTTGGCTCCTAAGACCTTCGGGATTGCTCGATTTTGATAGAAGAAGAATTGGTTCGTTTTTAGGGTTTTTGTGATGAAGATTGAAGAAATTCGTGATGTTAAACGATGATCTGAGCCCGTTTTTATAGTGATTCAGGGCGCAGGAGGTTCTGCTACGTGCCCATGGTGATAAACCTTCGATTTTGACACGTTAAGGGTGATTAATCGGACGAACTTGGGCTGCACGTTGAGAATAAATCGAGCTGTCAAGAATCTGGTGCTGTTCCGGGCCGCGTACCGCGCAGGGGGAGGGTCTGGTTGGCGCGTACCGCCTGGTAACTTTGGTGAAATGACAGTTTTAGTCCCTGAACTTCTATTTTACATTTTAAGCCCCTGTACTTCTACAAACTGTTATTTTATGTACCGAACTATTATAAAACATGTTAAATGAAGTTTCTAAGGCTCGGGACACTCTCGATAATATACGTATACATACGTATATATATATTTATATATTTATATATATCTTTTGTTATTTTGCGTTCTAGCCCCTCAAACTTTCCAATACTTATTATTTCATGTTATGGATCATGTTAGGATATATTTTTACTATATTCTAAGCCTTAAAATGTTTATAATAGTTATAGATACGTATAATATCCATATACGTTGATAACTTTATATAAATTACACTTTTAGCCCTTCTACTTTTCCATTAACTACTAACACACGTATTCATATGTATACATCTATCAATTCATACATATATCATCATGTTATTTGTACCAACACATATCCATCTTATATTTTACTTTCTTTGCCGTTTAACTCATCCGTTTAGGCATTTTTCATCATTTTAGCTATAGAATACGTATTTCTAACACATGCAATCTATCTAATGCATAGTTTACCATATTTATCAATTAAACTCACGTAGTGATAATATAAACACGTATTTATTATGTACCTATGAAATTTGGGGTGTTACAAACACGGTTATTGTTCATATCATGCAACCAATAGTACAACTTCCACAACTCATTCAGGGCTGCATTTTTACTCATAAACCTCCCCATACTCGTAACCAATACAACCCACTGCAACTTCATGTTTATAAGTTGAGCAAGCAAAAAAGATACTCCTAACCAATAACCACCCTTTATGTATTATCCATCTTTTAGTAACAATAGCAGCAGGTTCAAATAGCCACATTAGGAAGAGTTGAATGCCATTATACAACTTGAGTTTGCAACAGATTTAATCTTAGAACTCACTACATCAATAAAATAAAAAAAAGAAACTCATGTGAAGGTTTGTGCCTGTTTTTAATCTTATGAATCATTATCATCATGAAACAATATTCAAAAGCACCAAATCATCCACATCATCAATAAAATTCTTTACATTATGCATGTGTATAAATAATAATAATTATGTGTATTTACCATCAAGGTTAATAGAAAGTATAAAAAACAAAATAGCAAGACAATTAGCCACTGACACAACAGAATATGATGACTCCAAAAATCTCATAGAAAACTTGGAAAACAAACTTAAATGATTTATTTCATAGCAAATGGTAAGTTGACTACAATATAACACAAAATAGTCAATGAAACGGAGTATTTTTGTTTAACATGCAAGTTAAGTTTGTAGAACCAGAATCTGTAAATGGTAAGTTAACTACAATATAACACAAATTAGTCAATGAAACGGAATATTTATGTTTAACATGCAAGTTAAGTTTGTAGAAGAAGAATCTGTTGATTATAAATTACTTTATGCATACAAGAGGTGCTCTTATGATTGTAAAACTCAAAAGATATTTGATAAGCATGTATATTTTCAATACCAAGTAGAAATGTCACAATCTATTTTGTTCAACCAAACATCAAGTTTTCAAAACTGAAATATCAAAACAAAAACATATTCAAGTATAATATTCAAGTGAAAAAAATGCTGACCTTAGCAAAGATACAAATTATGTGGTGTCCTGGAATGCTAGAAAATTGCTAGCAACATGCGGTTGAAGATCTTTAGGCTACAACACAATTACACACAATTAGGTTCTAAAATCAAGCCTATTTTAACATCAATACAAAGAACCAGAGTCTGTACCACAATGTCTGATTTGAATTGCGATTTAAGTGGAGAGGTAGAAGGTGTATTTTATAGGCCGATTACACAATTTGAATTGAAACTAGGGGGGTACCCGCGCGTTGCGGCGGCGGCGGTTTATAAGGCGTTATTCGTCATTTGTTCGCTTGTTATGGCGTCACGACACTTTATAGCGTGTTATTTTTCTTCTGTCACGCGTTCGGCAGCAACGACAAATTACAAGGGCAACAGTTTATAAAGCGTTATCCGTCGACGGAAACAACCACCGCGATACTTGCCTTTTGTTAGTTTATTAATACTCTCGTCACATATTTTCCATTGAACGTTTGTTAGTTTTGTAATTTATATCATCGATTTAACTTATCTAATGGAACAAACGAAAGCGTTTTGGAAACATACTTATAAATGGGATAAGTTTCATGCTTTCATCAATAACAATTTTAAAAATGTCAGAATGCAAAAAGATTGTTTTGATATATTGATACATGTAATTTGACATTTATCCACTTCGTCTAAAATTAAAAAAAAAGTCAATATTCTCTAATACATATTTGGGTTATGACCCAATTTATTAACCGTACATTATTTGGTTTCTGAAGACTAATAAAAAGATTTGGTATATCAATAAAATGCTAAAAATTTGATGACATAATAAAAAAATGGGTAAATAACATGGTTGCTATTTGTACCTCGATATATTTCATTTTTACTTTTTGCACTCCCCCTTTAATTTTATGAATAATACCATTCAAACATTTTTATTTTTGTTCTTTCAAACAAAACTTATTTATCTTTTGAAATTTACCAATTAAAAAATGTAATCAAATAAAATTTAGCGATATCCCTGTAAAAAATGCAATCAATTAAAATTTAGTGATACTCCACTATTCGTAAGTTAATCTTTAAACTTTCAAAAAAGTGTAAACATTTTCTAAACTTTTTTCTCTAGTTTTAAAGAAAAGCGATTTTTTTCTTATTTTAAATCAAAGATATTTTTTTCCTTGTTTCTCCATTCGAAAACGTAAATTTCTAGTTACACCAAACGACCAAAAATTAATAAAAGGGTTTTATATTTCATTAAAATATAATTAATGAGTTTTACATATGCAGAAGCGTAAATACAAATAAAAATCTAAGAAAAAACATCGTCACCCAAGGTGACGTGACTTGTCCAAAGTCACTAATAGTGTTTCAAGACTCATGCATGCGTACTCATGATACTCAAACATCCACAACCTGAGAAATAACATGCTAAAAAGTGTAAATACAAAGGTTAGTGACTTGTCCTAAGCCTTCTTTGGACAGTTATTTCAATAAATTTTTACACTTTGTACAAATCTCAAACGGCTCTAAAAAGGCTCAAACCGTGAAATCAAACTGGAACCAAACCGTTAACAATGGTTCGGTTTTATTTTTCAATGGTTCGGTTTTGGTTTTACCTAAAAACTGTGAAAAATCGGACATAATGAACACCTCTGCGTGTATCCCATTACACATCAAAGAAAAAAGATTTAATACAACAACAAAATCAGTCAAATTAAAACACTAAAAACTGAACCTTCCAGGCAAGTATTTTGTATATTTTATAATGAGGTTGTAGCAAATCAAAAGTTTCCATCACTCTCTCTTCTTCGTTGTATCTATTAAAAAATATATGATAATTATAAGGTTGCAAGTTTCCGTTCTGATGTAAAGTTAACAGAGAGAAATGAGACAATTATGTAATGTAAAATCCAAAACAGAACCAACCAATAAAGGTTGTTGTATTGGGAATTTTTGCTCTTCCACTTGATTTAATTTCATGCCATTGCCCTGGGCTTAAAATATGGTCTTTCGGACAATCGCATCCGTATAGAAAAGCTGAAAACTTTAGCAAGATTAAATGTTCTTTATATTACTGGAGAACACGAGTACAGTTCATAAGAAGATTAAACGCATATGCATGAAAAGAAGTTTCAAATACAAATGAACAGGTCCAGTGGGTAAAATAAAGAAAACTTAGATTAAAATAAAACAGGTCATATGATCCAAAGTGACCCATAATCTATTATTGATATATAAACCTCTGGATTCATTTTTACTGATACATATATAGAGAGAGTTGAGCAGTCACATATACATGTTAACATAAAAGATAAGATTGGGAGCTGACATAAGAGTGGGAGAGTGGATATGATATGATCAGCCCTCTGAATAAGTAATTACCAAGTGCAACAGCATTAGCTCTAACTTTCTTAGCATAGGCCATGAGTCCAGGTACATGGCTTATTTCAAGGCAATGGCTAGTGCACCAATCTGGTGGTTGTGTGGACCAGTTTTTGCATCTGCTTCTGTGCATTTTCCACCTCTGAATTCAAAACAAAGTTTGACTAAAGTCAACTACATTTACATAAAAAATGACAATTTGAGACAAAACATTCTCTTACTTGGACAATATTCGATCAAGTAATTCCCCACCTTCACACAATTTATATATTACAGACAAGTAATTCCCCACCCCAACCCAACTGTTTTCTCATCCCATGAGACTCAATGAACCCAAACTTGAACCTCTAATCCCAACCCATGTAGTTCACAATTCCCATCCTTGAGTTTGAGTTCCATAATCTTTGCTGATTTATCCGAAAGGCCCCTGTATGATGACAAGTAAATACCACCAATTCCAAACCCAACCCATGTCCCAGTCTATAAAGTTGACATAAGATATCCAAAACATATTCCATAAAAATGATTATCACTTGGTGTACCAAACTGAATTGTATCCCAGCTGCGGCGAGCAGCATAACATATATAAATCAGTGGATATTACACTTAACAGTAGGAACATCGAGGCAGCAACAAAATTTAATAACGAAAGACATAAATATCTAAAGTCCAATTTATAATTAGATAGATTTATATCCTATTACTTGTAGGACATGGGACATGCAACGTTTTCTCCAAGTTTATGCACAATTAAAGACAAACTGAATCAAAAACCTGTCTGGTAATTAAACTAATTTCCAAAAGAAATAACCAGGTGCATCAGATCTAGTCATATGAACATAGAATTACATCCCAAAAGTTCTATTTGACACCATTTCATTCAGTTTACCTTGTTTCCGAACCCGTCATCAAAGAATCTATGATCATAGTCCACAAATCAGGTCCCTTACCCACGAAACTTGGGTCTCCCTTTCTCGAGCCATGGTTTTAAATTCCCGTTGTAGTGATTCACAGCTGCTCTTCGAATTTCTACATAGAAAATAGCTCTCTACATAACACAGCTATTAGTTTTTATAAATGTAAACCCATGAATCCATTGCTGTTATTTATGGCTTATTATACATGCCATGGAGATTAAAGAGAATTAACAAGATAAGAAGCTTACTTAAAAGCATGCGTCTCTGGTGTATCTCCATTCTTCAACAATTATTTTTCAAGTAAATGCGACTCCAGCCTACATCAAAGTTGAATGGGGAAACATATTCTTTTATAACCTACAACACAAAATATATAAGAGATTTTTAAAAAAATATAATTAGGATGAGATATTTGATTTTCAAACTATATAAAATGTGACATAGCTTCATTGGTCTTGATGTGATTTTTGGAGTCCATGGCAATATGTCTAAAAGCAGCAACTGCCGCTGCAGACACGAGATAAACCCAACTGCCCCTGCAAAATCAAACTCACTAACCATGTTCTTCACATAAACCAAAATAAAAGATGAGGTGCAATAAAAATGAAGATCAGAATAGGAGGCTGCTGAATTTACATTGAAGAAGACTCAAATTTAAAAAGGGACACTAACCCAACCCATACACACATATACCTACTAAAATTTTCTCATCTAGAGAGTACAAAATTTAAAAACCTTGTAATCAAACTCACTAACCATGTTCTTTACTTGTTAATCTACAACCTCAAAAAACAGAAAGAAAGAATCATAAAAAAAAATAGGAATCTTAGCAAGTAATCCATGTAATTATGAACCCTAATTGTTAACCTGGTCTAATCATCATGTGTTTATAGTATAATAATCAATCGAAGATCAGAATACGTAGATAAAATGTGGATAAATTATATCAGAAACTTGAGTTATCTACCAAATATCTGAAATGACCAGAAACAAACCTTGATAGAAATGTCTAAACGAACAATGAAGCAAAAATCACCATCCCATAGTCTACACCTACGAAACGCAAATCATACCATATATATATATATATTAGCATAACGAAACGCTAATTACACTAAAATTTCAACCAAACAACAAAGAAAGATGAAAATATAACAGAATCACCTGATTGAATCCCTTAATTCAAACTGAAATCATCCATGGTGACAAATGGAAAAAAGGAAAGACAATGTAGACGAAATGGGTTGCTTGTGTTCCTGGTGCCTAGTTAGGGTTCGTAGGCCACTGTCACCAAAAATATATGCCAAAAATGTCATAAACTAACAAAACACCTCCAAGAGCAATAAAGATGTCGACCCTGCAGTATGTTAATACAATATTATAATGATACAAATCTCCATTTGAGTACATGAATATCACTTGCTGGTTGTTTCCAAACACCTGCAACTACACAGAAAACTTTAGGGTAAAGACCACAACAAACCTTTTTCGACAATTTTAGAAGTAGATCCAACCTTAGGCCAACTGAGAACCACAATTTTAACATGATGGAAGACTTGAAGATTTTTATAAAAAAGCAATTAAACAGTAATTTGGAAGGTACCGGGTTTGACTTTCTAAAGTTCAAACCAACCCACATAATTCTTCCTTATCAAATCAAAATCCACTTCAAATTACAAACAAAATTTAATAAATATACATTAACTTTAAGAAATTACTCGAAATCAAGCAAATACTTGAATGGGTAAAGAGAATCAATATGCTTGTTCCACAATCGCTTGAAGAATGCCTGGAGAAAACGAAAAACCCTCAACCAGCCCAAAAGTAAAAGCAATGACAAACCTGCATCAATTAAGAGAATCAATATGCTTCGTGTAACTCCTCGATCTTACTCCTCCTTAGCCAAATCTAAACGCAACTGTTATGAATTTGAGAACCTGTAGTGAAATACAATGCTCTATGAACGAACTCATGAACAATCGCTACAACAAACCTACAAACACAACAAACTAAGAGGCGGAGGTTAGTAAATCGCTTCGCAGATGTAAGAGAGAGAGAGAGATTGGAATTTCAAATTTCAAATCTGAAGATTGAATTAGGGCAGATGCGAATTTCGAAATGTACGAAGATTGAGGTTTCTCTGGACCCTTACTCCTCCTTAGCAAAATCCAAAATCGGTTGTCGTGAGCAATCGCTACAATAAACCTACAAACACAACAAATTAAGCGGAGTTGAGGTTAGCAAATGTCGATTTGAATTTCAAAATCCAAAAATCAGAAAGCATGAACATGAATTCAAAACAAAACGAACGAACCTTGAATCTAGAATTTGAGAGAGAGAATGAAAGAAATTTTTGAAATTTAACTGAGATTAGGTTTTCAAAATTTGAAATAGCAAATACTCGTGAATCATGTACAAATCTTGACATATCTGTCTTTCTATGTACAAACGAAGTTGCATCTGCAAGCCCTTTACCCGATTATGGGACTGTGTAAAAGCAAGGGTAGAAAGAAGAAGAAAGGCTTACCAGATTTGGCTTCCTGATGAGGGGAATGACATTTTTGGGTGGTTTGATCTGAGACCGAGAATTTCTACCCAGTCAGATATCCAAACAGAGATTCGAACTTAACACAGTTTTAACCTAAAACTTAATATTTAGTGTTTTAACATGTTGTACATCATGCTTTAGTCTCTTGTACCTCTTAATTTTCACTTGTAACTTATGCATAAATAAGTTGTACATCTTAATTTTCAACCATTTGGAAGAATATGCATTATAAGATAGTAAAGATAGTAAAGATTTAAATTGACCGCCAAGAAGAAGGAGATTACCAAATTCAAGTATTGACTGTCCATTACCCAAAGAACTGAAGAAGGGAGTGTCTGTATTTTGCCCTAAATTGAATCCAAGCTCATCGGTTACCCAAACAATTCAACAAAGGGGTGTCTGAATTCAGGGGTTTTTTCTGAGTTCAACAAAGGGGTGTCTGGAAAACACTCTAAAAAGGAGATTCTCTATCCTCTGCTATCACCAATTAACCAAATGGATCTCTAAAATCAGGGTTGCTAGAAAGGAAACTGAATTCACCCTCAAAAGGGAAGATTCTCCTCTGCAAAAGCATTCGGATGGTAGCTAGGGGTGTTCAAAAATATCCGAGTCCGAATCCGTATCCGAATTATCCGAAATTCCGTATCCGAATTATCCGAAAATTTCGGATATCCGGAATTTTGGATATCCGAAACTCGGATATCCGAAAATTCGGACTTGGACTTGGACAAGATTTTACAAAGTTTTCGGAAGTTTCGGATACCCGGTATCCGAAAATTTAAATAAATTAAAATAAATTTATATTAAAGAAATAAGGAATTATTGAATACTTGGACTATGTTTATTTGTTTTGTCATTTTTTAGGTCGAACTTATGTTTATTTGTATTTGAAGACTTGGACTATGTTTATTTGTTTTGTCGTTGTGTCGTTTTTTTTTGTTAAATTGTGGTTTTTTTAAAAAAAACTGGATTTTCGGATATCCGTTTTAACTATCCGAGTCCAGTCCGAAATTTCGGATATCCGAAATTTCGGATATCAGAAATTTCGGACTTGGACTTGGACAACAAAAACTGGTATCCGAAATTTTCGGATACCCGAAATTCGGATATCCGAAATTCCGGGTATCCGGTTTTGAACACCCCTAATGGTAGCTTGGGTCGCCGGTTCATAAAGAATCGCTTTGTGACTGGGTCGCCGGTTTAAGGAGAATAAGTGAAGCAGGGATTGGCAATGCATTAAAAGGTTGTACATTCAGCTTTATGACTTGTACGTGTCTTAAAATGAAGACCCTGTACTAATATACATTATATAGTAACATATATATATATATATATATAGGGTAGGGTTTCGTGTAGACCCCTTAAATTTTGTAGACCCCGTAGACCCCTATAAAACTCAATAAAAATAAAACTCAGTGTTGTAAATTTGGTTTTTTTTATTATGATAAGCTTTTAAGAACCCAAAAAATAAATAAATAAATTAAAAAAAAACAAAAAACATTAAAAAATCGAACATTTTAAGACAATGAATTTTAAAATAATGAGTTTTAAACGCAACACTGAGTTTTATTGAGTTTATTGAGTTTTAAACTCATTGATTTTTAAAACTCATTGTCTTAAAATGTTCAATTTTTAATGTTTTTCGTTTTTCTTTTTTTTAATTGTCTTTTTTTGTTCTTAAAAGCTTATCGCAAATAAAAAAAAACTAAATTAACAAAACTGAGTTTTATTTTTAGTGAGTTTTAATGAGTTTTATTGAGTTTTATAAGGGGTCTACGGGGTCTACAAAAAATAAGGGGTCTACACGGATCTTTTACCTATATATATATATATATATATATATATATATATATATATATATATATATATATATATATATATGGAAGGATTTGTGTAGACCCCTTAAATTTTGTAGACCCCTTAAATTTTGTAGACCCCTTAAATTTTGTAGACCCCGTAGACCCCTATAAAACTCAATAAAAATAAAATTCAGTGTTGTAAATTTGGTTTTTTTTTATTACGATAAGCTTTTAAGAACCAAAAAAATAAATAAATAAATAAAAAAAACAAAAAACATTAAAAATCGAACATTTTAAGACAATGAGTTTTAAAATAATGAGTTTTAAACGCAACACTGAGTTTTATTGAGTTTATTGAGTTTTAAACTCATTGATTTTTAAAACTCATTGTCTTAAAATGTTCAATTTTTAATGTTTTTCGTTTTTATTTTTTTTTAATTGTCTTTTTTTGTTCTTAAAATCTTATCGCAAATAAAAAAAAAACTAAATTAACAAAACTGAGTTTTATTTTTAGTGAGTTTT
>JBCNJP010000009.1:13641687-13748437 GCA_039602395.1 Deinandra increscens subsp. villosa
TTTCTTAACTCTCATTATTGTTCTTCTTAATAGAGTTCCACAACTTGTTCACTGCCTCATGCGTAATAGATAAATACCACAAGATCCAAAATGGTGTTGTATAACAATACCTGCATCTAAATGACTAACAAAACTTGTTTCGATAGGTTAGTAAAATATAAACACATGCCTTTATACCTACAAAACACGTTCCAACATTTCATCATTGGACAAAGGCAATATCATGCAAATAATTTAAGCAAATGATATGGTAATGCAACAAGTGCACATATTTGTAGTATTTTCATATCCATATATTTTTTTTCATTCTTCTAAAATGATCATTTTATGTATCCTATATATCTAACAATCTTTAGAATATATGATGGATGCGTATGTTTCCAAATAACTATAAACCTGAGACTGTTCTCCTGGCATATTGACCATTTACACGATACTTATATCTTTGTATCTCGAGATAATCATGTGTTGATATGAAACTTAACAAAACTAGTTTTAGTCCATACAGGGAACATGATAAAATTTCATAATAAATTCTCAAGGCTTTATAAAAATGCTTAACACATTATAATCCATCAACAATCCATTATGGATTAATTTCTTTCCATCTTGATTAATTATACATATGCATTCACTCATGAGGAGTTTGGATACATGAACTTAATATTTTAACAAATCAATTTAAAACTAATAACATATTACCATTCTTATCCATGGTTTATTAACATATCATGTCATCATGTGATGCTTAGTGGTGCACAAGGAATATTTATTTATGATATTTCAAATACCTTCAAGTATTCAACTATTTTGGAGGTTTTTATGGACTTCTGATTATATTTAAGCATTCAACGTATACAAAGAATCGTAACGTATTCGGATCCAAATGTGTATACAACAATCATAACATTCTCGAGAACTTATATTATTATTATGACACTTTAAACCCTTCAAAGATTCATGTATCATCATCAGGTGAGCCATATACCTAGGATAACATAATTTTCATAAGACGCATATCAATTCTCTATTGTATTACCAGACTAATGAACTGTTGGAATCTCATTGCATCCACCACCGGAGAATTTGTCTCCTCATAATCAAATTTATGTCTTTACGAAAATCCTTATGCCACCAGTTTTCTTTGTATTTCTTAATATTATTTTCACATCATGCTTTTGTATAATAAACCTGTTTATATCCAACATTTAGAGAATTTCACTCTGCCTAGATTGCGTCTTTCTATTTTGGTCAATCATATTGACTTTTCATCACAGGCAGATCTTAATTCTTGATCCTTATCATTTTTATTATTTCTAGCGCTTATTATATCCAAAGTATTATCGACGTCGATTTTGTTTTGATTCCATATATGTTTAGACATGATATAATTTATCGAGACATCTTCATTATTTTTCAGGTACTTGAGGTTCTTCTAGAACCATCATGTCTAATGTCTCTTTAAGAGACTCTTCTACTAGTACCTCGAATTGACCATCTTCATTAGTTACTCCAATTTCCGAGGATATTTTATTAATGGATTCGACTAGTCTGCCACGATTCATGCGTGCCATAGACTCGCTATCAATCTTTATTTGTCCTTGTAGGAC
Organism: Deinandra increscens subsp. villosa; assembly: GCA_039602395.1. NCBI lineage: Eukaryota > Viridiplantae > Streptophyta > Magnoliopsida > Asterales > Asteraceae > Deinandra > Deinandra increscens. Next base: position 13,643,298 of record JBCNJP010000009.1, read on the forward strand.
ACCAATCTTAATTGGAGCATTAGCAGTTGGAATATGTGACTTAGTCACTTTTTAAGGTCAGTGAATGTGTCTGGTAATTGATACACTAATTTTTCTGTATGAGGATCAAGATGATACACTAATAATTCATTTCAACTTTTCACTTTCCAACCGCTTTTAATCTCCCCCTAATGTTGGGAAAATTGTTTCATGTAAACATAAATCTGAGTTGTAAAATAAATCTATCACTATATATAGTGATTCATACCCAACATTTTTCCCAACCTCCTTTGAGCTCTCATCTTTGTGCATCGTGGTGGAGCAATTTTAATATACATCATACAACCAAAAGAAATATTAGATGAGACATATTGGTTACTGACCATAAACCAACTATAATGGGGAGGGAGTATTAAAATTTATTGGTCTGATAACTTTATGTAAAATCACATGCACCTTACATACAAACATAAACATTTGCTCTTATAGTTATTGGCTTTGCAATCAATCATAGACGTTTGATAACCGTCCACAACAAAAGCAATTCGTGTACGAACTTGAACGACATAAAGTTCAACACTTATTCCAATAATCATTAGTAAATTTGGGATTAAATTCACCGTTATTACAAAAAAAAAGTATATGATAATATGGAAGGGTGTGCTTGCTATCCCATTAGCTAAGCAACAATTCATGCAGCCTTCGAGTTGCGAATTTGATAACCATTTAGACGATGCATCGATTTATAACACTAAATGGTATATTAGTTAGGATATATATCATTATATCCTTTATCACTTCCATTGTACTTAGGAATTCACATCCTATCTAAGTTGGTAAATAATAAATTCCCTTAAGAGCAAATATCATATGTTAATAAGTTTGAAGAATCCTCCATTCCTCAATACAATTCACATCATCATTGACTCGGTGTGGTCTGACCACTCATGCCAATAAAATAATCATGATCTATAAACTTTCCGTTTGTGATCTTATGTGCTTTAGTTACACTTGTAAAAATACAACAGAATGACACATCATTTCAAATATTCATGTAATGTCACATTTTTTTTCTCACACCTTGTTCTTATATGATCATTCTCTTCTTTTACCACTGTGGTGGTCAATCTCATTATCGTCATGAGCATTAAACCGATTCACATTTTGTTCATACCTTTTCATAATAATATTGCTACTTCCAAGTATGTTTGAGGTGTGATAAATGTAAATTGTTTGTCTGAGTTGTTCTATTTATTGCCATCTATATCACAAATGATAATATTTAAAACATCATAGAGAACTTGTGTTTTCAATCTGAACATCAGGATAAATTCTCCACTTATTATATCAATGAGAACAACCACGACTTCTATATTAGTCATTATATGATAAGACTATCACCACGAACAACCAACATAAATTGAGAATCACAATATAAATTTAATTAGAATGTACATAAGAGATATAATATCATATATTAAAATCAAAATTCAAGCAGAGATAGTATGATCAATAAATAGATTTTCAAAAAGAATAAAAGAAATATAATTAAATAGCTAAATAGATTTTCAAAAAGAATAAAAGAAATATAATTAAATAGCTTTAAATTCTTTTACTTTGTAAAAATAAAACTGACAATTTGATTAGTATTGAAAGGGATAATAAATGGTGTACTGATCATCACAAATTAGAGCCCACAAAAATATATATGTATATATGATGCGAAGAGAGACTGCTTTTCAAAATTGTTAATATATCCTTGGGTTTTCTTATCTAAAAGATAACTAAATTCAATCAAACAAGCCTATGATAAAATCGATCTTTGTTTCAATCGGATTAATAAAAAAAAGGTAACTTTAATCAATCTTAAACTTAGTTCACACAAGGATACAAGATAATATTTCAAGCCAAATCTACTATGTCCACTTATAATAATTTGTATATCCATATCATATATCATGAGAAATTCATTCTGATCATGAATCGATGTAAAACGGTGTAATCAACTACTAATTAAGAAAAACCATGTGATATGAGATTATCAAGAAATCTAAATGGTTCTCATGAAAAACTTAGTGAAGCCTTGTACCAATTGATTGGCCGCTCCCATCTTAAAGATATAGTCCCTTTTAGTAAATTACCATACAACATGGTTTCTTTAATATAATGAATGAACCAAATCAAGGTTGCCTCGGATAACATTCAAGATAATGTAGCAACAGAAAAATATTGTTGCAAAAGAAAATTAAAAAACAGAGACAACCATACTACCTTTATGGGACTTCACTGTCACTGTGTGTTACAATTGCTACTGCATAAGATAAGAGTGGATTCTATACACATGAACACATGTACCATGGCTCAAAGAGTTTTAGTCAATCCCCCAAATAATAATGAAATTATATAAAGTCTAAAACCAACTCTGGCTCTTCACCCATTCTCCATGGGTTGTCAATATCCCCAAATCAAATTCCACTATTAAATATTGTAGGATAACTTTTGTGCATTTTGATATATCTAAAAGATGATATGATTGAAACTCATTACTTGTTAACCGATGATTGTACAACGGTAATAAACAAAAGATCGTGGAATCAAGGGAGAACAACGGACACCAGATTACCGCTGTCAAATGTTCCACCGCAGCTTGGGATTTTAATTCCCCTTTATTGTTGGTGTTGCTTCATATTTTTGTAAGAAATAATATTGATGTTACATCATGTGACTAATTAACATATGCACGTTTCTAAAAGCATTTAGATCCATAAGAAGGTGTTTGTAACACCCTTCATATTAGGCCATTTGACCCGTAAAACCTCTAGAACTGAAAAGTCACAAAGATGTAAACCGGCATGAATTTTAGTAGATACGGTTTCATACTTAAACATCCAAAATGAATGTTTCTATCCGGCTTTGTTGGGTTGGGTCGAGTGAAACCCATGGTCACCTTATACAAAATTAGAAATGTTTGTTATTGCTTTCTCGCATATGAACATAATAGATTTAGTGGGAAAAATGATAATTTACATTCACATTTTACGTTAAAAACATGATAATTAAACAAAACCAAAATAGATGTTTGAAAAAGAGAAAAAAACATGGCCTCTAATGTTTAAAATACATCATCATTTTGGTTTATTTGTAGGTTGACGGACAGAAAAGATAATACAATATTATTTTTCCTTTTTAAGATAATTCCCATATGATAAAACACAATCATAAAAAGATAAGAGGTACTACAACTGAGCTTTAAGATTACAAACCTGGCATGGTTGATTGGTCTTATGAAATAAAGACGTTGTTACAATGATTCCACTTCAAAAGTGATTCGTGCTGATAACGTGTTGAATAACAACAACCCATTAGCATTATATCTAAATATGTATAGAGATAAGATTATATAAACTATAGAAGAAAAGAGAGTAGAAATTAGATACAACTCATATTCTTCATATGTATTGATCTTCATTACATTATATAGCCACTATTTATAGGGCTCATGTATTAATACAATATAATGATAAAAGGGAGTTATGAATATGGATAGTCACTTAATAATGATTCATAATAGTTATTGATATATTAGTTATGTTGACTATTGAAAAAGAGTATTTAATTTATTTTATAGATCTATTTATGGTCTATTGTACTTTTTTTAACGGTAAATTCTTTTTTTATTTCTTTTATTTTACTTCAATACCAAGGTTTGAACTCTGGTCTTTATTAAAGAGATTTTATCTCTTACCATTCGGCTACAACCCCAATGACTGTCTATTGTACTCATTATTGATTGATCAATATACAAAACATCATTATTCAATATGGTATCACAGCCTCCAAGTTCCTAAACCCTAAAAAAATATCTTTGACTTCCTTCCATACGTTGCCGGCTACGGCCATAGCCTCAAATTCTGGCTTTTGAGAGCACTCTTTGGGATTAATCACTTGTGGTGTGTGCTTCTATTGGAACAAAACAAGGAAAAAGAGAATGGAGATTATTGGTCGATATGACGGATATTGTATATGGACAATATCCACCGGCTCACACATGGTATATGGATACGGGTGCATCCATTCATCTTACCGCCAACCCAGGTATATTCCAAACCCCGTTGTCAAAATCTAAATTAGCAATATATTTATTGGGAATGGCAATACATTACCGATTAAGGGTTCGGGTAATGCTTTACATCACCTCCCAAACCAAACCTATAAATTAAATAATGTCCTTCTAGCCCCCGACAGCATTAAAAATCTTTTTTCGTTCGTCAATTTTCTCGTGACAACCAAGTTGCAATTGAATTGACCCACTTGGTTTTTCTTTAAAGGATCTCAAAAACTGGCAGACTCCTTTCTCGCCACAATAGCCCGGGCGACCTCTATCCTTTCACAACTCCATTAAATAATGTTTTTGCTTGCTTGACTGCTCACTCTTCACATCTTTGGCACGATCGTCTTGGTCACCGGGCTCCCATGTTTTAGATATTTCTAGTCTAGTCTTTCTTGTAATAAAGACAAATCTTTTGATGTTTGTCATTCATGTCAATTATCTAATAGTAAACGACTTTCATTTACCAATTCTGTATCCGTTACTTTTACACCGGGTTGATATTATACATTGTGATCTCTAGACATCTCCCACTTTGAGAAAAACCGGTTATAAACATTACATGGTTTTAGTAGATAACTTTACAAATATTGTGTGGGTTTACCCCCTCAAATTTAAATCTGAAACATTTCCCATATTCAAAAAGTCTCATAAACTCATTCAAACCCAATTTAATAAATCTATCAAATATTTCCAGTGTGATTTGGGCGGCAAATTTGATAATCGTGATTTTCAAAATTTTGCTAACAATCACGGTCTCGTGTAACACCCCAAGTTCAGTTGATATTTTTTTTCTCTATGTTTAAAAATGCGGTTATTGCGTGATATATTATTCTATGCCCATATACTTATAGTTGTCTTGAGTAAATAATAAGTTAAACAAATATTAGGTTGACAATTGAAAATATTATAGAATTAGAAGGGGTTTATAGTGAAAAATTAAATTGGGGCAGAAATTAACTATGCATGCTAGGGGGACTAAATTGAAATTATTGAGATAAAACAAGTCTGGGGAAAACCGCAGACCATAATCTCGATCGCAAGGAGGAGGGGGGAGGGGGAAGAGGAAACCATAGCTCTATGATCTTGTGGCCAAAATTCTGCATTTGTGAGGAGAAATCCATTCAAAGAAAGTCGAATTCAGAGACTAGGAGGCCATTAGAGCTTGAAATCATCCTCTTATCTACCTATTTGTGTCATGTAAGTGCTCCATGAGATTTCTAGATCTTGGTGTGTAGTTACAATATAAAATTGATCCAAGTTGGTTGTTGAATATGATGTAAAACCCTCATAGGAACATCATATTCAGGTTACATGCTAGTAGATTGAACTTTGTTGGAAGAATTGATGTGGGGGTTGGACACCCAACTCCTAAAAATCATATGTATGAAATGGCTATGGGTTGGGTCTAAAGATCTGATGAATTAAATTTGATGATTGTGTTAGAGCATATTCCTATGCTATAGTGTGTCTCATGTATTGTATCTATGTGAGAGCGTATATGTAAGTCTTAGGGGCAGCGTACCATGTTCCATACCAAATGGTATGCTGGCCAACGTACCAAATGGTACGTTGGATGGTACGCTGGGTAGTTAGTATCACCTTTAATAGGTTGACCTGTTTAGCATGTTACAACTCTTGGTCATTCATATCTACATTCTGTGTGTGTATTCTGTGTGTGTGTGCTCTCAAGTTTGAATCAAAGCAATCTCATTGTATTTACTCTTTGTGTCATTGTGATGTGTTGTTTAGTGTATATAAAAAGTAGGGTTCTACACTATCAAATTTTAAATTTATAATAAGGTTATCCACCAGGGGACTATACTAACACACTAAGGCAAGTATACATGTCGTGCGCAGCAAAGTATTGGTAAACACCGGGTTGTCCAACATCAGGGAAACGAATTTGTTGAAAACATCGATTAATAATTAAGCTGGGTTTTGTTTTTATGATTTTGAAAATTATAATTTTAATTAAGACTACTAAAATAAAGAACTGAAAGAAGTTGAGAAAATTCGATATTGAGAGAGGATCGCTTAGGCATTGACTCCTCCATCTAGGTTTGATAGACGCACTAGTTACGTTTATGCCTTATCGTTATGGTGAATTAGGGTCCTAAGACAAGGCTACCTAACTCCTATGGATAGGTTCACGTTTAGGGTTATAGATACGCCCTACACGGTTACTAATGTTCCATGGTTAAGGACTGATAAGTTGGTTGTCTTTCAAAGTGCCCTAGGCTAAGTCCCGAGCTATCGGTGTCTCAACTCACAATTGGTCGAAGGGTTAGGGTAGGATTGGTCCTAACGATTCTAGGGTTATGAAGCGGTTGTGTTCCTATTGCATGGTTGACCTATTAGGCTCTGGATACGACTGAGCAGCGGTAGACCCGACTTATCAGTGATAATCAGTTAATAGACAATATCAAGGGTGGCTACTAGCAGAGGGTAGGTGATTTCTCACTCATCCCTACGGGTTGGACTCCTAATTGGATACTAGGGTTTCCTAACGATCACGACTATTTCTAGTTCTTGCGTACACCGCAGATTCTGTGATTCAGTTATACGATAGATTCCTAACTCAAGATGGGTTGCATGCTAAAGCTAGGTTTCCACAAGGTCAAGAAATGGACCAGATTCAATAGAGAACTCAATTACATCAACCAAAATAATAAGAACAAAACATTTACTTTGAAAATACAATCATAAACGAAAACTGATACAAAAACATAATCAAACCATAGTTGGATTCGTCTTAGCCTAAACGATCTTATGAGTTTAGCCAAGCATGTTCATATTCATACAGAAATCAATAAAGTTCAAACTGAATTGCATAATCAAACTCAAACAAAGTACCGAAATGTAGCTCGAAATGATGAAAATCAAAGATTCTCAACTCGTCGAATGCTTCAAGTCTTCGAATGCTTCAAAAGGCTTCACTCCAGGCTTGTTCTCTGCTCTCCAAGATGTCTTGAATGGTGGAGATGGCTCCTCTATTTATAGGGTTCGAATTCTGAAGTTTCCAAATGGGGATCACCTGGTCACGGCCATGACAGTGCCTCTCACGGCCTAGGCAGGCCATGAGCTGTCGTCTGGTCCATTCTGATGTCGGTCATGGCTTGTAGGTCGTGACAGGGGTCTTCATGGACGTGATGGGGGTCTCATGGCCGTGACAGGGGTCTCATGGCCTAGGCAGCTTTGTGATCAGGAACCTCACGGCTTGGCCTAGGCCGTGACAGGGGGTCTCACGACCTACAACCGTGAGATTTTTCAGCTTCTTGAATTTTTCCGTTTTCTTCCTTGTTCTCCGTGCCAAGCTCGATTTCCTGCAAACTCATCATGTTTATCAGAATTACCTATATTTTAACATTTTTAACCTTAATTCGCTAATTCGACCCTAAAACCCGTTATCATTTCGTATCAATTTTCACACGCATCACATTGAATTCATCTCATAATCACTATATTAGCACACGATCCGTCGCTCCATGTCTTTATAAGTGGTATCAGGGCTTTCTGGTTCCATTTGCTGATCAAATAATGTGATTTTTGAGATTTCTAGAGAGAGAAAGTGGGGTTTTGGTCAATTTTCATCAAATTTTCTCAAATCTGAGTGTTTCTGATGTTAGTATGATTTCTAAACGTTCCTAGTGTGTTTTCATTGCTTACTGCTGCAAATTACAGTCCAAAACCTTCAAATTCGTGAAAATCCGAAAATTTAGTTTGGTACGCCGGTTGAATGTCGTGGTACGCTGGATGAACTTGTTGGTACGCGTGTTGGTACCCTAGGCAATCTTCAAGCAGTTGTTAGTACGCTGATTGGTCCGCTGATTGGTACGCAAGGCAATCTTCAATGGTGGTGCGGAGCAGTTATGCAATAACCCGTTTCTCCTTATTCTTATTTTCCATTTCGTAAATTTAATCAATTCTCGACTTGGGTTTCAACCGAAATAACTTGAAAATCAATCACATTATATAATTTGATATCATTTAACCATTTAACGATATCACATATCTACGTAAACGACCGTCCCAACGGCTTTATCAATAAAAAAAATTGAACCATTTCAACTTATTAGTTCCATGGTTACTCGTTAATATTTCGTTTATAATAATTTCATGTAAGGTTCAACCTTTGTACATCCAAAGATGTCCAAAATGCAACCTTATTCCAAATTAATGGCTTCACGAACCCCCTTCGAGTTGTTCTTCACCAATTACCACTTTCATTATATTGCTTTCACGGCTCCTAAAGATTCGTTCTTCACCAACTTCCACTTTCTTTATATTGGTTTCACTGCTCCTAAAGAGTCGTTCTTCAGCAATTACCACTTTCTTTATATTGGTTTCACGGCTCCTAAAGAGTCGTTCTTCACCAATTTTCACTTTCTATATATTGGTTTCACGGCTCCTAAAGAGTCGTTCTTTACCAATTTCCATACGCACATTTCAATTTCAAATTATGACCTCATGGGTCCAATCCTTTAATTTGACTCGATTTAGACACATGTGTATGCATTACTATTTATCAAAGTGTAATCCAGGTTGGGTAGTCCCACCCGATTGTACTTTAGAACTTGCCCATTATGCATTCGAATCCTAGCTCAATGCATTTTGGAGTCGTAATGCATTTTGGAGTCGTATATATCATCATCCATCCACTTGCTCGAGGGGAATTTTCCTACAAAACCAATGTGTCAAGATTGACCACTTTTATAGTTTTCCTTACCTCAAGTAAGGTTACTCTGCATGAACATCAATATTTACGTGTTTCAAGATACTATATTGCTACATTATTTGTCACAATGTTATCTTGTTACGTTCACAATTCTATTCAAGATAGTACATTGCACTTTAACTCGTTACATTGCTATCTTGTTGCCAAATAGTCTCACAGATTTATAGGAGGTCTTCTCCCTTAGCATTAACCCGTTTCTATCTATCCGTAGAATTTACACAATTCACGGTTCTAGTGCTTAACACTCTTCCGTGCTATTCACCTTTTTATGCATTACATCAAAGATTTCACAATTTCATAGTTGCATACGTTTAACCATTCGTTATACACTATTTACATGCACGCCATAATAAGCAACAAATTTTACTCACCCGGATTCCCGATCAAGGTTGAACCAAACACCTTTTTCGTACCTCGAGCACAGGGTTTGAGTTCAAGCACTGTACTAATACTTGAATCCCTCAAACCACGGCTCTGATACCAACTTGTAACACCCATATCAGAGTTTAAAGTTTTATGACATTTACTAACGTCCAAATTTTGGTCCCAGAAAATTTTTCGTTTTATTATAGCAAAATGCATACTACTTTATTTCATTGCTTCAAAACCGTCCTTAGAAGAAAGGTTTGGTTCATAAGAGATGAACTTCTATTTTTTAAATTTGGGCATGACCCGTTCGTAAGTATTAAAATCCTTACGAACATCACCTATTGCAAACAATTCCAGAAAGACAATCATTTGAATTTAACAAAGTAAAACAATTGATTCGTAGTCGAAAGACTACGGTCCGTGGAGTTTAACTCCTAAACATTCATAGGCCCTTCCGACTAGAGAAGTGGCCATACGATGCATTGTCTTAAGGTAATGCTTGCAAGTCGTCATCTTGACAGTGTTCGATTCTTGGAAAGCTCGATGGTCATCCGGGCTCCAACTTTATCTAACCTGCAATTTACACCAACTATATTAGTGTTTATTTCCATAATGTGCATACAATAAATTAATCAAGAAAGAAAAGCATTAGTTACAAATTGGGTTCTAGGCGTATCACCTAGAATGAACCTTTCTCCAAGCGATAAGCTTGGAGGATCAGGTGTATCGCCTAGTTTGAGCTTTGCTCTAAGCGATACGCTTGGAGCGAAATATCTGGGGTTCATGCCCTGTTCAGCCAGAATTTTTACTTAGCCAAATTTTGGCTATTTAATCTAATTTTCCCAATTTGTCCATCATACCACTTGGGTCTTTTCCCCTTACTAAAGACTCTAAAAACACATCAAAACATGTTATTACACAATTTTTAACCAACCCATTTCGGGTTTAGTTGACAACTAAGTCCAATTATCATGATTGGCTAAATTCCAACCCGTTTGACCCGTTAAGCCTCACTATCAAGTAGTGAGATCTGTTTATACAATACTATGGCTATTTCTTTTCATTACCAATAAACGATAATTGTTTTGAATCACCATTTCATCCTACAGTGTAGCAATTTAATAATTGTGGCTCCATAGAGCCATTTAACCTATTTGACCCATTAACATGGGTTCCAACAAGGCATATAACCCTTAAGCAATACTTTTGCATTCGGATATGGTTCCTATGGACCATTTATCTATTTCAACCCGTTTAGGCCCCACAACACTAATGGACCTAAACTTTATGGCTTATGATTAGAATTCAATTTCCAACCCGCCTCTCCCATTCTAGAGGTTTAGTATTCACATTTACATTCCAAATGAGTTTCTCTGAATTCTTTGATTCGTTTGTTATTTGATTACCTCTATATCATAGGCTTCTTTAGCCATTCAGATCATTCATCACACGATTAACATTTTAACACATTATCATGATCCCTACGAACCATTTATCTTACTATTTTTGGTTTAACACCGTATGGTTTTCTAATAACCATTTATCATTTCTTGGCTTCATGTTTCCAAGAACCATTCATCACCCGGTTAACATTGTAACCCATTATCATGATCCCTACGAACCATTTATTTTACTATTTTTGGTTTAACACCGTCATGGTTTTCTAATAACCACTTATCCATTCTTGGCTTCATGGTTCTAAGAACCATTCATCACCCGGTTAACATTGCAACCTATTATCACGATCCCTGCAGACCATTTATTTTACTAGTTTCGGTTTAACACTGTCATGGTTTTCTAATAACCATTTATCCATTCTTGGCTTCATGGTTCCAAGAACCATTCATTGCCCGATCAACATTGTAACCCATTATCATGATCCCTACGGACCATTTATTTTACTATTTTCGGTTTAACACCATCATGGTTTTCTAATAACCATTTTTCTATTCTTGGCTTCATGGTTCCAAGAACCATTCATCACCCGGTTAACATTGTAACCCGTAATCATTAACATAACAAATCATCACATAATTATGGCTTCTATACACCATTTAGCATTCAGGTATGTTTACCTACAAGGTTTAACATTACACATCTATGAGGTCATAATGGAACCTCTCTTTCACTCATTATCAATTTCTTAGAGCTTGACTCTAATTGTTTGTCTACTTAGTTATATTCAACTTCTTGACTTGTCACATTAACCAAGTCCATCTTTTTTATAAACAATGTGCATTTCACATCTTTATAGCATCTATGAGTCAATAATAAGTAGACCTGGCAAAATGTGCGGGTCAGGTCGGGTTGGGCCGCGGGTCAAAATGGGTGCGGGTCAAAACAGGTGCGGGTCAAGATGGGTGCGTGTCAAAACGGGTGCGGGTCAGAGCGGTTCGATTTAAAAAATTGCCTAAAGTGTCCATTTGTGGACAAAATGTAAACAAACCCATAAAATTGATTTAATCTTATGAAAGAAAAAACAACAGATTAAACCCAATAAACATCACAAATCGCAAACTAACCAGAACCTAGAACTGAATTACGAGCAAGAAATTAAGAACTACCATCAGTTTCGAGACAAATTTGGCGCTGAATTTCTTCCCCAGGACCGGCTTCCAAATCGATCTTGCTAGGTTCGATCATGAGAGAAGGTGCAATGAGAGGAGAAGGATCGGCGTGATCAGCCATCGTAGAAGGAGATGAATTTTGACAATTTCACGCTTCTAGTTCCTAAATTTGAGAAGAAGAAGCAAATTTTGTGAATCAATTTCGATGCAGATGAGATGTGATGAAGATAGTGGTTGTCTGCATCGGTTTCAACATTACGTCAAAGCGTGAATTGGGATCATACTACAGCACTCTTGTTGATTCACACCAAAAACCAATGGAAGCCTCTGTGTTTTCGACAGCCTTTGTGTTCAATTTCACGAATTGGTTTGACTGAATCAGAAAAAAAAAACAGAAGCATAGATGACGATGGCGAGAGGACGATGACGAGGGTCTTCTTCTGTCTTCACGATGAGTAAGGACTAAGGAACCTTTGTGAACATTACTCAGATGAGGATGGAGATTCTTTTGTCTTCACGATGAGGATGAAGATTTACGACTGACGAGAGGACCTCAGCGTTAGGGCATATGAGGATGAAGATTCAGTGCGGGTGAAAACGTGAACCTAAAATCTCGACCCGCATGACCCGTAACTTAAGTATTAAGTTTTAAAATGACCCAATCTGACCCTCAACCAATATTAAACAATCCATTCTGACCCTCAACCAAAATTAAATGACCCAACCTGACCCAAAGTTTTAGTGGCGGGTTGAAATTGCCACCCCTAATAATAAGGTATGTAACATAGCATAGATGTTACCTCGCAAGCTTGAACTTATGTTCTTTGGGTAGCTCAACCTTCACATTGTTTACCTCAAATCATTTTAGCATTTATACTTCCATCATGCCTCTTTATTCATTTGACCCATTCGCATCCAAGCCTGCAACCTAGCTTGTTAAGGATCATTATTAAATGTAGGATTAGTTGATATAATGACTAACTTAGCCATATATCACTAGCCACATTTCAACACAATTTTCCCGATGCATAATCATGCTAAATTCATGGTTTTACTTTGACTTTCTAGAAGATAAGCCGTGCTTAATATATAGGTGCATAATATTTGTATAAGTCATTTCCATGTACCTTAGATACTTTTAATACACCCAAATATATGCACATAGTCAACTATAATCGACCATTCATGTTTTAATGATCCACGTCGACATAACCAATTTTAAGGGGTTAGAAAAACATCTTATTTTTGTGCAGCAATTTATTATGTTGCTGCTGAAACCGACACTTTTGACCACTGAACAATTTTTATCAGCCTTTCATGTTCAAATATGAATTGTAGTGGACTCAAAGATCTTTCTAAGCATATAGAGCACACTTTCACCAGATTATTTTATAATTTTATATGAATTTTCTACTAACAGGACAGAAGCTAAAAATGCTCCCAGACAACATGTTAAAAACTAAGAATAGTCATTTTTACATCATGTTTTGACCCATTTAACATTCAAATAAGTTTTGTATACTTAAAGTGAGTTGTAGTATACTTAAATACCTTTCTAACCATATACAATACACCTATATTGGATGATTACATGATTTTATACAACATTCAAAGTTAATGACCCATTCTACAATTCATAGCTTTAGATGCATTTATTTAACATATTATGAATCCATGTAATCACAACATAAATCAAATTCATACTTCATGCTTCCTAGTAGTGATTATACTACATTTGCTATGAATTCTAGTCATAAATTTCATTTAGACATTTCATCAAACACTTGGTGTGCACCAATGTTCATATGCCTATTTTCCAACCTAAACAAGTAGGTATTTATCCAATTCTTGCAAAATCATGAACATTGAACATTTTCACAAGTTAATCTCCTACATTAGGAAATCAACAAATCAACTCATACACAATTTGAGCCATTAACATAATAAGGTTCAAAAACCCCAACTTCATATACTAAATTCGTAACTGGGGTTTCAAGTACCCAAAACTTGATGCTTAAGCCACAAAATTAGGCATACAAGTATTTCTAGCATGGTTCTAACATCATATAATCAAATAGGGCATAAAATCATGGCTTTAATCCATCAATTTGATCCCTGATTTCGAACAAAGGTAGGCAAACACCATAAGAACACTTACTTGATGGTCTCCATAGGTTTAGGACTAAAAATAGCTCCTAATTTCTTCCATCAAAACCAAAAATCCACAGCCTAAGGCTCCAGATTGCATGTCTTGGTTTTTCTATGGCTTGAAGAGGGAGAAGGAGGCTGGGATGCTACCTACGCATTATCCAGATCGTTCCTTTCTCTTTTCTTTTTTTGTTTTTTTATTAAACAATCCCCTTATTACAAAGCTAGCCCCTCTAGTTTATTTGTTTAGGTTATTTAAACCTTAACCTCATATTTACATAATAACTCCTTACACTTCCACACAACAATTTATTTGCAGATAAAGTTAGATATATCCTAACTCTATGTCGCATTTAGCCTGAATTTTAACGGGTTTCTCTTGATAAAAATCGGGTTGTTACACCAATACCAGTCAAAACGACCGTCTCGACGAGCTCTACACTTTTACTGGCCTAATGGCCAGTACCCTCCGTTTCGATACCCAAATTCTGCTTTTAAGACGCTCGTTTTTGAGTTTGAAGTTTTTACGTTCGGTATCGTAATTTCAAAATGAATGATTATCAAGCGTTTTCCGCGATTCATAATACGATGCAAGCTCTAGTTAACTATGATAATGAAATAGGAACAAGTCAGAAGGTTCCGAAGTTGATCAAATTGGAAGATTAGCAAGCGTTTTACGAATGATGTTGATCTTTGGTTGGCTTATACTAATCAATATGAATATCCAACGGGTACCACTGGAAGGCCAATTGTGCAACGAAGTTTGACTGCTAGACAAAAGAAGGCATATCAAGCTGAACAAAAAGCTTACGGAACTTTAATCATGGCATTACCCAAAGATCTATTACATCAGTTTTCTGCTTATACTACATCGAAAGAATTATGGATGCTATACAAAACCAATGTGAGGGTAATGATCGGTTTAAGAAAAGTAAGCAAACGGTTTTGAAGAAAGAGTTTGACAATTTCAACCATTATCCAAAGGATGATATTTCAAAGCTCATTACTAGGTTGTCACATTTGCTAAGTGAAATGACTTTAGTAAGCATCAAAAAGGAAGAATCTGATTTGAAAGACAAGTTACTAGAGGCGTTACCTGAAAGATGGAAAAATTACGTGATGATGATTACTAATGATAAAGAATATTCAGGGTTGTCATTCAACAATTTGATTGAAGAGATACTAGCAAGAAATATGGAATTGAATGTGAACGAATCCATGCTTGCACAAGTACAGAATCCAGCAGCATATCATGGTGAAAATGATTCAACCATCCATGCTAAAAAGTCAAACATTTTCAGTGAAGTCCTACTACTGCTTTTCTTACTAGAAAGTCTGAGAATTTTGGTTATTCTCCAGGGTGCAATTTTACAATTCTAAATCATTCACCTCAGACTACATTTTCTGCTAAGACAGTTGACGAACATGCTGCATTGGTATCTGCTTTAATAGCATCATCTTATGGTTTCATAGTTGGTAACATTGGTGATGTTAAGTTGTTTAAAGATGATTTGAAATATTTAAATGAGGATCATCTAAATCAATTAGATATGGGATGGCAGATAGCTATGTTAACCGAAAGAGCTAGAAGATTCTTTCACAAAACTGGTAAAAAGGAAATTAATCCAAATGGCAAACTTGGCTTGGATAAATCAAAGGTTAAGTGTTTCAAGTGTTTAAAATTTGGACATTTTGCTGGTGAATGTAACAATCGAAAGGAAGCTAATACTTCTACTCCAACAACCTTGGTTTCTCAAGTTGATAAAGAGTATGATTAAAGACGAACTGCTAGTACTGATCAGGTTGCATTAGCTGCAATTCAAACTTTATGTGACAATCCGCATTTTCAGGTCCTTTCCTAGCATTAACTGAACGTAAACTGTATTAAATGTTATCTATATATTTACGTGTTGACTGTGTTGACTTTAGCAATTAGGGTCATGTGTAATCATCATGATACGAGCATCCACTTAAGTTTAGAAGTTTTATATTCTATGATTTATATAAATTATTCGTTATGATTTCATGTGCACACTTTTCACTCTATGAGACAATTAAACTCATGATTTTATGTGATATATGTATATATAAACATTGTACTCTATTATTTTAGGTGGCGGGGTGTCACATAATTATACCTAACGTTCCTATTATTTTATGTAAGTTTTCACGTATTGTTACGATGACGGATCTATCATTTTATGTGAATCGCTTATATAATTATAAGTTCGTAATTACGTTGTTTTGTGAACATATATAGTGGAGTTTACATCTTATAAATATTATACACTGATTTTATTTGGGCAAACACACGTATTCACATAGTTAAAGTATTCCCCGTTAACTCCGTAGGGATTAACTAACGACTTCTAAACTTCCAAGGGTTATTATTGTCACTATCTAAACCTCCTTTTAGCTAACTAAACCGCAGGGACCAATCCTGTAATTTTTGGAAGTTGGCTCCTCATGATGTAAACTATGGAGGGACCATAATTGCCACTCTTAAAAACTCGATTTGAAGTTAAAAGAAACTGTCGACGATGGTCGACTCCTCCCGTAACCGTTCCTCTCTTGAAATCGAATTCATGCCTCCCATCGGTTACAATCCTTCTCCAATTGATCAGTCACTTTAACTCAATGATAAGGAGAATGACAATTTCACTTGATCACTTTCACCATCTCGAACTCTCCTTCTTTCTTGCTTTCCGTTTCCGTCAATCAAGCACCACCGAACTCAGAATTTCCAGCCATTTAACCACCGTTCAGCCACCGCCAACCAGTCAACGGTGATCGTGAGCCATTGACGAGCAACCGGACGCTATTAGAAGTGCAAATCATGACCGTGCTCGGTGTTCGCATTCGTGTTCGGGTTCGATTTCGACATCAAAAACACGTCAATATCTCATCTCTGACTCAAGGTAATCATCTCTCCATGTTTGTCGCTCGTTTCCTGTGCATCGTTTTCATGTTTTATGTTTTCCGGCGACCGGAAATAACTCCGGCGGGTCTAGGGTTTTTAGTGAACAAGATGATGACTGGTTTGTATTAGTTATCTATTTGTTTTAACAACATAAACCAGCAATCGCAGACTAGCCCAGTGGCTAAGGCCGCGAACTATATCGCAAAGGTCCTGGGTTCGAAACCCAGCCTACGCGTTTCTTTTTCTCTTTTTCTGTAAACCAAGTTCTAGGAACTGTTGCTAGATAAAACCTATTAGGTTCGATTTGTTAACCAATTAGCGACTTGGCCCAGCGGTTAGGGCGTAGGCTTGTTGGGCGAGAGGTCGCGGGTTCGATCCCGGGCGACCTCATTCTACTCATGTTTTCTTTATTTTTACAATTCTATGCATATTGGCCAACTAAAAACTTGTTTAAAATGGGTTCATAGGAATATTTAAACCCGTAGAAATATATCTTGGGCTTAAATCCCGTAAACCATATTTTGAATTGTAAACATGTCTAACATGTCGTTTTAAATTAAAATATAGTTCTAATATGTATATATTGATTTAAAAATTATGAGTTTTCTTTTTTTTTATAAAAAGGGTACTATATGTATATGTATATGTATATATATATGTATATATATTTTGCGTAAACTAATATATAAACACATATCGTTGGTTTATTAAAACGATTTAATATTTTATCTGAACTTTTAAATATATATATCTTGTATTGTGAACTCTTTATTCATGTCATTTGTGCATTTGGTTTATATTATGTATATATTTATTTTGGATCTTTGAACTTAGAATATATATATATTATTGATATATATTATATTTTCCGCGTTATTTCGGTAATCGCTCGTTTTGGCAAACGTGTCATTCTCGACTTGTTTTGGACTTCATGATAATTCGTTTACGTCGTTTACATTAGGCATAGTCGTTTGTTGAACATACACTTATACTTGTATGCTCGTTAGGTGATTGATTGCTTTCGCAAGAGCCGTTCTTGTTAATTGCTGAATTGTTTATCTGGAATTTTGCTATGCACCCGAAGGTGAGTTGCACGGCCCCATTTTACTGTTTTAATCCTGTTGGGGGAGATTAACATGCATGAACTATACAACTGAGATAATTAGACTTTTATATATCACTTGAAGTACTTGAAGCACATATACAACAAAGTCCTTCCTATGGTACCGTTAATATTAATGACGATAGCGGGAAATATATTGTAGTACTACTGGGTCTGACAAACCCCACCCGGGTCAGTCTCTCTGGCACGATTGGATATCGAACGGGTGTTATATTCGTCTTAAACACAACAAGGCAAACTATAAACAACTGTTAGCTTCGGTGACCATCAACGTGCGAAGTTTCATGTATATAGCCTAGCTAGCTATTTGATATATATTAGTGATTATGCTCTTACAACTTGACTGTTGTTGAACAGTCAATCTTAAACTCAAATGACTGTTGTTGAATAGTCAATCTTAAACTCAACTTGATTGTTGTTGAACAATCAATCTTAAACTGAGCTTGAACTGTCGATGAACAGTTGATTTACATTAAACTGGAACTGTTTTTGAACTGATAAACCTGTGAACTCACCAACCTTTGTGTTGACACTTTTTAGCATGTTATTTCTCAGGTTGCGGATGTTCGAGTATCACGAGTACGCATGCATGGGTCTTGAAACACTTCTAATGTCTTTGAACAAGCCACGTCACCTTGGGTGACAAAGATTTAACATAAGTACTTTTATTGTATTTACGCTTCCGCATTTATAAAACCTAATTATATATTTTAATGAAATATGAAACGTTCTTATTAATTATTGGTCCTTTGGTGTAACTAATGGACGGCGATCCTGGTTTGTCACGCCCCCTACGGCGCGTTATAGCGCGTGGGATTTTTGGGGGTGTGACACTTTAGAGAATTCCATTTATGAGAATAAAGCACAATCATCCAATGATGCTACCAAGGATTCTATTTACACGACTTCTCCCGCTACACTTTATGATTCTGAACTAAATCGGTATTATACAATGTATCCTGATGAATCTGCAATTATTGCCAAAATTGTACATAGTGAAGAAGAAGTTATTTGTTGCAAACACATCTCAATTCCCGAGTCTTTTCTTTATACATTTAAGTTCATTTTGAGTCGGTTTTATTAGTTTTAGTTGTTTTTAATCAAATTTTGAGTCGTTGAGTTTTTTATTTGTGTTTTATCTATTCTTATAGGTAATTGGTGGATTCCCGGGGCCACAAAATAATTACATAATTGAAGATGGATACAAGAGAAGTACAGAAGATAAAAAGAGAGTTGAACTGCTGAAATAGTCAGTCCAGGCGTATCGCCTAGACCTTAACATGAACTGCGCGATACGCTCGAGCTGAGGAAAAGCAAAGTCGGCTAAGGCCGAATATTTTGTCGCCTAGTGGGCCCAGGCGTATCGCCTAGTGGGACCAGGCGTATCTCCTGGGGGAGGAGTACTTGTACGCGATACGCGTGGAGAGCCAAAACCCGCAAAAGAAGCAATTTCCGTATAAAAACAATTTTAGCGTTTTAATTCGTCATTCTTCGGCTGGAGACGAATAGAGAGAGGCCAGAGGCGATTTTTAGAGACAAGGAGGGGCTAGAATCAAGTGGAGATCGATCGAGGAGACAAATTCTCCATCAAATCATTCACCCGGTTCTTTCTTTACCATTGAATTCTTGTAATTACTTGATCAAGACTATGTTTTGTTTACAAATTCTGGAACTTTTCTGTGTTTGTGACCATATCATGGTGGTTGGCTAAGTAATTTGCAACCACCTAGACTATTACGACAACTATTTGAGATTTATGACTTTAATTCGGTTTTAGTTATCTGATTGATGTTGATGATCTTTTCAATTACGTTAATTTGCTGTGATGATGCATGTGCGTACTGGATTTGGATTAGTAATTATCAAATAAACCTTGCTTTGCTTGCGGATGTCTTCCGGTTTAGGTAAAGTAGTGAACTTGTAGGTTATGCTTGCAATTTATTATGATTGCTTAGTTGTAGTCATAGGTTTAGTTTATAATTAGTTATTTGAGTCTTGTGTGTTTCTCTCTAAATAACCTTAAAAGGGTGATAGTCATCGGGTAGTCGGGTTGGTAAATTACTTAGGACCAAATTGTCCCACGAGGAAATTCCCTAGGTTAGGTTCCTAATTTGCTAATCTGAGTCATTTGCAGTTAATTAGTGGTAGCTCCTGCTAGCTTAGGGTACCCGGGATTAGGTTCAGAGGTGGTTAAGTCTAGTTGAAGTAAGAAGCACTCATAAGGTGAACTCTTTTCCGAGTGTAGGATCATCTGTTAGGAAGAACTTAAAGGGTGAACTTAGCGCCATTAGGATTGCTAAAACCGGCTTAAGTTACGAGTTTCAAATAGGCGTCTAGGTCTAGGTGGTGCCTTTCTCACCTAATTGTTTCCTTAGGTTTCTCATGTTTGTTTGCTAGTTAGCTGATTGTTAAGTTGGTTAAATCAATTCTAAAAACCAAATTTAAGTTCTCAAAATTCCTTCCTTAGGTCTAAGTTAAGTCTTGTTCATTATAATCCGACAGGTACACTTGCCTTAGGGTTCGGTCTAGTTCAGGTAGTTTGGGTCAAATTTAGGTGTTTCTAGGTCTAGGTCTAGGTTTTAATTGCATTTTTAGGTACGTTTCGAACGCATCAAGTTTTTGGTGCCGTTGTCGGGGACACTTGGCAATAGCAAGATTAACTTAGGTCGTTACTAGGAAATTTTGAGTCTTTCAGGTTTTTCCGTGTCTAGAGTCTTAGGATTTTCCTATTTCAAATCTAGATCTTTAGGTTTTTATTTTTATATTTTTATTTTTGTTCTTTTTATGTTTTATGCCACACACCCGTTCCCGAGGTCCACCTGAGCTTACACCACTTCTAGATCCCGACAAGGACATCCATGAACGGTTTCGCGTACTTTGCGTGGAACTCAATGCGTTCATTCTTTCCACAACTCACTCCAAACCATCAACTTCCACACAAATTGCACGCGACACTAATCCCTCCCATTTCCTGATCTCACCACCATGGCGGCACGTCAAACCGTCCACGAGCAGGCCAGCGCCGGCGATAATGACGCTCGGTTTGCCATCGCTCAACCCAACATTGCCAACACCGCGAATTGGCAAGTTCCATCACATGTCATCAACGCGCTCGTAAATTCTATTCAATTCCATGGACGTGATGATGAAGATGCACCGACTCATATCTCACGCTTCATTCTAATCTGCAATACGTTCGGACTCACGGGAGTTACGAATGACATCATGTATATGCGGTCGTTCCCGTTTTCACTCGCCTCTCGAGCCGTCGTTTGGCTCGAGACTCTTCCGCTGAATTCGATCGCCACCTGGGACGATCTGAAATCTAAATTCTTGAAGAAATATCATCCTCCAGCCAAAGCTGCACGTACCCGGGAGGAAATCCACTCTTTCAGGATGGAGCCCGATGAGCCTTATTCGGTTGCCTACGAGAGATTCAACACCCTTATGAGTAGATGTCCGCAAAATGGGTGGAAGGACTGGGCAATCACTGAAAAGTTATATAATGGACTTCCTTACTCGGTTCAGAAGGAGTTAAATATTTCGGCTGGAGGTCATATGATGGAGAAGCTCTCTGTTGAGGAATGCAGACATTTATTTAAGAGCTTCACGATAGCTGAACAGCAGACACCTGGAGATCGGAGAGTCACGCTGGCCCCGACTAGATCACTTGCACCTTCTACTTCTACCCGGGGTGTCCATCACATTGGCTCAGAGACCATGACGCTTAAGGAGTTAGAAAACATATATAGGACTTTGGAAGAAATTAAACTCCACATTAAAGCCAAATGTGAGTTGTGTCGAGGCACTCACGACACCTAAGACTGCCCACTAGCCTCTGTGAAGCAGGTTGATTATATTGGAAACCAAAACGAGTTTGGTAATTCTTTTCAGTCCGGGTGGAGGAGTGGCCAAAATTCTGGATGGCGCGATGGAGGAAACCCACCGGGGTTTCAGGCGAGGAACAACCAGTACGAGAGAGGAGATGACATGTCTAGCCTGAGAGAGATGAGGGAGTTGATTGCAAACGAGACCCAGATCCTGGCGCAGATGAATGCGCGAGATGAAGCTACCCAGAAGAAGCTTATGGAGCACGACACGTTACATCGAAATCAGCAAGCTTCATTCTTGGATTTACAGCGTTCGGTTGGTGGTATCACCAAGCAGCTTAAGGAGCTAAATTCCTGTGGGGGTCAGTTTTCTGGTAGGACATACAAAAACCCCAATACCGATGTCAATGCCATTAATACTAGGAGCGGGAAAGTGGTTGCGAGTCCATCACAGGCGATCGTTGAGGAGGAGTCGGTCGATGAGGATATCGAGTTAGAAATGCTTGACGGGAGGGTGCATCCGACCGTGAAGCCAACAAGTACTGCACCAAACGTCGAGGATGAAGGAGTCAAGGATTCACCATCTAGAGAAAAGCAGATGAAGTGGGAGGCGGCAAAGGAGTAGAAGAGAGTTTGGTTTGCTAGTCAGCCGATCATAGCAGAGGACCTGAAGCATGTGCCCTATCCTGAACGATTAATTCAACAGAAAAATGCATACGAGTATGGTCAGTTTCTTGATATTCTTAGGCAGCTTAGGATTACATTACCGTTTACTTAAGTTTTAAATAAAATGCCTAAGTATATTTTTTAAGGATATGCTAGGTAGTAAAAAGAAGCTTGAATCATTGTCTGACATAACCCTTGATGCTAACTGTTCAGCTATAGTCCAGAATAGATTACCCGAGAAACTAAATGACCCAGGGACTTTTACTATTCCTTGTATTTTTGGTAGCTCTTCTGTGACTCTTGCTTTAGCTGATCTAGGTGTTTCTATTAATGTGATGCCATATTCTGTTTTTATGCACCTAGGGTTAGGAGAGTTAGCGCCGACTAGGATGACAATATCCTTAGCTGATAGGTCGGTAGTTAAACCCAAATGAATAGTGGAAAACGTGCTAGTTAAGATTGACAAGTTTTTATTCCCTATAGACTTAGTGGTGGTGGATAGAGATTATGATGTGAGGTGCCCGCTGATTTTAGGTAGACCTTTCCTTAGGACTGCCCAAGCGTTAGTTGATGTATTCGCGGGTACTATCACTTTGAGAGTAGATTATGAGTCAGTTCAGTTTAGAGTTGGGGGGTCGAGTGATAAGAATAATGAATCTGTGTATTTTCTAGGATCTTTCATGACTATGGTGGATAGTTGTGTTAGTTATGTCACAGGTGAGGACCTAGTGGTAGTTGGAATAGGTTGGAGGGTGAACTGATAGTTGAGGATAAGTGTGGGGAAGATCCCGGGGTGTTAGAAGAATTAGTTGATACCGAGGAGATTTTTGACCCGTTAGTGGAACCCGGGGGTGAAGTGGTAGATGAGGAGTTATTAGTGGTTAAAACTGATGCTAGAAAAGCCACACTTGGCGATATAGGTGAATCTGACAGGGCAATAATGCTTAGGCCAAGTGTGGGGAGGTTGTTGGTGTTTGTGAGCAAGAATGACCCGTAATTAAGTTTTGTAGGTAAAATTAAATACCTACCGGGTTAATTTAAGCATTGGAAGGTTAAACACTTGTTAGAATTGATAAAGGTTGGAACTTTTCATGTTAGGAAGTTAGTTGGTGCTTGTGCTAATAGGAACCGGGTGAAAACCAGTATTTTTGTAGTTAAAGATGTGAAATCAAAGC
Source organism: Deinandra increscens subsp. villosa (assembly GCA_039602395.1). Taxonomy (NCBI): domain Eukaryota; kingdom Viridiplantae; phylum Streptophyta; class Magnoliopsida; order Asterales; family Asteraceae; genus Deinandra; species Deinandra increscens. The sequence continues at coordinate 13,666,921 of JBCNJP010000009.1, forward strand.
CTCCGGATGGTTTGGGAGGTTGTGGTTCTGTTTTGTGCTAAAGGATTAAGTGCCAGGGTTGTATATTTTGTATATGTGTCTTTTTATTTTCTGCAATTGTTAGTTTTTCGTGTTTTTGCGTATTTTGGTTGTATGTTTTTCGGTGTTTGCAGGTGATTCAGGAGGCTCACGGTTATTGGAATGAGAGGAGGTATTGTCCAGGTATGATTTACAGGTCTTAAGTGCAGGGCTTGACTGGGAAATTCGACCAAAGGAGAACTTGGGAGCTAAAAAGATATAGAAAAGTTTTTAGGCCAAAATCCAGAAATTCCTTGGAAATATTGTTCTAGGCGTATAGCCTAGAATGGTGTTAGGAGGAGGCGATATGCGTGGACTGATGACGAACCGCCAGTTCATTGGATTCCTCGCAATACGCGAGATGTTGATGGAGTCTGTCGCGATGTGCGACAGAGGGTTCGACTAGAAATATTTTTTTTTATTAGATCTGGGTTGTGAGCTTTCGTTTTTCCAGGTAAACACCATTTCAATTTAATTTTTAATTTTATTTTATTTCGTCCTTAGTTTGTAGTTTTGTGATTTTCGTATTCGTGACTAATTTTGGTCGAGTCGAGTCGTTTGTGTTTTTGGTGTCTTGCTGGTCCGATGATATTCGCACTTTGGTTTGATTACGGAATTTAATGGAGGACCTGTGGATACGAGCTCGCCTGCACTCATCCAAATCAATAATCAGGGGAGTCCATTCCGGTTTATGTTTTTATTTTTAATTTTCATTGCATTTTTATTTTTATTTTTCGTGCGTTTATTTTTATTTCTATTTTATTTTATTCTCATTCACATTGAGGGCAATGTGTGATTCAAGTATGGGGATGGGAAGACTTGCGTCTTGTTTTTTTTTTTTGGTTTGTTTGTGAGCCATATAAAGTCCAAAAATTCAAAAATTGTTCAAAAATGTCCAAGAATCTGGCTGCAATTAAATGGAAAATAATAGTACAATCAGGATCAATTTTCTAATAAATATGCATAAATGATAAGTAATTGTTAGTAGTAGTAGCTATCTAGTTTTGATGTATTGGTAGGCCCAGCTAATCTATTAAGCTTAAAAATCCTTATGCATCATGAATAAATATAATAAATCATAAAATTGATAAAATCAGAATACTTTAGTGGGTTCCCATCTTATTATGAGTAATGTAAACCGAAACTGTCAAAAATAGATGATAAGTACTTTAGTATTTAAAAGTGTATATGTCTCTTAAATATAAGCACGCCTCTGTCTATTTATGAAAATAAATCCGACTTTGATGGCGCTTGCAAATTTTTCATGTTCCATTTCTATTTTTGCTTGAGCTGGGCTAAATACCGTATGTGCTACCCATCGGGTTCACTCTCAGTGGATGCTCCTCTAGGTGAAGCTCTTGAAAAAGAAAAAAGAAAAAAAAGAAAAAAAATATATAGCTCAAACTAGCAGCCCATTCATCCATCATTCCATCATTTTTGAGACATATATAGTTTTAAATACTAGGTAGGAAAATCTAAATGGTTTAACCTGTGCCTTAACTCTTGAGACGGGATTAGGGTAAAATTGCAATTTTTAAGTGTGGGACGCATTAGGTAGAATGATTGCTAAATTAAATAAATTAATGTGATGCATTTGGGGCTGAAAGGTTGGTGGTTGGGCTTAATCGGACGAAAATACTGGTAATCGAACTAGGTTATAATATTGGGAATGAAATTGTGAAATGTTAAAAAATGAAATTGAAAAATAATAAGTTAGAGGTCGAGTCCTGGATGTGAATTCATTGCAGTATTTTTCGACGACGAAAAAAGAGTCAGTGTGGGGATGTTAGATGTGTTGCAAACACATCTCATTTACCGAGTCTTTTCTTTATACATTTAAGTTCAGTTTGAGTCGGTTTTTATTAGTTTTAGTAGTTTTTAGTCAAATTTTGAGCCTTTGAGTTTTTGATTTGTGTTTTATCTGTTCTTGTAGGTAATTGGTGGATTCCTGAGGCCACAAAATGATTAGATAACTGAAGATGGAAACGCGAGAAGCAGAGAAGATAAAAAGAAAGTTGAAGTGCTGAAAAAGTCAGTCCAGGTGTATCGCCTGAACCTTAACATGGACTGCGCGATACGCTCGAGCTGAGGAAAAGCAAAGTCGACTAAGGCCGACTATTTTGTCGCCTAGTGGCCCCAGGCGTGTCGCCTGGGGGAGGAGTACTTGTACGCGATACGTGTGGAGAGCCAAAACTTGCAGAAGAAGCAATTTCCGTATAAAATCAATTTAAGGATTTTTAATTTGTCATTCTTCGGCTAGAGACGAATAGAAAGAGAGGCCAGAGGCGATTTTTAGAAACAAGGAAGGGCTGGAATCAAGTGGAGATCGATCGGGGAGACAAATTCTTCATCAAATCATTCACCCGGTTCTTTCTTTACCATTGAATTCTTGTAATTGCTTGATCAAGACTATGTTTTGTTTACAAATTCTAGAACTTTTCTAGTGTTTGTGACCATATCATGGTGGTTGGCTAGGTAATTTGCAACCAGCTATACTATTATGACAACTATTTGATATTTATGACTTTAATTCGGTTTTAGTTATCTGATTGATGTTGATGATCTTTTCTATTCCGTTAATTCGTTGTGATGATGCATGTGTGTACTGGATTTGGATTAGTAATTATCAAATAAACCTTGCTTTGCTGGCGGATGTCTTCCAGTTTAGGTAAAGTAGTTAACTTGTAGGTTATGCTTGCAATTTAATGTGATTGCTTAATTATAGCCAGAGGTTTAGTTGATAATTAGTTATTTGAGTCTTGTGTGCTGCTCTCTAAATAACCTTAAAAGGGTGATACTCATCGGGTAGTCGGGTTGGTAAATTGCTTAGGACCAAATTGTCCTATAAGGAAATTCCCTAGGTTAGTTTCCTGATTTGTTAATCTGAGTCATTCGCTGTTAATTAGTGGTAGCTCCTGCAAGTTTAGGGTACCAGAGATTAGGTTTAGAGGTGGTTAAGTCTAGTTGAAGTAGGAAGCACCCACAAGGTGAACTCTTGTCCGAGCGTAGGATCATCTGTTGGGAAGAACATAAAAGGTGAATTAACCGCCATCAGGATTGCTAAAACCGGGTTAAGTTGCGAGTTTCAAATAGGCGTCTAGGTCTAGTTGTTGCCTTTCATCACCTGATTGTTTCCTTAGGTTTCTCACGTTCGTTTTCTAGTTAGCTGATTGTTAAGTTAGTTAAATCAATTCTAAAAACCAAATTCAAATTCTCAAAATTCCTTCCTTAGGTCTAAGTTAAGTCTTGTTCATTATAGTGTTCTAGGGTCATTATCCCGGTCTTCCTTAGCTTTACTATAATCCGATAGGTACATTTGCCTTAGGGTTCGGACAAGTTCAGGTAGTTTGGGTAAAATTTAGGTGTGTCTAGGTCTAGGTCTAGGTCTAGGTTTTAATAGCATTTTTAGGTATCTTCCGAACACATCAAGAACTGACTGGTTCTGATTCTGAAACAAGTTCATGTGAAACAATAGTGGAAGATGTTACTGAAGCAGTTACAAAAGAGCAAAAGGGAGAGTGTGTTAAATGTCAAGCTTGTGCTGTTGCAAACAGAAAAATTGAATCTTTGTTGAGGGGTAACATTTTAATAACTAAAGAACTCAAAGTTGTGAAAGCTGATTTGGAGTGTACACACCAACAGTCTGCTGATTTTGAAAAACTCAATGAGGTGCTATTGAAAGAGAAGAAAGAGTTGTTGGAAGAATGTGAAAAGGCTAGAGCTGAAGCTAAGGACGCTGCTGAAGACTTTGAAGCATTATGTGACAACCCGTAAAAATTTCCAGGTCAACCTTTAAACCTTGACAGCATAATTATATGTGTATCTGTGCATTAGACTTAATTCTATTTAAGATTATGTAACATACGTGTATCTCAGATACATTACATGACTAATCCTCTAGTCTGTATTCGGAAATCGACCTTTAATTATAATGAGGTTCAACTTTTTGAAATGGAACTTCCATAGTTAGAAATATAAAAATGACTTTTTATATTTTTCTCTATCAAAATTGGTATTACGAGCTAATACGCAAAACCCGTCAACCTTGAACGTCTTATTAAACTATTAAGTCTAACCTGTTCATTTACATTAATTTTACACCTTTTTATCTAAATTATTTTAGATATAAACCATTGGTGTTTTAATGAACCCGTCATTTATTATAGATGTTTATTTATTTAAACTTTTAGTTTAAATGTCGTACAATATATTACGTCTAAAACTATATTGTTTTATTTATTTATCGACCTTAACGTTCAAGATTAATTTGGACGTTACCCGTGTTTTATAAGTAAATGTTCATCATCATTTTAGCGTTTTATAACCAACAAAAATAATATGAGATCATCACTTGCATTTTTCGATCATTACGTCCCTCCATTATTTAAACCGACTTATTAAATATCGTTTGAACCCGACCCGTCAAACCACCACCTTTCCATTCACGGCCGTAGCGTCTTCTCAGAATAACTAAGTCTTGCTCATAAATTGTTGATTACCCCCTTTAGTTCTTTGATTTTGAACCCCACGTGGAAGGACCATACATTTGAATATATGTGCATCATGTACACTAAGCACATATCATCCTTTTTTCAATAATTTATTTTTCCGTCAAAAATTAAACAAAGAGAAGAAACCCGACCTAATTTATTACTCCATCTCATCTCCCTCTCGGCCCTAGTACCTCACCTGAACCCACATGTGAACCGGCCACCATCCCCATCATGTTGCATCCTCCTAAAATATCTAGATATTCTTCTAAGCTAGACCCTAATGCCTAATTTAACATGCACTTAAATAAAGATGTTAATCACATCTTGCTAGTTGGCATTGGCATTGTGGTGGCAAGATTCTAAACTTTTGGACAAAAGAATTAACCCTCATGTATAGATCATACAAGATCTTCATTTCTCACTATAAAAGGCCACTTGAAGCTCCATTAAAACCCACACCTTGCAAACTTAAACCATACTCTCAGTCTCTCCTTTTTTTCCTTGATAAAACCGATCGTGCATCTCTACTAGACCACCACAACACCCCATTTCATGAATTTTAATTCCATCCAAGGTGATGTGTAACACCCATGAGCACATGGGACGGTAGTTTACCCACCCAATTATTGTCTCAAATCCACTTCTTTCAAATTTAAGGCTTCACGTGGATGGAAACCAAATTTACATCAAATCTATTTATGGAACCAAGCTCAAGGTTCACACCACAAATTAAACTTTGATCCAAATTTACATCAAATCTAGCCTTTCTTTGTTCATAATCTTCATCTACTTAACATTTTCATGAATCTAGACACCCTAATACTTGCAAGTCTTGATGATATCTCATGGTTTAAGACTTATGTTTTACTAAAATAATGAACGTTTATGGAAGTATTATTCCCATGTTATGCTCATTTTTGGATTTCTTAAAGTTATATATGTGTTATTCAAAATATCATATTATATTCATAGCTTGTTTAGAAAATCAAACCTTATTAAAAACCCTAAAGATCTTTGATAAAAGCTTACTTTAGTTGGCTAGATATTTTGTTTTCTTGTAGTATTTTGTTGTCATAATATTTATGGACACATTTTGGCTTATAAAATGCTATTTTGTTAAAAGGAATGGAAAGACATGGAAATCTTTAACTTATAATCATAGATTTTGTCTAAAACTTATAAAAAGGGGTTTTATAGTGACAAATCTACAACTTTACCTATGACATGTTTTGAGACCCTAAAATCTTAAGTACACTAATTACAAACGAGTTTGGTAAGAGCACTTTCAATGGATCTAAGATCTAGACATTAAAATGGTGATTTCAATACTCAAAACCCCAATTTTTTTTTACCTAAAGGTATTTGTAAAGATGAATTCACAACACATCTGATCTAAAATGAAAATCTTATGTATTTTCACTTGTCGTGATAGACCATCTGAACCAAAAGTGGGAAGTATTGTTTTATGAAGAAACCGAACCAAAACGGTATATTTTCGGGACAAGAAAACCTCAAATTTGATGGAATGGCCTTTCACCGACAAGACTATAAATTCTGGATCTTTAAAAACTTGAAAACATCATCATAACCTTTTACAAAGTGTTTTGGAAACTCAAAATGTCATAAATAAAGTAAGTCATGGAGACGAGACCAGACAAACCGGCTTTATACCGGCAAAACTGTCTTTAGAAACCAAAAATATATATATATAAAGTCTTTTATTTTATTTTTATGACCATTTGGAAAATTGAAATATATTTTAATTCATTTAACATTACTTATTCCAAGGTCACGATAAATATCGCGTATTTATCGCGTAATGGAAAATCATATATTTTGTGCATTAAATAATAAATTATTTTATGTGTTCAAACCTATATATTATTTTTCAAGTCTTGTATATATTTATTTGTTCAAAAAATATTATCTTCAAATTGTTATATTTATTTGATCAATATATATGGCCTCCAAACTTTAAGTATTTATCTGGCCGGTAAATATATCCAAACCCAGATTTCCAGCAATACTATCGGGATTACTAGAGTCAAGACTTGACCAAGTTCATTTGGGTGACTAGTCGTTTACCCAATCGAATCAAACCTCTAAGCTGTCTTATTATTATTATTAGGACGCTGCTTGCTCATATCTTGCGTGATGTCTTGTTCATCACTTTGTTCAGGTGAGTTTCACGGCCCCTTTTCCTTTACTGTTTTAACTATGGGGGAGAATTCATGAAACATTAAACTTCATACATTATTTTCGACTTGTATACAATGCCCATTTCTTTTAAATTGTTTTAAATATCTTGGGGGGGTCATTCACGAATCAAACAAACAAACTTTTACTTGACATTATGTTTGACTGTACCGAGATAATGATTACATGTTCTTTTCCATATCCCAAAGAAAGGTACATTTCGTTATAAACGTTTGTACAACAAAACCCCACTATTAATTGAATTCGATTAGTTTTGTACGAAACGATAACTAATGAATAGATCTATTTGGGTTGACAACCCTACCCTAATTGGTCACTCCAATCCTGACTCCGGTAAATGTCAAGGGGTACATGTCAGTTATTCTGCTATGATCGGTATTTCTCGGGATAGAATACCATGAGTGGGTAATCAGTTAGTATTCGAATTTGAGATTCATGTGAGATCATTACAACAAAAACAACAACAACAGTAAGCCGAACAATGACAAAACGTGCAAACCTTCACGTGCACAAATCCTTCAACAAACAGTGCAAAACTTTACTTGCACAAGACTTTCATCGAACTGTGTAAAACTTGAGTCACACGAGTCCATAATCTTGTATGCCTTAAACTATTTAACACTTATTATCAAGTCGATAAAACCTATGAACTCACCAACATTATGTTGACTTTTAAAGCTCATAAATTCTCAGGTATTTAACTGCTGATTACTTGGATTGACATTCATCATTAGGACCTGCATTTTGTTTGGTGTCATAGTCCACACTTAGCTAATTTGGAGTTTTTCATCACATAACATCAACTTGGATCGTCATACTTTTCAAACTTAACTTTTATACTTTACAATCATTGTTTTACTATCATTACTTTCCGCTGCAACTTGTAAGACATTGTGTATAAATCAAACGTTTCCTTTGTTTAAATCATTTAGAGGTCGTTCAATATATCCACGACTATGACTCCATGACGTCACATGTGTCACACCCCAACCGACGGCGGAATTTACGTCGAGACGTGATGATTGTCCAAAGGCTCATGTCACTAATTAAAGTTTCAATACTTAATCATTACCAAATTCCAAGTTAAACAATAGGTTCAAATACACATAACATAACAAATAGATTAACGTTTGATTTAATAAATCAAGCATGACTCAAACTGCATTTCCTGTAACATGTATAAAAATAGAGAGTGTCAACTAAAAATAGTTGGTGAGTAAGCATTGGGTTAGGATACATATAGTAGTTTGTAAGCGATTCAAATGTCTAATGTAGACTCAAGCATGTATGAACAAACCAATATTGAATTTGCATAATCAAACCTTGATGACTTGTCCCATAACCCGAATGTCGTATATACAGTCAAATTCAGGTCATAGCTAATTGTGATAGGTTTCAATCACCCAAATTCCGTCTATACAGTCAAATTTAGGTGGGTTGTCAGCCAATAGATCTATCATTGTTACCGTAGGCTTGTATGTTAATGATTACACTTGAAAGTTGAATTTTGCATAAAAACACCATAGTATAACATATAGCATGTAATCACACATAGACATGAAATGAAATCGCATGGTTTGTAAATGAATAAAGATTTGATATTTGAATATGTATACATGTCACATCCCAAAACTTGAAAACGAAAGGGGATATGAATACTCACTTGATCAATAAGTGGAATATGAGAATAGTCCAAGTGATACGAAGATGACCTATCCGTGTCCTAGATTATATAAAGACACTTTAAGTCTTAGTGATATGAGTCAAATGTCTAAGTCATCTACTTAGACTAACCGAGTCATTTTAAATGAGTTAACCCGTTAACCGTTGGTGATAATTATTTGTTTTTATAGAAGTGTATTTATTTTACTAAAATAAATATAAGTATATTCGAATATGAAAGTAAACGTGTTCTCAAATTTTGAGTTAAATTTGAGTGGGTTCAGTAAACAATATTTTTGTACTTGTGTTGGGTCCATTTCTTATCATGCTAGAATATATATCAATATTTTTTTTATACAAAAATATATTTTAGGGTGTCAACGAAGTTCTGTTGAGTTCTAATCATTTAGCATCATTAAAATGAATATAAAATAAATTTGAGAAATATTCCAATATAAGAAACTTTCATTGTTGTTATTAGACAATAGTATTATGTTAAGGGTTGTCTTTTGTAATTATTTCCTCTATATATTATGTAGTCCACTATGGTATTGTATAAGAAATCAATTCACAATTAATCTCACTAATTCTCTCTTTATGGTATCGAGAGCCAGAGAAGGAAAATTCTCTCAACCCTAGCTAGGCGTCGTCGCCTGCTTTCTTCCCTTCATTCCTATTCTGCTTTCATCTTCACCTTCTATCTCATCATGGCACCAATCACTGCTTTCACAACCCAAGATAAAACATCTCACAACTCACACAAATTTTCCTTCACTCTAAAAACTAAAAATTATGGTTTTTGGAAAACCATGATTCAACCATTCCTCATTACAAACGGTCTTTTCGGCTACATAGATGGTTTTATACCATGCCCCAACCCCACTATAACCACCGCTGCAACCGGTTCCGGCGACACAGCCGTGGCTGCCTCTACCAATCCTAACCCGGAACACACCGTATGGATTGCTAATGATGCTCACATACGCATGTTACTTATCTCCACCATCTCCGAAGAATCTTTTCATCATGTCAAAGGTTACACGTCACGAGACATTTGGAACAATCTTGAACGTGCCTATGCCCCACACACTCAATCTCGGGAATATACCCTCAAAACGAAGCTTCTCCGCCTAGAGATGAAAGGTGATGAAACACCCTTGGTGTATCTTGCACGTGCCAACGAATACGCAACCGACCTCCTCAATATTGGTAAGCCTCTAGCTGACAAAGATGTTGTGATGCTTGTTATCTCCGGACTTAGGGAGGAATACAACGGTTTAAAATCAAATCTACTCGGTCGACAAACACCGATCACGTTCGATGAACTACTCGCTATTCTTTCCGACCATGACTATATGGTAAACAAATCCTAAAATGTCACCCAAGATTATACCGCCACAGCCCCTTCCCCAAGCAATCTGCCGGGTCTGCTCCCCACTCCCCAAAATATCACACCATTTCACACCCTCCAACATATTGCAAACCAACAAGGTTTCTCCCTGACCCCTCATTCGACGGCCCAGGCCCATTTCACTCAGGCCCATCCGCAAAACCATACAAACCGCAACAGCCCAATGCAGAATTTTAGGGGGCGTCGACGTCAGGAACAATCTCGGTTTCAAGGGAGAGGTAGGGGTCAATTCGATTGGGCGACCAACACAAACACGGTGCATGGAACGTGCAGACTTTGCGGAATACGACATGTCCCAGCCGAATGTCCAAATCGTGATCCGTCTACTTTTCGTGGTCGTCCAACCGCAAACTTTGCAGATTCAAGATCAACTTCATCAACAAATTGGTTTCCAGACACGGGTGCCAATCAACATGTCACCCCGGACTTGGCAAGCTTAGGCTCCTCCGAACCGTACCATGGTGACGACAAACTTCGTGTTGGTAATGGTATGGGTTTACCTATTTTAAATATTGGCTCAACTCATATATACTCTCCTCTTAAAAACTTCAATATCTCTAACATTTTACACGTTCCAAATATCAAACAAAATCTTTTATCAGTTCAAAAATTTTGCGTTGATAATGATGTGTTCTTTGAATTTCATCCTTATTTCTTTTCTGTGAAGGATATTTCTACCCGCAATACCCTTCTTACGGGTCCAAGTAAAGATGGGCTCTACACTCTCGTTCTTCCCAACCTTACACCAGTCTCTAAACAAATCTTCTCCGCCACTCGAGCCCCCGCAACAGTGTGGCATCAACGATTAGGACATCCTAATCACCAAACTTTACAAACTATGTTTTCTAAGTTTTTTCTTCCTGTTTCTACAAAACCTTGTGATTCTATTTGTGTTGCTTGTCAAATGGGAAAGTCCACAAAACTTTCTTTGCTTAATAATCCCACTCGTACTGAGAATGTTTTGGACCTTATATTTTGTGATGTTTGGGGTCCTGCACCCACCATTTCCTTTGATGGATATAAATACTTTCTTCTTTGCATTGATCACCACACCAAATACATGTGGTTTTTTCCATTAAAACAAAAATCCGATGTATCCTTAATCTTTCAAACCTTTGTCTCTATGGTTGAACGACAATTTCAAAGAAAATTAAAACAAGTTCAATCTGATTGGGGTGGGGAATTTAGATCTCTAACAACCTTCTTTTAAAATCATGGAATTCTTCATCGACGATCGTGTCCTCACACAAGTGAACAAAATGGCACGGTTGAAAGACGTCATCGACATGTTGTGGAGACCGGGTTAGCTCTTCTTGCTCATTCATTTGCACCACAAAAATTTTGGCATTTTGCTTTTGAAACGGCGGTCTATTTCATAAATTGAATGCCATCAAGATCGATTGATAATAAATCGCCATTTCAACGACTCTACAAAATGAATCCGGATTTCACTTTTCTTCGGGTTTTTGGGTGCCAATGCTTTCCTTATCTTCGCTCCTATAATCCACACAAGATGGATTTCCGATCCACACCTTGTGTCTTCCTTGGGTATAGCCCCATGCATCATGGCTATCGGTGTTTAGACACCTCAACCGATCATGTTTACACCGCTCGACATGTCCGTTTCAACGAAAACATCTTTCCTTTACCTAACAAACTCCCCCTTCAAACATCACCACCGACACTCCTTTACCTAACAACTCCCCCTATACCACCTTTATACACACACCTTTTTACCCCACTTCCACACCCACTATCACCAACTCCACATCTGACACTTCCTCGTCAGATCTCTCAACGTCCCATACCCCTCCCACATCTTCCATGCATTTCAATTCCACATCTTCTCCCATGCATTCCAATTCCACGTCAACTTCATCATCTCCCATGCAAAGCAACAACTCTTCTTCTCACAACACAGAACCCGATTCTCCCTCACTTCTTCGTCACACATCCCAACACCTCCTCCTCCTCCTCCTCCATTTCGTCAACGTCCACCCAACCTTCGCCCCCAACCAAAACGAAAAACTCCCTACGATCCTTCGGCAAACTATGCCACCACTTCTCCTCCTTCCTCCGAGCCTACTACCTTTACCGTTGCCAACAAATCTCCGGAGTGACGTCACGCCATGGCGGAGGAATATTCTGCCCTAGTCCAAAATGGTACATGGTTGCTTGTCCCACCGGTTTATGGTTCTAATGTTGTTGATTGTAAGTGGATTTACAGGATCAAGCGTGACAAAACAGGAGTTGCGGAACGATACAAGGCCCGCCTGGTTGCTAAGGGTTACACACAAGAACATGGGATCGATTATTATGAGACTTTTAGTCCGGTTATAAAATCTACAACTATTCGTCTAGTCTTATCTATTGCTGTCACACAAAAATGGGCTCTTCGCCAATTGGATTTCAAAAATGCATTCCTTCATGGTGAGCTAAACGAGACGATCTACTTGAAACAACCACAAGGATTTGTGAATCCCGAGCACCCGGATTATGTTTGCAAACTACAAAAGTCTCTTTATGGCCTTAAACAAGCTCCTAGGGCATGGTTTGAGAAGTTATCGGCGGCATTATATAGATTGGGGTTCAAGGGTTCCAAAACGGATTCATCTTTAATTATCTACAACTTTAAGGGCACCATTATTTATTTTTTGTTCTACGTCGAAGATATCATAGTCACCGGCAATAACAAGAATGCCATCAACGTAGTAGTTGCTCATCTTAGCAAACACCTTGCTCTCAAGGACCTTGGAGATCTTGATTATTTTTTGGGCCTCGAAATTGTGAAAGATGGCGACGACATTATTCTTTCTCAACAAAAATATATTCATGATGTCCTCGAATGGGCCGGTCTATCCAATGCAAAACCCGTTCCCACACCAATGGTAACATCGCCATCTTTATCTCTAAACGACAACAACATCTTCAACGATCCCGTTCAATATCGGAAAATAGTTGGAGCCCTTCAATATCTCACCCTCTCGAGACCGGATATTAGTTTTGCTATTAACCGGGTGTGTCAATTCATTCACGCTCCCACCGAAAACCAATGGGCAGTAGTCAAAAGAATTCTTCGATACCTCCTAGGCACTTCAAAATACGGGCTAAGAACCAATCATCGTTCCGGAACTACATTACATGCCTTTGCCGATGCTCATTAGGCCGACTTGGAGGCCTTCTCCGATGCGGATTGGGTCGGGTGCTCTATTGATCGACGCTCGACGGGGGGTTTTGCGATTTACATGAGGACAAATCTCATATCTTGGAGTGCGAGAAAGCAACGCACCGTTTCGTCGCTCCTCCACCGAATCCGAGTACAAAGCAATGGCCGACACGGTGGCAGAAATCACGTGGCTACAATCGCTATTACGGGAGCAAGGCGGCATCACTCGAAATGCACCCACCTTGTGGTGGGACAACTTAGGTGCAACCTACCTCTCTGCTAATCCGATATTTCATGCTCGCACCAAACACATTGAGGTTGAATTTCACATCGTCCGGGAAAGAGTTGCTCGACGCCAACTTCAAGTTCAAATTCATCTCCACTCATGATCAAATAGCGGATATCTTCACAAAGCCGCTTGCCACAGATCGATTTACATTTTTGCGCTCCAAGCTCAAGGTCGTCACCCGTCCTTAGCTTGCGGGAGGATATTAGACAATAGTATTATGTTAATGGTAGTCTTTTGTAATTATTTCCTCTATATATTATGTAGTCCACTATGGTATTGAATAAGAAATCAATTCACAATCAATCTCATTAATTCTCTATATAGTTGTAAATAAAAGTATGAATATAAATTTTATTAAAGTAAATTTGATTGGGGTGTCTGAGAGACCATGAATTCAAAACCCTTTTATTTGTAATGAAGTTTTACAATTATATACTACCCAAATGATTTCATTCTGGGATGTGCTTGTTTAAGATATTAAATCCATAATTTATAAGACTTTTAAATCCAAGTTTTACAAACGTGAAATAGGGAAAGAAAAATATATGAGTATACTTTATTTTAAAATTAACACACAAGGTATTTATTTTTGAAGAATAAAATAAATTGAATTAAGTATAAGATTAGTATTCTCCTATAGAAATTATGGTTAACCCGAATGCTCGTAAGTGAGCTTCGTGACTAGGTCAAAATAATAGAATAAAATAATAACGAAAGGTTTCTTACTTAGCGTAAGTAAGGAGAAGGATTAGGATGCTTGAACTTCACTTGAACTCCTTAATATTTCCTTATGAGTGCATGAAGTCTTCAAAGGGTTTAGATGGAGTTTTTGTTTTGTAATGGCTTTGGTGACTGTCGAAGGGTGACCAGGGGAAATGAGTGAATCCTTCTTCTTTTGTGTGGATTATTTACTAGGCAATGCAGTTGTTTAAATAGGGAAACGAAAAGCTGTGTTTGTGTTTGGGGCATTCATTTTTCTTCGAGAGGTGTCATATAATTAATTGAGGGAATTGAATTTTTTTACAAAGTGGCTAAGGGGATAAGCGCAGTTGGTAGTAGATTTACAATCCCTGCAAGTTTATTTAATAAATATTGACTTATGAGGGTTTGCAACAGTTTAAAGCAAAGAAAAAGATAGAAGGATCGATTTGGATGACCACCTAAGTCAATGTGTTCATTTAATAGATATCTCATTTTGTAGATTGTGTGTCGAGAATTGTTGCCATGAATATCACCCAACTGTTCCCCGTCATTAATTACTAAATTGCAATGAATATTTAATTTAAGAGAAGAGGTCATGGGTTTTATATATGTCGTGACTTTCCAAAGTAGGAACAAGGTAATTAGTATGTTCTTAATTCAATTAAATGGATTTAATGGTGTGTGGTTTTGGTTACACATAAACGTGAGATAGAATAATAGAAATAAGGGGGTTTCAACTAGTCATGGCTTATTAATTGTTATTAATAGATGATTATAATTGTGGTATGTCTTTTATTTATTTAGACTAAAAGAGGTATAGAATTTGTTAACATTGAAAATAAAATGGTTCGAGTCTATTTATAAATCACCAATTTATAAAGGGTAAAAGCTTAACTTGTGAAATCTAAAATATTTTACTACTATTTTTGTATAGTCTTCGAGTTAACAAATAATATCACCGTTGATCTTGCGTTAGGTTGACTCGGGTATGACCTTAACAAGAAAAATAGTATATATATCAAAATGTAATGAGATCAAATATGATTATTAAAATTTCTCTAGATTTATTGCTTGAATAAAATTAGAAATTACATGGATAAATGGAAACGGGTCGGGTTACAAATATGAAAAATAGACGGATGTCACAGTCTCCCCAACTTTAGGGAATTTCGTCCCGAAATTGATTAAGAGGAGGCTGATCCAAAAAGGTGTGGATACTTGGTTTTCATTTGGTCTTCGCATTCCCAAGAGAATTCCGGTCCACGCTTAGATTCCCAACGAATCTTGACAATAGGTATGCGACTGCGTTTGAGTTGTTTGACTTCACGATCCATGATTTCCACGGGTTTCTCTACAAAGTGCATTGATTCATCAATGTGTACTTCATCTAGAGGAATGTGGAGGTTTTCATCGGCTAAGCATTTCCGAAGATTAGATACGTGGAAGGTTGGATGAACATTTTTAAGCTCAGAAGGTAGCTTGAGCTTGTAAGCCACTTTCTCAATCCTCTTAAGGACTTTGAATGGGTCAACATAGCGAGGTGCTAGTTTTCCTTTCTTTCCAAATCGAACAACTCCCTTCCAAGGGGATACCTTTAGGAGTACCAAGTCGCCGACTTTGAATTCTAGGGGTTTACGTCATTTGTCAGCGTAGCTCTTTTGACGACTTCTAGCAGCGAGGAGATTATCACGGATTTGAAGAATTTTATCGGTAGTTTATTGTATTAACTCAGGACCAGTGATTTAGGCTTCACCAATCTCGTTCCAACAAATAGGTGAGCGACACTTACGACCATAGAGTGCCTCGAAAGGTGCCAAGTCGATACTTGTATGGTAGTTGTTATTATACGAGAACTCGATCAAAGGTAAGTGTGAATCCCAATTGCCACCAAAATCGATGATACAAGACCTAAGCATATCCTCGAGTGTTTGGATAGTTCGTTCAGATTGACAATCGGTTTGAGGATGATAAGCGGTGCTAAGGTCTAGACGAGTACCAAAAGCTGATTGAAGAGATTGCCAAAAGCGGGAGATAAAGTGACCATCACGATCAGAGATAATGATCAAAGGCACACCGTGACGACAAGCAATTTCTTTAATGTAGATTCGAGATAGTTTCCCAACTCGATACTTTTCTCGAATAGGAATGAAATGAGCTGACTTGGTCAACCGGTCAATGATTACCCAAATGCTATCGTGACCATCAGAGGTGCGTGGAAGTTTTGTGATGAAATCCATGGCTATGTTTTCCCACTTCCACACCGGAATCTCTGGTTGTTCAAGCAAGCCAGAAGGTCGTTGATGTTCAGCTTTTACTTTGGAACAAGTGAGGCATTTAGCCACGAAGAGGGCAATGTCCTTTTTCATGCCGGGCCACCAATAATGACAACGAAGATCTGGATACATTTTGTCTGCGCCGGGATGAATAGAATAGCGGGACTTGTGAGCTTCGTTCATGATGAAAGTACGAAGATCACTGCGATTAGGAATCCAAAGACGATTTAAGAAATATAGGAGACCATTAGGTTTGGTTTCCAACTGGAGTTCAGCACGACATGACATTTCTTCGTACATGTTACCCTCGGTGATTGAGGCATGTTGTGCTTCAAAGATGCGAAGTTGAATATCTGTTTGAATGCGAATACTTTGAAGGTGGATAGACTTGACATGGTCCTTACGACTAAGGGCGTCGGCTACAACATTTGCTTTGCCAGGATGATAGCGAATTTCACAGTCATAGTCGTTTAGTAGTTCGACCCAACGTCGTTGTCTCATGTTGAGTTCCTTTTGATCGAAGATGTGTTGGAGGCTCTTGTGGTCGGTGAAAATCACACATTTGGTACCGTCTAGGTAATGCCTCCAAATTTTCAAAGCAAAGACGACCGCACCAAGCTCAATATCGGGCGTCGTGTAGTTCTTCTCGTGGATTTTGAGTTGTCTTGATGCATAAGCAATAACTTTACCTCGTTGCATGAGAACACAACCAAGACCTTGGTTCGATGCATCGCAATAGACGACAAAATCGTCGTTACCATCAGGAAGACTTAAGATAGGAGCATCACATAACATTTGTTTAAGTGTTTGAAATGCTTGCTCTTGCCTAGGACCCCACTCGTAGGGTTTGCCTTTATAGGTTAAGGCAGTGAGTGGTAAAGCAATCCTAGAGAAATTAGAAATGAAACGTCGGTAGTAGCCTGCTAAACCAAGAAAAGAACGAATTTTGGTAGGAGTAGTAGGAATACTCCAATTTTTAACGGTTTCGATCTTAGCAGGATCTACATGGATACCCTTGTCATTTACGATGTGTCCTAAAAATTGAACTTCCTTAAGCCAAAATTCACACTTCGAGAATTTAGCGTATAGTTGTTCTTTCTTCAATAGTTCCAAAATTAGACGTAGGTGCTGCTCGTGATCAGATTTTGATTTGGAGTAGATTAGAATGTCGTCAATGAAGACGATCACAAATTTATCCAATTAAGGCTTGCAAACACGATTCATCAGATCCATGAATACTGCAGGTGCGTTTGTTAAGCCAAAAGGCATCACTGTGAACTCGAAGTGACCATACCTTGTACGAAAGGCAGTCTTGGGAATGTCATCATCATGAACACGAAGTTGGTGATATCCAGAACGAAGATCGATTTTTGAGAAACAATTGGCACCTTGAAGTTGATCGAAGAGATCGTCGATTCGAGGTAAGGGATAACGGTTCTTGATGGTGAGCTTGTTGAGTTCACGATAGTCGATGCACATTCGGAATGATCCATCATTCTTCTTCACGAATAAAACGGGTGCTCCCTAAGGGGAGGAATTTGGACGAATAAAGCCTTTGTCAGAAAGTTCTTGGTGTTGATTAGACAACTCTTGCATCTCGGAAGGTGCAAGACGATATGGAGACTTAGCCACAGGAGTTGCACCAGGTAAGAGATCGATACGGAAATCGATTTGTCGAATAAGAGGAAGGCCAAATACGTCTTCAGGGAAGAATTCAGGATAATCTCGAGCGATTGGAATGTCTTGTATCTTCTTCTCCTCAACATCTGTCTTCAAAATATGGGCCAAGAATGCCACGTAATCCTTGCGTAAGTACTTACGGGATTTGGTGCATGACATGAGTTTAAGGCCTCTAGAGGATGTCTCGCCATAGATCATCAAAACCTGGCCATCTGTACGAGGAATTCGGATAGCCTTCTCGAAACAGGCGATTTCGGCATGATTCAGAGTTAGCCAATCCATGCCTACTATGATGTCAAAACTACCCAGTGGCATGGGTATGAGGTCGATAGAGAGATGATGCTCATTAAAGTCAAGTGTGCAATTACGAATAATAGAGTTAACGATGATAGGTTTTCCATCCGCCACTTCAACCGTAACAGGTTTCTCCAATGTGGTTCGAGGGGTAGCAAGTAAAGGCTCGAAGTCAATTGAAACAAAACTCTTATCGGCACCAGTATCAAATAAAATTGAGGCATAACGGTTATTAACAAGGAACGTACCGTTAACTACTTCGTTGTTGGCCTGGGCTTGATTTGTATTGATGTTGAATGCACGACCACGTGCACCCTGGTTGATTGGGTTGGCTTGAGCGTTGTTCAGGATTGTCAACCTAGGACATGTGTTGCGAAAATGCGTAGGGTCACCACACTGGTAGCAAGCAGGCCTAGTGGGTGGTGGTGGAGCATTGGGTAGAGAAATGGGTCGGACAAAGGGTTGTTGGGCTTGAGGTTGAATGGGTTATCGACAAGTGTTGGTATAATGGCCAAAACGACCATAGTTTAGGCATTGGCGACATGGGGTAGCCGCAAGATGATGGTATTTGCAGGCGTTACACTGAGGTAAAGGTCCAGCATAAGGCTTCTTAATAGGTTGGGTAAAAGGAGCGACCTGTGCTATAGGTATAGCTGGTGTGATGATAGCATAGCTTCGGTGGTTAGCTTTCCGCTTCTTCTTGTTAGCAGCAGATGAGGCCTTAACATCTTTAGGTGTATCGGTTGAGGCTTTATCAGATTATTTCTTAGCGCCCTTTCGGAATAGGGTCCCTGCTTCTACGTGATCATCAGTAAGGATTGCACCTAGACGCATAGCCTCTGCAAGTGTCTCCGGGTTTCTACCCCACATGGTGTCTCTAATTTGAATCGGAGACCCTTAATGTACTTCTCGATGGCTCGAGAAAGAGGTTCAACCAAGTGAGGAGCCAAGTAACTTAGCTGTTTGAAACGAGTGTTGTAAGCTAAGTTTTCTCCGCTATCTTGCTTCAGTCCCCAAAACTCAACCTCGAGTTTCATGATCTCGCTACGAGGGCATAACTCACGGTTCATGAGTTCCTTGACTTCGTTCCAAGATAAGGCCATGGCAGCATCCAAACCCCGAGTGTGTGTCTCGCTATTCCACCATGTGAGTGCCTCCTTTTGGAAGACACTGGTAGCATGACGAACCTTTAGATTTTCAGGGCAATCGCTATTGAGAAAAGTGTTCTCCATGATCTCGTACCATTGGAGCAGGCCAGTAGCCCCTTCAGACCCATAGAAGATGGGTGGGTTGCAGGAGTTGAAGTGTTTGAAGGTGCAGTGGGGAGGATTAGCACCAGCTTGGTTATTCTGATTAGTGTTAAGGTTCTGTTGGAGTTGAACCATCATGTCCGGGATGACTTTAGCCATTTGCTTGGCTATTTGAGCAACCATCTTGCGTCCAGAATTTCCAAAACGACGGCCTTTGAAATGAATAGACATGCTGAATTGAGGTGAAAGAGAATGTGAGTCCAAGGATTCAAAGAGTTGATAGATAATAAACACGTGAAGGATGTATGAAAATCATGAAACTTAGGTTGAAAATATTGTAAATTGATGGAATGGCATGTGATATCATACAGTTTGGATTTGAAATAAAACTTGAAACAAGAAAAAGTAAATCATGTTGAATCGTAAAATGATTATAGCATTGAGTGGTAACCATTTAAAACGATCACCTTGACTTATCAAAGTTATTTTAGTTCGTGTGACTTTTGGTGTGGCATGCTTTGGCCTAATAAGTAAGACATTTTCGCCAAGAGTTCCCTAGATCGGCATTCGAGTCCAGCGGTCGACATATAGTTATACGAAATGCCTTTCTAGACAGAAAATATGGCTACCGGTGTCCACCCTTCCAGTTACTACATGCCCGTCACTTAGAGCTTAAACTTTGATGAGATTGAAAATTTGAAAAGTAAATAGAATAATGAAATCTCAAATGTAGCATAAAGTGAAAATACACATAACATAACAAATAGATTAACATTTGATTTAATAAATCTAGGGCCAAAGCATCCTAGATGTGACATCAATCAAGCATGGCTCAAACTGCATTTCCTGTAACATGTATAAAAATAGAGAGTGTCAACTAAAAATAGTTGGTGAGTAAGCATTGGGTTAGGATACATATAGTAGTTTGTAAGCGATTCAAATGTCTAATGTAAACTCAAGCATGTATGAATAAACCAATATTGAATTTGCATAATCAAACCTTGATGACTTGTACCATAACCCGAATGCCGCCTATAAAGTGAAATTCAGTTCATAGCTAAATATGATAGGTTTCAATCACCCAAATGCCGTCTATACAGTCAAATTTAGGTGGGTTGTCAGCCAATAGATCTATCATTGTTACCGTAGGCTTGTATGTTAATGATTACACTTGAAAGTTGAATTTTGCATAAAAACACCATAGTATAACATATAGCATGTAATCACACATAGACATGAAATGAAATCGCATGGTTTGTAAATGAATAAAGATTTGATATTTGAATATGTATACATGTCACATCCCAAAACTTGAAAACGAAAGGGGTTATGAATACTCACTTGATCAATAAGTGGAATATGAGAATAGTCCAAGTGATACGAAGATGACTTATCCATGTCCTAAATTATATAAAGACACTTTAAGTCTTAGTGATATGAGTCAAATGTCTAAGTCATCTACTTAGACTAACCGAGTCATTTTAAATGAGTTAACCCGTTAACCGTTGATGATAATTATTTGTTTTTATAGAAGTGTATTTATTTTACAAAAATAAATATAAGTATATTCGAATATGAAAGTGAACGTGTTCTCAAATTTATGAGTTAAATTTGAGTGGGTTCAGTAAACAATATTTTTGTACTTGTGTTGGGTCCATTTCTAATCATGCTAGAATATATATCAATATTTATTTTATACAAAAATATATTTTAGGGTGTCAACGAAGTTCTGTTGAGTTCTAATCATTTAGCATCATTAAAATGAATAAAAAATAAATTTGAGAAATATTCCAATATAAGAAACTTTCATTGTTGTAAATAAAAGTATGAATATAAATTTTATTAAAGTAAATTTGATTGGGGTGTCTGAGAGACCATGAATTCAAAACCCTTTTATTTGTAATGAAGTTTTCAATTATATACTACCCAAATGATTTCATTCTGGGATGTGCTTGTTTAAGATATCAAATCCATAATTTATAAGACTTTTAAATCCAAGTTTTACAAACATGAAATAGGGAAAGAAAAATATATGAGTATACTTTATTTTAAAATAAACACATGAGTTGTTTATTTTTGAAGAATAAAATAAATTGAATTAAGTATAAGATTAGTATTCTCCTATAGAAATTATGGTTAACCCGAATGCTCGTAAGTGAGCTTCGTGACTAGGTCAAAATAATAGAATAAAATAATAACGAAAGGTTTCTTACTTAGCGTAAGTAAGGAGAAGGATTAGGATGCTTAAAATTCACTTGAACTCCTTAATATTTCCTTATGAGTGCTTGAAGTCTTCAAAGGGTTTAGATGGAGTTTTTGTTTTGTAATGGCTTTGGTGACTGTCGAAGGGTGACCAGGGGAAATGAGTGAATCCTTCTTCTTTTGTGTGGTTTATTTACTAGGCAATGCAGTTGTTTAAATAGGGAAACGAAAAGCTGTGTTTGTGTTTGGGGCTTTCATTTTTCTTCTAGAGGTGTCATATAATTAATTGAGGGAATTGAATTTTTTTACAAAGTGGCTAAGGGGATAAGCGCAGTTGGTAGTAGATTTACAATCCCTGCAAGTTTATTTAATAAATATTGACTTATGAGGGTGTGCAACAGTTTAAAGCAAAGAAAAAGATAGAAGGATCGAATTGGATGACCACCTAAGTCAATGTGTTCATTTAATAGATATCTCATTTTGTAGATTGTGTGTCAAGAATTGTTGCCATGAATATCACCCAACTGTTCCCCGTCATTAATTACTAAATTGCAATGAATATTTAATTTAAGAGAAGAGGTCTTGGGTTTTATATATGTCGTGACTTCCCAAAGTAGGAACAAGGTAATTAGTATATTCTTAATTCAATTAAATGGATTTAATGGTGTGTGGTTTTGGTTACACATAAACGTGAGATAGAATAATAGAAATAAGGGGGTTTCAACTCGTTCCAAAAAAAGGGGGTTTCAACTAGTCATGGCTTATTAATTGTTATTAATTGATGATTATAATTGTGGTATGTCTTTTATTTATTTAGACTAAAAGAGGTATAGAATTTGTTAACATTGAAAATAAAATGGTTCGAGTCTATTTATAAATCACCAATTTATAAAGGGTAAAAGCTTAACTTGTGAAATCTAAAATATTTTACTACTATTTTTGTATAGTCTTCGAGTTAACAAATAATATCACCGTTGATCTTGTGTTAGGTTGACTCGGGTATGACCTTAACATGAAAAATAGTATATATATCAAAATGTAATGAGATCAAATATGATTATTAAAATTTCTCAAGATTTATTGCTTGAATAAAATTAGAAATTACATGGATAAATGGAAACGGGTCGGGTTACAAATATGGAAAATAGACGGATGTCACAACACACCTCCGTTCCCAAAAGTTCATGGTGTGACAGATTGGTATCAGAGCCATAGTTATAACGAACTAGGTTGCATCAGTAGGACCTAGACTATAACTCTGCTCTCTTAGACTCATTTTCATGTGCATTCCATGTTGCTAACATCCTGCTTGTATATGTGCTTACTTGCTTAAACTGTTTTATGATGCTGGAAATTTGTCACAACCTTGTCTACCCCTACTATCACTATTCTATATAATTCCTAAGTATGAGTACGAGCACTCACCCTCGACACTCGAGACACGTATGTCTCTTCCTTACACGCCAGTCTCCGACGATGAAATCAACAAACAAAAAGACGCATACGAGCCATGGACTGGCTAGTCACACAACGAACGACGTTTTTACGTCTACTAAAGCTACTCCTATTGTATTTGTTTTATATAAACAACTTCGTAGATGCCTCCTGCATCACATCCGATCGACGACCCCTTTGCTGATACTCACACCTAGGATGTCTGCTTCGCACCACATCGACAAGCGATCATTTTCTCTTTTCGTCTGTCTTTTCTCCTTCTTCCTCTTTCTTCCTGAGACCACTGCTAAGCAGCAGCAACTGGCCAATGCCCGCCATTGAGATTGGATACTTAACTCCCCGCCAAGTGATGAGGAAAATATTCCAAGCATTCATGAGACTTGGAGAACTCGTCAACTATCACAACAGTATCAACGACCTACGTCATAGCTTAGAGATCGAGGCGTCTAAATGATGCATCACTAAGAAGAGGATCATGCCTAGTTGGTGGAACAACACCTCTAGCACGAGGCATGCTTGCGTGATGAACCCACGAGATAAAACCACTTTTCTCGCACTTACGTGCTGAATGGATCAAGCAGCGTGCCGCCATGACTAAACAATCCTTGCCTGCCATCTAGGAAAAGCACCAATTGCCCGAAGTCACATTTGCGATTATTAAGAAACTCTCACATGAGTGTATCAATACCATCCAACTCAATGACGCTACAGAATGCTATTGATCTCGAACCTAATCGGACTTATCAGGCTATGCATCAGGAGACAAGCCTACAATAAGGAAGTTGTACATAGAGAACATGCATCACTTTTGACTGTAGTGGTGACGAGCACCCGACCACCCTGTTGAGGATTAATGAATGTCCGAAGTAGTGGCCAATGTTTATGCGCCCAGAACTCATTACAACTGGAAGAACAAGACAACCGAGGAAAGATTGTCCTAAAGTCGAGGATCAGAAATGCTAAAGAAACTCGGGCACTACTACAAAAACTGCTTTCCTTGACACGCGAACGATGACACTCAGTTTTTCTTGACGTGCAAAAACTGAAGTGTCAAAATAAAATGTCATTTATAGGTAATTCCTAAGAATTCATGACGCGCATTTTTGAGTGTCAAGAATTTCTGTCATATTTCAGAAGAAAAAAAAACACGGAGGACACTTTAGAATTGCACGTCAAGAAAACCCCGTCGTTTTTTAATTTTTCCCGCCAAAAAATTCCCCCAAATTTTTTTGCCCTAATTTTCAATTTTCAGCCAAAAACACTTCCCACCCTTTCCCCAAAAAACATCCCGCTCGTTCTAGAAAACCTTTTCCAGCATTCACTTAGCAAGAGTGAGATTTAGGGTTCTAGTCTTCTATAACTAAGGTAATCCAACGCTGTTACCATTGCTGTTACCATTATACCCTCCAACGCCATCTTCGCCGTCACAACCGCCTCCTCCCTCACGCTTCACACCCAGCGCAATGGAACAACGTACTATCATTGTCGTCGCTGGAGCCGTTGGAGTCTTTGTGTCTATTAATTTTAGTCCAAAATCTTCCCTCCTACCTTAGACGCTAGAACTAGTTGTCTATAAGCTTACTTAAGCCGTCGAGATTACGTGAAGCTGCTCACTAGGACTGTTGAGTCATTCGTTCGACACTGACTTGCTACCTGTCAAACTGGAAAGTTTTGGCATCATTAATGGAGTACAATGGTCATCGAACCGCACATAGATATTTTGCCTTGGGAAGGTACTCGGGATAATGCTAGTAAATGGTGAAACTCTAAGTGAGAAGAGTGGAAGCAAGCCAAAAGTTATTCCTGTATGAAGTCCCGAAAATACACTTGTGAAGGATGTCATGCTATTCTAGATGATGTTACTGAGGAGAAGTTGAAGAAGTTTCTACTCAAATATGTACCATGTGTTCGGGAAATTTTCTTGGAGTCTTCCCTCGAGATTTTCCTGGTCTACCCTGTGCCCAGACAAGTGGAATTCCATATCGACTTGGTACCTGGAGCCGCACCAGTTTCCCGCTCACCGTACAAACTTGTTCTGCCTAAGATGCAAGAGTTGTCTTGTTGGTTGCAAGAACTGTTAGACAAAGGATTCATTAGATCGAGCTTTTCGCCCCATGGAGGCCCTGTCTTGTTTGCCAAGAAGAAAGATTAATCATTCCAGATGTGTCTCGATTGCCGTGAGTTGAACAACCTAGCGGTGAAGGGCTGCTATCCACTCCTGAGAATCGATAATCAACTCGACCAGTTGCAAAGGTCAAGTTGCTACTCGAAGATCTAATAAGAAATAGGCTACCACCAGCTTAGAGATTGTGAAGACATTTCCAAGACGACATTTAGGACTTGTTATGGTTGCTATTAGTTTCTAGTTATGCCTTGCGATTGGACGAACGCACCTGCCATGTTCGTGGACTAATAAACCACCAGTGCAAAACCATATATGGATAAATTTGTTATCCTGCACATCAAAGGTATCCTAGTCTACTCCTATAGTAAGGATGAACATGAGTAAACATTTAGGACTTTCCTAGAGTTCCTAGGAAGTATGAATTGTACGCGAAATCTCCAAATGTGACATTTTGGATTCGCAAGGTACATTTCTTGGAAAATGTGATCAACGATCGAGGTATCTGAGTCAATCCGTATAAGAGACAAAGCCATGAAGAATCGAAGCACTCCCTCCATCCCTTTAGAAATCCGAAATACTTAGGTCTTGCTGGCTACTACCATAGATCTATGAAGTGTCCCTTCAAAATAGCCTAACCCCCAAAACCTTTTTGACTCAGAGAGACATGAGTTTCACTTGAGATACGAAACCTAAGGCCACCTTCCAGTTGTTGAAGAAAAAAACTTTACGACGCACCGATCCCACCTTAACTAAAGAGTCCGAAGGAAGAATGACCGCGTGGCATGGAGAGTCAAACTATGAAAAAAAACATTCATCGGAGTTCGTTACCTCACGAATAGACCTTTTAGTGCCTAACAATGAAAGCATGAAGAACTTGGTTTTGGACGAGGCACACAAGTCTAGGTACTCCATCCATCCTGGATTTAATAAGACATATCATGGTCACAAGAATTACGGGCAGCCTAACAAGAAGGCTGAAAATCGCTTAACTTTTTCAACAAGTGCTTGACATGTTCAAAGGGAAAAAAAATCGATTTCCATAAGTCTCTCCCAGAGTGTTAATGTAACCCTTTGTACCCCAGTGGAAATGGGAACTCAACACTAAGAAATTTATCACAAAGCATCTGAAGGACTCGTTCCAGTTGTGATACAATTTGGGTAATAATTGATCAACTGACAAAATCCGCGCATTCCCATGGATAATGGTATGACTTACCAGAATCTATTTGAAAGAGGATGTCAAGCGACACGACATCCCATTTTCCAATCATCTCTGAGCGAGATAGTCGTCTAACTTCAAGGTCCTGACATTCATCATAGAAAGCTTTGAGTACTCACGTGGATATGAGTATTGTCTACCATCCCTAGAATAATGGCCTAAGCGATAGTACAAATCAAGTGTTGGAAGATATGTGTTTTCTTGAGTATTGACCTTGGAAAAGATTAGGAAAATCATTTGTCTCCAACTGAATCTCTTACAGCAATTGCTATCACATAAAGCATCCTGCTGCACCTTTCGAGGCACTTCATGGAAGGAAGCGTCATTCACCCATTTTCTGGACTAAGATTA
This sequence comes from Deinandra increscens subsp. villosa, assembly GCA_039602395.1. Lineage (NCBI taxonomy): Eukaryota > Viridiplantae > Streptophyta > Magnoliopsida > Asterales > Asteraceae > Deinandra > Deinandra increscens. The sequence goes on from JBCNJP010000009.1 coordinate 13,693,767, forward strand.
AAGGTTGACCAACCTACTAATCTCAAGTACCCTCCTGTAACTGCGCAGAAGTCACCATAGACTTACGGATGCGCACAATCGTCAGAAGGGCTATGCCAACGCGAGATGTGAATCCTTGAACCTATAAGGAGGTTTAAAACCTTCTAATGAATTCTACCTCATACATAAATATGAAGACAATGATCTTTCATATTTGTTGGAAGAGTGTGAGTTGAAAAGAAGACATAAATATGAATACAATGATCTTTCAGATCAATTCATTGCTACTCAGAAAGAGTTGTTGGATGCTCAGGTGAAGATTTCAGAGTTAAAAGTTAAGATTCTTGATTTGCAAAAACAAATGAAAATTTGCAATTTGTCTCCTACATTTCTGAATTACAAGCTGCAAAGTTGAAGCTAGACAAGCTCCAAAGTTGAAGCTAGACAAGCTCCAAAGTTGAGATTCTTGATTTGCAAAAACAAGTGAAAAACTCAAAATCCGACAAGAAGAAAGTTAAAGCTAGACAAGCTCCAAAGTTTGATTCTGGATCATCATTTTTGGAAGATGAAATGATTTTTGTAAAGGTTAAGAAGTCTGCTAGTATTTCATCTGAAGCAGAAGAAGATAAATCATTGATTGTTGAGAACAAGCTGAAGGATATCAAAGCTAAATTTACTAAAACTGCTAATGAAAAAAGTGTTTCTGGTTCTCAATCTGGGTCATCCAAGGTTCAGGTCTACAAACATAAAGGATTGGGTTATGAAGTCAAGGAGATGTCGGTTCAGCAAACACAACAGAAAAAGAAGAAGGTTGATAATTTTGATTCACATCAACAGCAACAACAAAAATAGAAGAAACAGAATGTGTTCAACTCAAAGAATGATCATTATTATTCTGGAGGTTCTTCAAATGGTTCATGTTATTCTCCACAAAATTCACCTCCAAAGTATGATTGATCTGATGTTTTTTTTTATTCATTTGGTTCTATTGGTCCGAAAACAACAATCGTTCACGATATCGTAAAGACAAACAAGTGCGGAATCCTTGTTTGTGAGAGATTTGACAAGAAGATGATGAAATAGACTTGATATGAGATGAAGAACAAAGCAACACAATCAAATCTTGAATGAAACTTGATCAATCTTCTATTAGATGAGTTTGCGATCGTGAATACAAAGGAGAATGCTGGAAATCGTAATCACAATACTAGTAGTAATCATAAACTACTTGGTATTTATACTACCCAATACAAAAACCCTACACAAATCGTAAACCCACTAGAAGAACCGGCCCACCAAGCCCAAATCGTAAACATACTAAGCCCAACATAATGCAAGCCCAAGTCTAATGTTCATGCTTCGTAAAGTATAGCCTAACAATCTTCCCCTAGGCATGAACCATTAGACAGTCTACGGAAGAAGCAAATCAAATCGGAAGGTGTGAGACTCCTTCCTAGACCACCATTCACGCTCTACAATCCGGTTTGCTGTACCATGAAAGATTCCCACCCTTATAGCATTCTCAAAGTCAAGCTCATCACCTAGGATAGGTTGGGTGGCTAGGAGTTTGATATCGCGCTCTCCAAACCTCAGCAAATCAACCGGATCATAGAAGCGAAATTCTCGCAACTTTTTGCAGACCACCGCCACCTCATGAGTTGTTGGATCATAAAACCAATTATCAAAATTCTTCACAAGCGTACCATCTTCAATCTCGTCCAACATGTTGATCACTCAAGTTCTTTTGGTGGGTGGTAGCCTCACTTCACCTACAGGCTCATTTGTAACTGGGTCAGTTCCAGTCTGAACCCATCTTGCTTGTTTGAGGTCAAAATTTGCAAAGTTTTCCTCAAGATGGCTCATCAGATTGTGACGAACAAGGTCTCCATGTGCATTCATCCATCTGTTAATAAATGGATCCCTCAGCAAATTTCTCATCTCTGTCTCAATCCAGGAGTGAAATTGACCTCGAGTTCTGTAGTACTCCACTGGACTATAGCCATCTCTGATCACAGCAAACAGCTTCTTCTCAGCATCATAATGCCAGCACAAAATAGGTTCACGACTCCCCCTTTTTTCAATTTCATTTTCTCCTACATCAATTGAGTACAGCATAGGGGGAGGTCCCTGGAAAAAATCCCTGAACCAATTCTCATGACTTTCTGGTGCTTTTGAAATGAATCTTCCTCCTCGAACATAGTCAGACATCTCAATGGTGTCATCACCTTCATCTTCATGCACTACATCAGCTGTTTGAGCATCTTGAGAAGAACTTTATGCATTTGAACTATCAGCTCCCTTCAAATCTTCCAACTTCTTCCTCAGTTCAAGATATCCTGCATACAGAAATCCAATACTGGCTTCATTTTTGCTCTCCTTCTCCTTCAACCTCTTATTTTCTTCCTTCAGTTCTTTAATCTCTCCCTCTCTCCTCCTGTTTTGTGATAAAATGAAGTTAATTTGAGGATCAGCACTTATCCGAAGGTCCACAGGCAGATCACCAGTTTGAGCACTTTCCCAATAAGTGTTGGATATGGATGGAAGCTTGGAATAACTGGGGGCTGGCTTGAGTCAGTTGAAATGTTGATCCTTACGGGGCTAGACTCCACAAATGTGCTTTTAACTTCAAGGAATTGCCTTTCCTCATTTTAGGGCTTTGTTCATTCAGAATAGGACTTTCAATTTGCATCGAAGTTGGTTCTTGTACATCAACCTGATCATCTGCCTGAAGTGTACTCTCGGGGAAAGCACCTCTTTTAGTCCACTCGAGTCTTCCTTAAAATGTGCTCTTTCCCTTTCTATCTTGTGTTTGTAGACCAAACACACTGTCATCCATAAACTTTATGTCTAGTTTCTCAACCCTCTCTTGAATCATTGGATACTTCTTCAAAACCACCATATGTACAAACCTTGGAGTCATGAGAAATTGCTCTCTTGCACTCAAATCAGCATTACCGATCCAGTCGAAGAGCATCATCTTCGAAAAATTAAACTCCCAATCCAATGCCAGTGCAACAAATGTTGTGTCATGCACCTTGTTCAGCTTATCATAGCTTGTTCTCTTGCCCAAGAAAGACTTCTGCAAGTAGTGGGCCAAACACCTCCAGTAGTGTGGCAAAAGCTTCTTGAAGATCGGTGGGAATTTTCCTTCATATCCCAAGAGACGTGCACACTCTAACACAGCAGCCTTAGAGTATTCCATTGTGTCTTCAGCTTTATCATTTATATTCAGCCCTTGGCAAATATCTTCTTCTACAATCTCAATTCTGCGGTTTTGAACCGTTGCTGTGATCCTTGTTTTATCGAGATTTGCCCTTGTAGTTCCCCAAAATTCTCTCACAAGTTGTTCATCAATTAGCACGCTTTCCCTGAGAGCATGATTGATTTTGCACACGTTCATCCCAGCTACAAGAGAGTAGAACAACTGCATGTGTCTCTCTGGAGGGTCATCAAGATAAGCAGTTATGCAGTGATCTCTTTCAAAGTGAATTTCCTCATCTATCATTTCTTCTGCCATCTGAGAAACCAAGACAAATGCATCAGGTTTAATTATATTATTGAATAATTATGTTTGTTGAATACCATCTTGAAGAATAATCAAACACACATTATAAGAATTTGAATTTTGTTCCACAAGATTAATCAAACACACATTCTTAAAAACTAATTTGTTCAATTTTATCTTAAAACAATTAAGTTTGATAAGATTTTAAAAGACATTTTGTGTTTACTTAAGTGTTTATGATTTTAAATAAAATTTTAAGTGGGTTTACGATCCAATAGGTGGGTTTACAATTGGGTCATAACAAGTCCGGTCGAAAACATTAAGCCTGATCATAAACACCCTATATCGTAATCAATCTGAATCATAAACCCCGATTGATCGTAAACGCCGATCGTAAACAAAATCGGACACATGGATCGTGAACAGCATCAGAAACACGATCGTAAACAGTGAATAGTCGTCTTTAACTTCGCGGTAATCGTAAACACCGTACATCCACCATTGTTGTACCTGCAACTTCTCACAAGCATATTAGAAACCGACATTTGTGCAGGATAATCATCAATCAGTACCTTTTATGTACAACAAACACAATCACGGCTTTTAATCTCGAGTATTCAATGAGAAAATTAGAAGAAAAGGATGATGAGCACCGAGCACACAAAAAATCAGATTAAACCAACAAAATGATGTGGAAACAGTCGATTGAGGGGTGTTTTCTGGTCGGAAAGTGAAGATGAAAGTGATGGTGTACTCGTTTTTCACAGGAGATGGTCGGAAATAGATGGAAAACGGTTCTCCGGCGAATGAGGACGGCGGTTAGGGTTTCGATGCGGCGGATCGTAAACGCGGAGAGGAGAAGGAGGCCGGAGTCGTAAATAAGAATCGGAAATGAGGGTCTTGAAGGTTTTGTTAAAAAAAATTCATAAAGGCCCCTCAAGTTTCAAAAAACATTTTAAATACTCCCAAACCTCATTTAAGTGATAATTCTCTTAAAAATGTTAATTTTGAAAATTTTGAGAATTACAAAACTTCCCCTCAGACTCATACCCCGAGAACCTGATCTTGATCATAAATAAAAAAAATTGAATTTTAAACAGTCGGAGACTTTTAAAAAAAAGGTAAAAACATAAAACAAATCTAATCTATTACCGAGACAAAAACATAATTGCCTTGAAGCTAATGTTTTTCATGGATCAAACCAGACTTATCTTTGACTGAGGAACCCTTTTCAGCTTCTGTTACTCGACGCTCTAGACAATTGCCAGAATTTTTGACCACACAAACTCACATCAAGTTATTTTGAAGTGCTTAATTATGGTATAATATTACCGACATGTTTAACCGTCCCCACACCCAATTGTTCATAGCAAAACCTACCCAACCTCAGAGTTTATTGAGGATTCACAAACCCCCAACTTGAGGAATCATGCAACACCGTTATGCATACCACTTATTTCCTTAATTATCAGTTGGCGATCAGGTCGACCGCATAAGCACGCAAAGAAGACCAAACAAAATAATTATTTTATTATTTTTCTTTTTCTTTTCATTTTCTTTTTATTTTCATTTTTCTTTTTCTTTTCTGTGGTGTTGTCATAACAGCGGAACATGGCGTGTGAGAGAGTGAATACTAGGTAGATACCACTCTCAACCCATTTTTGCTGGGACTCAGTTTTTAAAACCATGTAAACTAGGACGGGAAACTAAACATATATAGAAGTTAAGTTTACTGCACTTACATTAATGATCATAGTTTTGGGTTAAGCTTACCGACATATCATCTTTGAGCAATCTTTCACTTCAGCTTTACGTGTGTCAGTCTCCGATTGTCTTGGACATTTATATCACTTCCTACCAACTCAAGACAAACACAAAAGACTTCATAAAAACCTCAAACATATCACTATAACATTTCTTCCCCTATTTTTATGAGGCTATTGAAACAAAAAACACATATTTTATTTTTAATTTTTTATTTTTTATTTTTTTTTAAATATAAACCCAATTAATACCAAAGCAAAAAATAAAACAAAACTATGTACAAAGAGTTTTGATCAGATCATTCCTCGAAGGCAATCATCCTTAGGCCTTCAACACACATTTCAAAATTTGGACGAGGAAGGGGTTTTGTGAAAAGGTCAGAAACATTTTGCTCGGAGTTTACCTTTTCAAGCTGAATCAACTTCCTATCATAGCAATCACGAATGAAATGTACCTTGATATCTATGTGCTTTATTTTGGAATGTTGAACAGGATTCTTGACAATTTGCAGAGCAGTAGCATTATCACAAAAAATTGGAGTATTAAGAAATTTCATACCGTAGTCAGTGAGCTGATTCTGAATCCATACTACCTGCGAGCATCCAGCTGATGCTGCCACATATTCAGCTTCAGCAGTTGACTTAGAAACGGTATGCTGCTTCTTGCTCTGCCATGAGATGAGTCTGTCTCCCAAATACTGACACCCACCAGTTGTAGATTTCTAGTCAAGATCACTACCTCTATAATCACTGTCAGTAAATGCAAACAATTGAAATTCAGTATTCTTAGGATACCAAAGTCCAAGCCGAGGCCTGCCCTTCAGATACCTAAAAATACGTTTAACATCAGCTAAATGAGAGAGTTTAGGATTAGCCTGGTAACATGAAAACACACACACTGCATGCATGATATCTGGCCTGCTTGCTGTCAAATACATGAGTGAACCGATCATTGAACGATACATGAATTCACTCACTGGTTCTCCATCTGCATCTGCTGTCAGTAGGGGTCTGGATGCCATGGGAGTGGAGATGGGCTTGGAGTCCTGCATCTTATACTTTTCCAGAATCTCATTCACATATTTTGCTTGATGAATGAGAATCCCATATTCATCTTGTTTCACTTGTAATGCCAGGAAAAAGTTCATCTCCCCTTGATCGCTCATCTCAAATTTCTTTCTCATGATATCCTTAAACTCAGTGCATAACTTTTCATTTGTTGAACCGTAGATGATGTCATCCACATAAACTTGCACCATAATGATATCATCTTTCACCTTCCTTCTTAACAAGGTTTGATCAACCACTCCCCTTGTATAGCCATTTTCCACTAAATGCTTTGATAGAGTCTCATACCACGTGCGGGGAGCTTGATGCAAACCATACAAAGCTTTATCCAGAAGATACACATGATCTGGATGCTCTTCATCCACGAACCCTGGCGGTTGAACCACATAAACCTCTTCATTCATTTCAGCGTAGAGGAATGCTGTCTTCACATCCATCTGATGCACTGTGAAGTTGAGATATGTTGCTACAGCAAGGAATATTCGAATTGCTTCCAACCTGGCCACTGGTGCGTACACCTCTTCATAATCAATCCCGTAAACCTGTCTGTGACCTTGAACAATCAACCTGGCTTTGTTTCTCACAATCACACCCGTATCATCTTTCTTGTTCTTATACAGCCATCTTGTGGGTATAACTTTCTTATTTTCAGGCCTTTTCACTAGATGCCACACTCCTAATTTTGAAAATTGATTCAATTCATCGTGCATAACCTCCATCCAACTTGGATCTTTAAGTGCTACCATCACATTTGGTGGCTCTATCTGAGAGATAAAGAATGAGTACATGCAGAAGTTGATGTCACCCACACGGCTTCTAGTGGTGACACCTGCTGACACTGGTCCGACCACATTGCTAAGGGGATGATCTCTGTTGATTCTTGTGATTTGTACATCTGGTACTGAAACAAAAACAGGCAGGTTAGTATCATTAACATTATCATTCATACCTTGGGTTTCTGACTCCTTCTGATCATCATGAGTTATTAAAGATTCTGGAACATCCACATTATCATCCTTAGGAGTTGCTGCTGATACACTGTCACTAACATTTTCCACACATGGCCTTACTTCAGGAGCTGGAGCAATGATGTCTTCTTCTTCTCCCAGACTAGGAAACATATTTGAGAAGTTGAAACCTTCAAACAATGACCCATAATCAAAGATCCAGTCTGGCCCAGTTCTAATCAGTCGGATTATCTTCCAACCAGTCAACATTGAATGCCTCAATTATCACTTTGGTGGTTTTGTTGTAGACTCGATAAGCACTATTTTCAAAATACCCAACAAAGTAGCATTCATCAGCCTTTGCTTCGAATTTCCCCACATCAAACTGAATTAGAACTGTGCAAGGACACCCGAAAGTCTTTAAGTACCCCACCCTTGGTTTTTCTCCATAAATAATCTCATAAGGCGTCTTCTCATGCCACTTGTTCAAAAGTACCCGATTTTGCACATAATAAGCAGTGTTGACTGCTTCAGCCCAAAAGAAAATTGGCAATCTTGCTTCACACAGCATAGTTCTTGCAGCTTCAATGAGTGTTCTGTTTCTTCTTTCAGCAACACCATTCTGTTGAGGTGTGTATGGTGCACTGTATTGCCTTTCTATACCTTTCTCTCCACAGAACATATTCAATTCAGCATTCTCAAACTCTGTTCCGTTGTCTGATCTTATTGCCTTCACTTTCTTGCTCATCTGATTCTCTATGAGAGTAACAAACTGTTTTACAAGTGTTGGAGTTTCATACTTGTTTGACAAAAAGAACACCCAAGTAAATCGAGAGAAGTCATCCACTATCACCAGGCAATATGAGAAATGCTGATACTTAATACTTGCATTGGGCCGAAGAGATCCATATGTAGTAGTTGCAATACAGACGAAATAGAGTTTATCATTTTAGAACGATGTGGCAACTTGTGCTAGCTTCCCCTTAGCACATGCAAACACTTCTCAATTGATGTGAAGTCCTTGATGGGAAGGTTTCTAACATGCTCTCCCTTTGCCAGCTTGGTCAGATTCTTCATGTTGGCATGTCCCAGACGACGATGCCATAACAATGCCAGATTTTCATTTTGCTTTGAAATAAGACATGCCACATCAGAAGGCGGAGGATTACCCATGTTGAGAAGATAAGAATTTCCTCGCCTTGGTGTACGCATCATGATACACTCCTCAGGAATCTTGACTTCAGGTTTGAGAATGATACATTCCTTGCTATTGAACAACACGGAATATTCTCGATCACAAATCTGCGAAACACTGAGAAGACTATGTGACAATTCCTCCACATAATGCACATCGGAGAACGTCAAGCTGCCATTCTTTACCACACCTTTCTTGTTGATCCTGCCACCAACTCCACCAGCAAAAGAGACACCTCCTCCATTAAAATCTTGTACCTCTTCCAAAAGTGATAAATCTTCGGTCATATGTCGGGAGCAACCACTATCAACGTACCAGATATTGTTGACAGTTCTTCTTGGTTGTCCCTACATGAATCAAAGATCAGTTAGAGTTGGGTACCCAGGCCATAACAGATTTGGGCACACCCTTGGAGTCAACGTAGTTGACTAATTGAAAGGACATTCCTGATTTTGATTCAGTTACACTCAAACTTTGAGCGTTGACTTTTGGTTTCCACAAAGTGTGTTTCTTAGGTTTTGACACATTGGTTGAATTCTTATTAGTTGCAGGTTTCTTCTGTGGAGATGTGACCTTTTTATCTGCATGTTTCTTGACAGGTGTCCACTTAAGTTTTAATTTTGTTTAAACAACTTGTTTTGTTTGAGAAACATCTTTTGATTTTGAAACCTGTTTCTTAACCTTTGTTTTACCTTTAGGTTGAGAAAACCCTTTTGTTTTGGGTACTTGTTTTTCAACAAGTTCAGATTTCATCTTATCTTTTCTTGGATAAACTCCTTTAGGTATGTAGGTTGGTTTTGGAGTTTTGGCCACATTCCATTTTTCATCAACAGGCTTTGTCACTGGAGTTTTAGTGTTTAAAACCTTAGACTGTTGAGTCTTCATTGGTTTTGAACTTTGCTTCCCCTGAGACAAAGCTTGTTGTTTCTGATTTTTTTTCCACCTGTCATCATTTTCTACAACATACTATTCCGTTGGTTTTGCGGATAGTATGGTTGATAAGGTCTATTTAGACAATTTGCAGCAAAATGTCCTGGTTTTCCACACTGAAAACAATTCATAAGTCTAGGCCCATTCACATGACTACAGACATATGAACGCCTTGGGTAACATGACTCCCATTCAGGCTTATCATCTCATTTGTGTATCAAATGTTTTGGAACTTTCTCAGGTTGCGTAATTAAACAAAATTGTTCCGATTTTGATTTGTTGGTTCTGTTAAAGGTAGACACAACCTGGGGATAAGGAACAAATTCCTTGGGTTTAGACTCACGACCAGCTTTTGTATTGGGCACATGAATTTTAAAACCATTAACTACTTCATTAGAATCAGAAACATGTTTTGAAGACATAGACATCATTAATTGTTTTGACTTGGACGCATTAAGTTCAGACACAGATGCCAAAACATCGTCCTTAGGTAAATCAGAACTTGAACTACTAGACTCATGACACTCTTTAACCCTCAAACATTCAGCATCCTTCTCAAAAACATCTTTGATCCCTACTTCATCTGCACAAGAAACAAAAACATCAGAAGAACTAACATTATCGTTTAATGATTCATAGGATAAACTCGATTCACAAGTGAATGTCACTGATCGATTCTGATTACCCAAACCATAGGTCATATGTTTCTCATTTTCTAACTCCTCTTCTGTAATGGGTTTCACACCAATCAAAACACTATCTATGGGAGGTCCTGCTTCATGCATTTTTGATTCAGATCTATCTACCTGATCCTCCTCATAGATCATACCTATTATATCTCTAGACACAGGTTGAGGAACACTATTCTTATTCTTTTCAGAAAAGCTAATTCATATTCCTCCTCTATCCTTAACAAATCTAACATCAGTTATGCAGGTGGACAAAGCCTTACCAGCTTCAAGCATTCTTTTGTTTCTCATTTGATTCACATCTAATTTCACTTGCAACTCATTGTTCTGATGTTTAAGTTCATCTACCTGCTTTCTAAGCTCAGCTATTTCTAACTTAGCATTTTCATATAGGACAGACTTCTGAGTGGCAAGGGCTTGGTATTTCTCTATGTCTAGTTTCTGTGCTTTGACTTTCTCCTCACTCTTTTCCCATCTACCCTTAAACGAACTTCTAGAACATTGCATATCAAATAATTATATCTCACTATTTTTCCAAAGTTGTCTAAGGCTAGGAATTAAACGTGCACAAGTGCGATTAGTACATACCTTTGTGTTGTCGACCTCGGCTGCAGATGCTTCCTTGTCTTCAACCAGGTTCTCTTCTTTCTCTTTTGACTTTTCCTCTGTGACCATAAATGCATGTTCCTCCTCATCATTATTCTCCATCTGAGAAATCATAGCACCTGTCAGACTGAGTTCCCTTACCTGCGAAGCCCATTGATACTCCCCATAATCCTGCGCAACCAAAGCCTTTGTCTCTACTTTTCCTTTTCCATCTCCAGCTTTCTTCTCTTCTGGTTTCTCCCTCTTTGGCTTGGTACACTCCCTTGCAAAATGTCCGTACTCATCACAATTGAAACATCTGAGCTTGCTCTTATCAAAACCCATACTTATCTTGTCCTGATCCTTCCAAACATTCCTTCCAGTTTTTGCCATAAATTTCTTAGCGCGAAAAACTGCCATAGCCATTTTCCAGGAAACATCAAGCATTTCCACATCTTCAGGATTAATCTGATTCAGCTCGCCTGACAGCATGTCAGTAGGTACCAAAGTTCCAGCCATAAGAGCGCGATAACTATTCTTAAATCCCATTCCAAGAGCGAAGTTGGGATCATTAGTAGCATTTGCTTCATCAGGGTTGACCATTCCACTAGAAGCAGCTTGAGATCGAGCCACAAAAGCAGTTGACTTTGTGTTTGAACTTGAATCATTTGCAGATGAACTTCCAGCCTGTTTTGGACCTACTTATTCAGATAGTAGTGCCTGATTCAGTTTTCCCGTCATGCTAAGTGAACTTAGATGATTCACCTCTCTCTGTTTATCATCAATCATCTTTGACTTCAGTTTGTTAATTAGCTCATCAACAGTTAACTCATCCAGCTTGTTGTTGTCTTTGATTATTGAAATGTTGGTATTCCAGGACTTGGGTAAACTATTCAAGAGTTTCAGATTTTTATCCTCCAGTCCGGGTTCAACGTAGTAGCTTGACATTTCAGTAATTAAGGACACAAATCTTTGAACTTGAGCTTCAAAGGACTCTCCTTGAATGTGATTGAACAAGTTGAATTTCTGCTTTAGCATTTGTTTACGGCTTGCCTTGATATCGGGATTTCCTTCATATGCAACTACCAGAACATCCCAGAGCTTCTTTGCAGTCTTGTATTTTTTTAAACCCTTGTGCAATCTCCGGAGTCTGTAGAACCTGAAATGTAGTCTAATATTATCAACACTGTAAAGTCAACAGCAAGTTAAGTTGACGGGTTCGAATGATGGTTTTGGCATGTGGCGTTTGAATGTTGAAAAGACAATGGAGCTTATTGAAGACTAAATTTAGGGGCTTTTAATGTAATTTATTATTATTGTCATGTTTTAGTCTTTATTATTGTCTAGGGTGCTTATTGTAATTAGCCTATAGTCATTAGGCTATATATAGACAGTGTTAGGGGAAATTAGGTCAAGGCTTGGATGAACCAAATTAGATCTAGGAGGTTAATTTCCAGATTTTTGTAGATCTATTTGGGGGTTTTGAAAGATTATATCCATCTTCATCAAGTTCTTCATCTTCTATCTTTTTCTTTCTTACTTTTTACTCAATAATCTCAAAATATCTCATCTTTTTTTGTTGTTTCTTTCTCAAATCACCAATCACTAGCACTGTAAAGATCATATTGGACCAACAATATGGTATCAGAGCCTTGGTGCTCTTGATTTTGGTGATTTTTTGGTGTTTTTGAAGCTTTTTGGGGTTTTCTTGTTCAAACCAATTTGGATCTTAAATCTGTGTTTTTGGATTGGAAATTGGTCGGAAATTGTGTGGTTTGATAGCAGGAAGCTATTGCAATCATTCCCGCTTCAATTGGTTGATTTTTGAGCTTTTTTGGTGATTTTTTGGGCTGAAAAACGCGTCCAGCGAAACTGCTGTTCTTCCAGCGAAACTGTAGTTTCTCTGGCAGAGAAACTGCCAGAGAAACTGTCAGAGAAACTGCCAGCGAAACTGCCAGAGAAACTGTAGTTTCTCTGCCAGAGAAACTGTAGTTTCTCTGCCAGAGAAACTGTAGTTTCTCTGCCAGAGAAACTGTAGTTTCTCTGCCAGCGAAACTGTCAGTGAAATTAAGCAAATTTCGAACGAAAGTTCACCGTTCTCGAGCGAATTTCCGGGCGAACCTCTGCCCGATTTGCGAGCGAACTATCGGGCGAACTTCATCAAAAAAAAAAACAAAAAAAAAAAACAAAAAAAAAAACAAAAAAAAAAACAAAAAAAAACATTAAAAAAAAACAAACAAAAAAAAAATTATTATATCATTTGGATCGCATACAATCGAAAAGAAAAGAAGAAGGAAAGAGAATGGAAGACATTGGCCGGGTGTTAATTGCTTTTCTTATGGGCTGAGACAATTTGATTTTAGACATATGTAACAAAGTCAAGCGTGATTGTGATGAAGCCAATTATTTGTTGCGAGAAAGTAGGAGTTTCAAACCTTTATCAATTGCCTACATGTTAGGAGGATCTACAATCGAGGGGGAGATTCACCATAACGAGCTTCAGATCATTGGTCATGTTGTGAAACGCAAGATGGAGTTAACCAGTATTCGATCAAGCTTCCATTAAGAGTATATGGAAACCATCAGTCTAGGGGGAGTATTATTGATTCATCAAATCAAGACTAATGGTTTCCAAGTCGAGACTGAACACGATGCAAGACGTTGATAATAGTAGACTAAGGGGGAGAATTGTAGAACCTGAAATGTAGTCTAATATTATCAACACTGTAAAGTCAACAGCAAGTTAAGTTGACGGGTTCGAATGATGGTTTTGGCATGTGGCGTTTGAATGTTGAAAAGACAATGGAGCTTATTGAAGACTAAATTTAGGGGCTTTTAATGTAATTTATTATTATTGTCATGTTTTAGTCTTTATTATTGTCTAGGGTGCTTATTGTAATTAGCCTATAGTCATTAGGCTATATATAGACAGTGTTAGGGGAAATTAGGTCAAGGCTTGGATGAACCAAATTAGATCTAGGAGGTTAATTTCCAGATTTTTGTAGATCTATTTGGGGGTTTTGAAAGATTATATCCATCTTCATCAAGTTCTTCATCTTCTATCTTTTTCTTTCTTACTTTTTACTCAATAATCTCAAAATATCTCATCTTTTTTTGTTGTTTCTTTCTCAAATCACCAATCACTAGCACTGTAAAGATCATATTGGACCAACAGAGTCAATGCCATTGTCATGATAGCATATGCTCTCTCATCCTTGTTACACTTTTCCCAATCATCATACGAGTATTCTGCTTCAGTTTTCACCACTCCAACTTTTCCTGCTTCAGTGTGAGTAGGAATGAATGGTCCATTGACAACTGGTCTCCAAAGTCTCAGATCAACACTTTTCAAATGATTCTGGAATCTGTATTTCCATTCAAGGAAGTTATCAGCAGATGTGAGTCTGGGAGGACGGGTAGTCGATTCAATCTCAAAGTCCAGTTTTTGGTACATGCTCGGTTCATAATCCATGACGAAAGCTTAGGAAAAATCAAAAAATTTGTCCAAAAGAGTTTCCGATCGTAAACACCAGTTTACGATAAAGACAGGCAGCAGATCGTAATCACTACCGAGTCGTAAACGCGGTTGTAAACACTCAAAAATCCAATCTTGAACTCGTAAACCCAGATTTGATGAAGAACACCGATCGTAATCTCCAAGAACAGCCCAGAAATAGTCGTAAACACCAAGAACAGCAACAAGCTTCCAAATTTTTTAGCCAAACACTCGAATCTAATATCGTGGAACCTCGAATCACATGATTCTTGGCTCTGATACCAATTGTTGGTCCCAAAACAACAATCGTTCACGATATCGTAAACACAAACAAGTGCGGAATTCTTATTTGTGAGAGATTTGACAAGAAGATGATGAAATAGACTTGATATGAGATGAAGAACAAAGCAACACAATCAAATCTTGAATGAAACTTGATCAATCTTCTATTAAATGAGTTTGCGATCGTGAATACAACGGAGAATGCTGGAAATCGTAATCACAAAACTAGTAGTAATCATAAACTACTTGGGTATTTATACTACCCAATACAAAAACCCTATACAAATCGTAAACCCACTAGAAGAACCGGTCCACCAAGCCCAAATCGTAAACATACTAAGCCCAACATAATGCAAGCCCAAGTCTAATGTTCATGCTTCATAAAGTATAGCCCAACAGGTTCTGAAAATTCTTTTGGTTACCATGATGTGTTTATTAAACAGGAAAGTAGAAAACCAAAGAATTTTTCTATAACAAACAAATTTTTGAAACAAATTTGGGTAGCGGTACCCTTAATGTTTTTCACAGAAAGTGTTACGCATGCTGTAAACCAGGACATCTTGCTGCTCAGTGTCCAACGAATGCGTGCACTCACTCCTATGTGAACAAAATTGCTAAATTTGTGAATGGAAAAGGTCAGATTTTTCATGAACCACAACCATCCATGTTCAACTCAACGAGTAAGGCATCTTGGGCAAAGACATAAGTTGATAACTTTGCGGATTCATTAAAAAGTTTTCAATCGCCTATGATATGGAAACCCCGAGTTGTTTCCAAGATCATAAAAAAACCATGTTGAAGACACCGGGCGACCCGAGGTTGTTGACTCGGGCCGATCCCAAAACTGCTGATGTTTATCTGGTGTCTGCATGTTTCTTCAAGAAGACCTATTATGCGTGTGTTGTTGATAGTGAAGAACTTGCATAATTTAGAGTTTCAATGCTTTATCATTCTCAAAAAGTCTTTCAAAAGAAAGTTTTGAAATGTGTTTTTCAAAACTGAAACTGCAAAGTGTCAGTGTTTGGTCGATCAATTTTCTTTCTTTAAATTTTGTTTTACAAGTGGTAGTTATACATATGTTTAGGTGGAGAAAATTGATAAAAGCCAAAAATAGTTTCTTGTTTTGTTAAAATTAAAAATCCAAAAAATAGAGTTTTTCATTTTAGGGGGGGGGGGAGGCAATGCAAAAGATAAAAAAAATCAAAATTGAGAAATTGATCATTGGGAAATGATGGTACATTGACTAACGTTTCTGACTTACGGATAGAGTAAATGAAAAAGCCATAAGATCATTGTTTCGATGTGCTAGGTAGGCTCGGCAAATAAGAAAGTATTCAAATGTGATATACATTAAATCTGATGCTTGACCTAGTGGACAACATCTTGATGCGTATTTCAAGATTTAAAGAAAAAGATATGTGAAAATTAAATGAGAAGTCACTGTGTATACATGTGTTCATTTTGCAAAGAGTTAAACTTGTTTGAATTTCTTCATTTTCTTAAATGATCGGACTATCTCTGTGTGTCTACAAGACCGACCTGGTAGTTGTTCATTTATGGTTCTATTTTATTTTTCTTGGTGTTTCATATAACTCATCGAACTTTCTCTGCATGTGCGGAAGTACCGACCTGATTGTTGTTGGGTTATACAATTTCAATTTGTTTTTATTTTCTTATTTTGTTAAATCCGAGTCCTTATCTGCGTATCGAAAGATCAACCTTAAGGTAGACGATTTAACGTTCTTATTTCTTTTTGCATGGAACACAGTTTTTGCATGGAACACAGTTGACAATATCATGAATACAAAATACTTTGTGAAATTCACAAGTTTAATCACATGAGAAGTATGTGAAACATATCTGAATATGTCTGATAGTGTGGGGTACATTGGTCATAGCAAATTAATCAATACCTTAACATATCTAGACGTTATGAGTATGATTCTGTCAGATTTTAAAGTTGGAAAAATTATATATGTAATCAACATGGCTTATGTGCTACAATAATTGAAATTGATGTGTAGTTCAGTGCGTTGTGACCAATATGATCCCAGATAGTGATATTTCTCAAATCAAAAATAGAGTGTGATTCAGTATTGCATTTATATTTTCATTTTAGAAGAAAAATCAAAAAGATTTTCAGTGTGTTTTAGCATAAGTTTGAAAAATCAAAAAGATTTTTGGTTTGTTTTGATCTAAAGTTTCTAAAAACCAAAAAGATTTTATTTCTTATTTGTTTTCGATCGATCAACACTTGATACAAAAACAAAATTACCAAATCAATTTCTTGGATTCTCAAAAGAGAAGTTTTGCGTCAAGATTAAATTAATTTTGGTAAATCAAAATAGAAAACCGCACTTTTGTCTTTGAAAGTTGCAGGTTCTGTGTGTCAAGGCTTAAGCATGGTGAAAGAGGGAGTTTGAAGTATCCTTCACAAGAGGATCTTGAAGTTCAAAGATTTATGCAAGAGTGATCCAGCCATGCAAGCTCTATTTCTGACAAGATTTCAAGTTGAAGATCGGATGCACCAATGCTGAAGACTGAAGACTAGAGATTTAGTTAGAATAGATACAGTACATGTTAAAAGGGGGGTTTGTTAGAACATATTCCTATGCTATAGTGTGTCTCGTGTATTGTATTTATGTGAGAGCGTATGTTTGATTCTTAGGGGCAGCATACCATGTTCCATACCAAATGGTACGCTGGCTAACGTACCAAATGGTACATTGGATGGTACGTTGGGCAGTTAGTATCACCTATAAATAGGTTGACCTGTTTAGCATGTTAGAACTCTTGGTCATTCATCTCTACATTTTGTGTGTGTATTCTGTGTGTGTGCTCTCAATCTTGAATCAATACAATCTCATTGTATTTACTCTTTGTGCCATTGAATTCATCTCATAATCACTAGATTAGCAAACGATCCGCCGCTTCACGTCTTTACAATTGGTGTGAATTGTGTATAATTGAGGTTAGGGAGTAACCTCATAGTGATAATGGCCATCCATGGAATAAGGATATATGTAGGTCATACATTCGTGAATTGTGGATTGTGAATGCACACAAAGAGTTTGATTCAATGCTTACAAAGAAATGTAATTGAGTTAAGTTGATGATTTTGGTGTCAAACTTCTATGTGTCGTGGTATGATGTTTATAATGAAATTACTTAAGTGTGTTACTAAACTACCACCAATCTTTAGGTGAAGAGAGTGAAAGTTCAAGTCAAGACAAAGGCAAGGCGAAAGCTTAGCGAGGTAACACACATTTGAATTCAAATTGATTCAATATATAACCTCTTATGGAAGGTTGTAGATTTACAAAATGTGACTGAGAATAGTAGGTATAAGCATGATTAGTGGATTACACTTTCATAGAAGTGATCATTGAATTATATGTGTAGTAGAATTATAATAGCAAACATTGGCTCACTCAAGTTGATGCTAATGGTGGGTAAGGATGAAGATCATTACTTCACCTAAGCAAAAGTTGGGGTCTTGTACCTGTATAATGAGTTGAAGTACTTGGGGGTTAATGAGGGTAATAATCACTCTACACCCCAAGGCAAAAGTTGGGGATCCTTGTATCCTAATATGGTAGTTTGTGGTAGTGGGAACATTAGGATTAGTCACATGTATAGGACATTAAACCATTATGTGACTAGTTTCCTTAAATAGTTGTTGTCTGGTGGATTATGTGTTTAAATCATTAAGGTGGAAATTTTTATGTGAATTCGAGTTTAGAAGTTGCAGATAACGTTTACTTATTAAGTAGCGCGAAGAAAAGAAGCATGGTAAGAGATTAGTGAAGGTTGGCCTTAACGGGTCAACGAGTTAGGTTGATCTCGGTAAATTGTTAAATTAAATTCCAAGATCAATAGTGTAATAATTAGATAATATGAATCCTATATAAATAGACCATTGTAGTTAAAGTATTGTCACAAGAAGATGAAAATCTTGATGTGTTGAAAGTTGGTGAAAAAAAAGAAAAATGCAGAAATTTGTCTAAGTTAAAGTATTGTCACAAGAAGATGAAAATCTTGATGTGTTGAAAGTTGGTGAAAAAAAAAAGATAATATGACCATTGTAGTTAAAGTATTGTCACAAGAAGATGAAAATCTTGATGTGTTGAAAGTTGGTGAAAAAAAAGAAAAATGCAGAAATTTGTCTAAGTATGGAAATTGGAAAAATCCAGTCTGATCCCTGGAAAATACGTTCCAAGCGTATCTCTTGGAACAAAGTTACTTCCAAGCGATACGCCTAGAAGTCTCGCAGTACGCAGAGCTCCCTCGCGATACGCGAGGGGTAGTTCCGACCAGAATAAAATGTTTTCTGTTGTTTTTCACATTCTTAATCGTTTGTTTCTTATCGTAGTTATGTTTTACTACCGGAATGACTAATGTGTTACTGGTCTTGTGGTAGGTAATGAATCAAGGAAGTCGAGTATGTGATCAAGCCGAATTTTGAAGAACTGAACATCGAAAATGGAACTTGTTGGGCTATGTTATGTATATGAAACATTAGTAGTTGAACAGGGACCCCTTGTCGCTGGAATTGACACTTAAAACAATAGTTTTGGAAAACAAACTCATGTGGTGTGCTCTTATGAATTTATGTTGGTTAAATGTTTGAAATGAATTATTATTTTATTTCTGGGACCAATGGAAAGGACGTAGAAGTACTTTAAAATGGGATGGGTGTTACACCTCGTGTTTCATTTTTCATGCCCATAAATATCCCAGCAAAACGGCAAGGCTGAACGGATGATTCGTCGCCTTAACAACATAATCTGAGCTCTTCTTACGCAAGCTCGTTTTCCTCCTCCATTTTGGGTTGAAGCTCTCCATACTGCGGCCTACCTTTACAACATCCTTCCCTACCAAACAGCTCAATTTTAACACTCCCGCCTTCATCCTTTATCATCGTAACCCAACGTATGATCACCTCCATGTGTTTAGGTGTGCTTGTTATCCCAACCTTTCGGCTACTCAACCTCATAAGCTTCATCCACGTTCAGTTCGGTGTATCTTCCTTAGCTACCCGTCCAACTTCCGTGGGTACCGGTGTTTTGATCCTTCTACCGATCGCATACATATTTCTCGACAGGTCGTCTTCGACGAAGGTGTATTCATTTTTTCCGAGACCAATCACACGCCCTCTCCCGCTACTTTCGTCCATTCCGACCGGCCTATGCCTCCAATCGAGCCCCATTCGTCGCTTCACCTCCTCCGCCAGCCCACATTCCCGAGCCCCATACCCCCACTAACCCATCATCACACGACACACACCCCGCTAGCCCAAACCCCTCTCCCTACGCTAGCCCAACCCCTCCACTCCAGCCCACATGTCTTCCTCGATACCTCAGCCACATTCGCACGTCGCTCCCCCTCCCATCCCACATCATCCCCAAACCGTTCACCCCATGACTACTCGTGTTAAATACGGTGTCACTAAGTCTATCAAGCGTTTAAACCTTCACATTAATACTCCTTTATTTCGGTCCTAACCTCCTATATTAAAGCATTAAACGACCCTAATTGGTGACACGCCATAAACACTGAATTTAAAGCTTTGCAGGATAATGACACATGGGAGTTGGTACCTAGACCATCAGGACATCTAGTTCTTTGATGCATTTGGTTGTTCAAGCATAAGTTCAGATCTAAGGGTTCGTTAGAGTGCTACAAGGCGAGCTTAGTGGCAAACGGTAAATCCCAGACCATTGGGATCGATTGCATGGAGACTTTTAGCCCGGTTGTAAAATCGACGACCATCTGTACTATCTTATCTTTTGCGATGTTTAGATCTTAGACGATTCATCAGTTGGACGTGAAAAACGCGTTTCTACATGGTGATCTAACAAAGACGATTTTTATGCAGTAGCCTCCAAGTTTTGTTGATCATTATGCTCCCATTATGTTTATCGCCTCAAGCGATCACTTTATGGCCTCAAACAGGCTCCTCGGACCTGGACCTAGTGGTTCGTCAGTTTCGTCTTGACCCACGGGTTCAAGAGCAGTGTTTGTGATTCTCTCTGTTCGTGTATCGCCATGGCGTACACAGTGCTTATCTATTGTTATATGTGGATGATATTATTCTGACAGCTTCAAATCCAGGTTTTCTCAAACAGCTGATTACTACTCTATCCCGGGAATTTGTTATGACATATTTGGGTGACATGCATCATTTTCTCAGTATTACGGTCACACGTGACTCGTCTAGTTTATTTTTGCAGCAGTCTCAGTATGCGAGAGACATTATAGAGCGGGCTTCTATGAGTTCATGTAAACCCTGTGCCACGCCGATTGACACGAATTCTAAGTTAAGTGCAGATGATAGGAAATTACTAGACGATGGAACTTTATTCTGAAGTCTCGCGGGTGCGTTACAGTACCTCACATTTACTCGTCCGGACATTTCATATGTTGTTCAGCAGGTTTGTTTATTTATGCATGCCCCACGGGAGCCACACTTTCAGTTTATGAAGCGTAATTTACACTACCTACAGGGTACTCTGGATCACAGTATTCGATTGACAGTAGCGCGAGACACGTATCTTACCGCTTACTCGGATGCTGATTGGGGCGGGTGTCCGGACTCTAGGCGATCCACATATGGATTTTGTGTGTTTTATGGGGGATAATCTTTTGTCTTGGTCCTCCAAGCGGCAGATGACAGCTTCCAAATCTAGTGCAGATGCAGAATACATAGTTGTAGCCAATGCGGTAGCTGAAGTTAGTTGGATTCGCAACCTTCTGTTTGAGTTACATATTCCTTTTCGCTCCACCACCATTGTTTATTCTGATAATGTCTCTGATGTCTACCTCTCTGGTAATCTGGTACAACATCAACGTACCAAGCACGTTGAGATTGATATTCATTTTGTTCAAGAAACGGTTTGAGTTGGCCATATTCGCATTCTGCATGTTCCCTCAGAGTACCAGTATGCTGATATCTTCAGTAAGGGTCTTTCACATCCCTTGTTTCAGACATTTTTCAACACCTTCGGGTCATTTCTCAACTACAACTTTAGATATAGATGGGTCATTTATCTTTTCAACTCTTTCAACAACATTATCAGTTATCCTACTTCCCACCTCATCATCTTCTGCTACATTTTTAGCAGTCTCACCAAATTCTTCAGTCTCAGCAATAATTTTGTCTCATCATCAAGATCAACCTCTTCTTCTACTGCTGGAGCTTTCATCTTAGGAATAATAAATTAATCTTCAATAACTTTTTGAATAGCCCTGACCTTTTTAATGAGTGTAAATAAACAGGGACATCTTCTATGGTAAGCCTAATACTTTTAATTAGGTTTTAACTATGTTTTAATCACGAGCACGTTGCACCGGGTATCAGGGTAATGCAGGCAGACGCGCTTTGCTATGGGGAAATACGGGTATAGAAACATAATTGAAACGGTTTGAATATAAAATTTTGATATGAAGCATAACTAACAATGTATATAACACTAAGTATCACTAGTTAGCGGGTTAGTGAGGCACAAGGGCTCTCCTATATATAGAGGAGATGTGCTCCATTAGAAGATGATGAGTCTTTGAGTGGTGTGAGCAAATCACTTCTAGAGAGAGGGAGTGTCTCATCTTGGGTTTGAGCTCAACCCAAGATGGCCATGGATTTCTTTTGAGGATCATAACATTAGAAAAACAACTGATTAAAGAACTATGCGTAAAAAGTCTTGATTTAACAGGTCAATTCGTTAGTTTGAGCGTTTGTCCTCTTACCGACTCGAACTGCGGGGGCGTATTAGTTATAGAAGGGTACTTAATGTATTTTATAGATCTATATATAGGGCCTATTGTACTCATTATTGATTGATCAATATACAAAATATCTTTATTCAATAAAGTTATCGTAAGAAGTATGCTAAATCTAAGAAGACTAAGAAGGATTTGAAGCCATTAGGTTTATTATTAATATAATCCGTGGTTGAGAAAAATTGATGGAGAAAAATTGATGGATGGGCAATTTTTTCTTAACCATTCTTGTTGATTTTTTATCAATTTTCTCCATTTTTTAAACGTTCCTAACTTTTACATATGATATTATTTTTTTTAAAATTACACCATTTTGTTGCTATATATAAAATTTTAAAAAATTAGTCTTTGAGTTATTGTGATAAATTTATCTAACACATAAAAAACAAAAAATAAAATAACATGAAATGATCGGTTAAAACATAACACACAATGATAAAATACATATTACACAATGACCTGAAACATAATGATTTGAAGGTAAGACACAATGATCTGAACATAAGACACAAGGATCTGAACATAAGACACAATGTATCTTTTTGTAACTTTTAAATAAGAAAAACATAATAATCAACAGAAAGACACAATGACGTGTAAAGAAACACACTGACAAGCAAAAAGACACAATGACACAATAAAAAACCCGAAGAGTAATTTTTTTTAATTTTATATATAGCAACACTGTATGTGTTTTAAAGATTAAGAACGCTCATTTTTTATGATGAATTTAAAAAAAAAAATAATGCCGTATGTAAAAGTTACTAAGGTTTAAAAATGGGGAGTACTTGATAAAAAGTCAACAAGTCGCATATGTGCATTCATCGAAAACTTCATTTAGCTCCAACCCATTCGTTACATAAAGAATTCTCAATCCGCTTTCGCACATGCTCAATATATCTCATAACAAGTCGCATATGTGCATTCATCGTCCTTTGTTATATCTGGAGCCCAACATCACATATTCGGGTCCAAACCGAATGACCCTTGATTTAGGGTGACCTTGTACACAAACATAACTCAATTCTAACTTAGCATATACCTCTGCAATGCCATAGTGGGATGTCATCCAAGAGAGAAGTCATTTATTATATCTTCAAATCCTTATTTACAATCTTAATGTGCGCTACTTATAAAAATTGGGGTCTTACAATTCCACTAATGTTCTCAATTATCAGTTAATCATAATAAGTGGTTTTATGTTCGTAGCCCTGGGTACAACTCTTACGGGTCATAACTTAATCAGCCGCGTTAATTTATCGAGCCTCTAGATATAAATCCAACAATCTTCCATTTAGACGACCCCGATAAAATCTCAATGTTGTCAGTCAGCGGTGCTCTAACTACCCCTAACAAGGCATGACACTTTAAAGTCATTAACCTGCTGCTAGAATCAATCTACTATTGCAAGACAATAGACTTATGAAAATCGTTGTTATTCATCCTTTATGTAAAAGACATCAATTGAATCCATGAGACATGGATTAAATTCATTCTCATATAGTGTTCAATCATTATCGTTTTTTTATCAAGATCCACAGTGTTCCAATCAAACACACAGTTAGTTTGGGCAATGTCTTACACCACCGTATTTTGAATCAAGGATGGGTGCCATGATGTCTAACTGTTACGTATCATGTAAAAGTACAGAATCCCTTATTAACTACATACAACTCTCAATGAACTTTAGATCTATTCCCAATTAAAGCCTTTATAACTAATAGTTACGAGATGGCGATTGGCTATAATCAAATAGCAGGTCATTGGTCAACGAAAGTTCTAGTATGTATCTTAGATCAGAGGATACTAAATGAGTATACCATTATCAAAACATCTAACGACTAAAATCAATGAAGATGGTTTGAAGCGAGTTACATCTAACGTCATTCATAATGAGGCCTATGAATTTGAAAGTCAACTTCTTGAGTACAAATTTAGAATAGTCTTAATTCAAAGTCGTTCCCTCATGCGGTGAGATTAATGGTGTCTGTTCATATCTTAGCCGGTCTCAAACTCAAGGTTAATAAGCACTTTTACTAAAAGCACTTTTACACTCAAATAAGCACTCCCAAACATACCCTAAGTAAAGTGGAAAAAGAAAATTTAAGGGTATAACTGACTTTTTAGAGACATAATTACAATTTACTCTAAATTTTTATAAATAATATTTTTATATAACACTAAACTTTTTTATTAAAAAATATTTATAAAAAAACAATAAAAGAAGTCAAGAATGAAAAAACATTATTGCAATCTTGTTCATCGTGCACTAAAAACCGTTTGAAACATGAATAAACGAGCTAAACTAAACTGTACTACTGGCTTCTATTTTGCTTTATGCTTCAGTAACAAGTTACACTTTCGACAGTCAGCACTAATAATAAGTCTATTGTTAACACCTACAAACCCTTTTCTAACCTATAAACTTGATGTCCTACTATCTCATTCAATCTTTAACTTTGAATAGGACTCGGCTTCTTCATCAGTAATAAGACTTTCTACTGACATCATCGAGTAAATTCAATCAAAACAAATTTACATTAATATTACTGCCATACTATCATATTTATATCCAATCTCATAACTATATTAAACAAATTACATCATAAAACGAACGTCTTTGTTTTACCATACCATCCAGTCATAGACTTTCGATTATTGTTGTGTTTCAAGATGTGAAATTCAGTCATCTTTCAACCTCAAATCTCATCTGCAAAATTCTAGTCATCCTCAACAAAAATGGGGTTCCGTACACATTACAAGCTACAGTATAATATAGATGATACATCAACAAGACTATAAACAAGTCGAAAATGTTAACCTATTCCTCATCCATATTGAACCCGCCAATCCGTTGTCGCCTTCTATCAAAAACGGCTTTGAATGATTCACGTTCTGCACGAATCCGTTCTTTGAACACATTTTGAGTTTTTGGCTCGACAGCATTCTGGGTGGTATTTAGGTACTCTTCTTCTGATAATGGGTTTGATTTCTGCAACAATCACAAAGCAAAGTTAGCCCAGCCTTTGTATGAAATCAAACAACAATTTTCGAGTTTATGATGTTTGACCTAACACTATTAGTAAAACGTCTAAACATACACTTTCGTAACTGCAAACAAATACACAATTTTGAAACAAGTTGAAAGTTTCAATTTGCACAGGATTGATGTAGGATTGTGCCAGGTTCAACCATTGAACCTGAACATGAACCATATAATAATTATTTTGTCAAAGACATCTAAACCCTAACCGGATACACTTGCAATTGTGTAACCCCAACATGACCCTAAGCAGGTTGGCAGGTTGACTTGATAAGAGTATTCACATGATAGTCCCTATATTTGTGTGAGTGGAATCCCTAAAATTTGAGGTTTGGTTATGAATGGTTGTGAGTGAAGGAGAGAGAAAAAGTTATTGTTTATCTCTATATCTGATAAAACACTGTTCATTCCCTATCTTTTTTTTAATATTTTTTAAAGTGGTTATGAGTGAAAGAGAAAAAAATAATGATAAAAGGTATAAAAAAGTATTACTTAATTGAAAAGGAGAGAGAAAAGATTGTGTTTTTTAGTTAAATTATAGGGATGTGGTCACATGTTTAACACGCGGGTTAAATTGTTTAGCTAGGTCAACCCAAACACGACATCTTCATTAAATGGGTAAGATATGACGAGGTAAAACCTGATTATTTACAAGTCGCGTCTTGGGTTGTGTTACGAATCGCAACACCCCTAGATTGCCAACTTACCAAGTTATAGCCAGGACCAGGCCCAATAACTAGTGATCTTGTGTTTGCTTTTCTTGTTGCGCCTATCGAGAAGCCAGCATTTCCACCCTGAAAGATAAAAAGCCAAATCCCAGATTATTAATAAATATAATACAAGTCGAGGTAGGAAAACAGACCGGACAGCTCGGGTAACAGGTCACAAGTCACAACACAATAGGTACTGTTCAAAACAAGTTAATATTCCATACGATTCCGTTACGCCTCGCATATGTACATGATGAATACAACACACATACCTGGTCACCCCAGCATACAGATTTAGCTTCATTGCTGCTATATGCTTGAACTAACCCTGAGAGGGCCCCACCGCTATTCTTTTTCATTCCACCAGCTTCTTCGGCATCAAAATCATTTGACCATTTACTTCTACTCAAATCCTTTACCTCTTCTGATTTATGGTTTGCGACTGTGGCATCCTTTAGCTCATCTGCATAGAGAATTAAGAAAACCAGCCACGTTTTAAGATGAAATGTATTGTGCAACTTTCAACTCATCTGGTCTGGTTCAATTTTAAATAATTTCTGCATTTGGTCCGTTTGGATAAAACATAATGCAAATCAACCTACTCAACAGTACTTGGTTCGAAATTGCTAACTCTACTAATGCTTAAATGAATACTGCATTCGGAAGTGCAACTCCAGTCAAGATTTAATATCTAGCATGTCGTATGCACAAAGATTTAAATAAATATAATAGAACCTGCAGAGACACTACTATACTTTGGTGGTAACATGCCACGAGAACATACCATGAGGTCTAAAATCATCCACCTGATCTTTAGTTTCGTCATGTGGCCTTTTAACATCAGATCCCTGTGAAGCATCTATAGCTTCATCATCTTCCATATCCATGTCTACCTGTCAAACTCACAAGGGTCATATGCATAAAGTTTGACACCAGGGAAACCAAACAATAACAGGATTTGTAGCTTTCTTTCTGTTTACTTGTATCCATGATTCATGTGACTTAACACAAGAGAACGATAGGGAACATATATTAAATAGCTAAATGAAACATGTTATATCTCTAAATACAGAACCATCTTAAACCAAATTTCTTCTCTGTCAAAAAACCATATTCTACATTCAATCTACTCATAGATATGTTTATGCAGAGTACTTGAAGCATATTAGCAAAAGCCATCGTAAGGATAGCTTATGTTCAGATAAAATAAGGAAGCTAACGCCTAACGAAGCTTACCTCTTGAATACCACCTTCATCAAACCCATCTCTATGTAGTAAAGACTGCAAAACCAAGTAAAACGATTTTAAAAAAAAAAAAAAAAAAACCATGATCACACCAACATTCTAGTAGTATCTTCACATATATATTTAAATCTTAGATGATCTCTTTGTCAAACTAAAATCTTCAACACATCTCGATTTGAAATAGTGTCATAATCATTAATTTGTTATGGTGGGATTGGGTATAAAAAATTTCATGCCATCGGATATGATTTGATTTAAATGGGCATAACAAACCTTGATATCCATTTTCAAGTATATAGATGGAGCTTCTTCCCATTGTCCAGCCATCTTCTGTATATCAGGCAGGGTAAAATTGTGTACATTTCGAGCTGCACAACCCTAAATATAACAAAAAAAAATTCAAAAAACAGTCTTCACACAACCATAAGACCTCAAAGTTTAACCAAGTGTTCCTACTAGACAGCATCTTAACTCCAATAGGTTAATGTGGTAATTAAACTCACCACTGGATCCTTGTATGAAGCTTCCACCAAGTATACCTCGTAACCCGATCTCTGCAAGGAAAGAGGAACAAATGAGTAACAGCGAGATTCATTCAAATTAGACAAGAGCAACGATTTTCTAACTTAATTGCCATCAGAGTTTGAGCTTCAACAAGAATTTCATTCAAGCACGACATAATATTCTGGAAATAAATCGAAAGATCACTATGTGCAAATCACGGCAAATAGGTTAGCAAAAGGTTTTAGATTCTTGAATCATCAAAACCCTCAATGAAGTACATCAAAAGAGAGCCAAAATACCATGTGCAACTAAATTGGGAAAATTGTTACAACAATCCAACAAACAAGCAGTGAGTTAGATGTTCAACCATCGCAAAACAACTTTGCACTTCCAGAAAGAACACCAAGTTGTGTCATTTCTTGCAACTTTTGGCCACCAACGTGTAACTTTGTAGCAAATCAACTATCACACTTTGCTAACTCTTAGTCATGAAAGATAATGCAGAACTAATTCACTCATTAAACTGATGCTCATGGAGTAACATCTAAGAATATCATTACAAGCTATGAATTGTAAAAGAAAACTAAGATCAATTTTGTATCAAGCATATGCCCACTTTCAAGACAGTTTCCATAATTAAATGGGTAACCACAACACCAAACATAAATACACCAAACTATGCTTGTGTACTAATTCATAACATTCCGAACTGTGCTTCAAATATAAGAGATAATCAATATCCCTAGCCTTTTATTTCACTTGTGAGCAGCCTACTGCCACACAAAATTTAGCAATGCATATTTTGATTGCCAAACACAACTGAGGCGCTATTACAATCTGCACATGCAGTTCAGGACATATGCATAGGCCAGCTAGAATGCTAGATTCCCATGATTTACAGCAAATAGGACTACGAAATTGTATGAAGGTCTTTAACTCTATCCAAGGTCTTTAACTCTATCCAGATGATAATTTTGGTATTCCCATATGTATGAATCTATATAAGTATGGTTAGGGGTGTTAGTTAATCATGTTTGACTTGCTATTTAATTAGGGTAATTGAGCATCATTCTTCTATTTAATATTTATAATATAAGGATTATTCATCTCCTCTCAATCAAATCAATGAAAGTAATTAAAATAATGAAGGCATACAATCATCTAAGCATAGAAAGAGAAGTCTACCTCCACGTAAAAAGGGAAAAGGTAAGTGAAAAAAGGAGCGTAATTGTTACAAAATTCAATAAATGGTGGTATAATTTAGGGTAAGGTTAAATAAGAACCCCATTTTTCATGAGAACCACCAGAGCCGGGCTCAAACAAACTCCAATTGAACTCATTTCAGCGGCGTTGGAACCGGCTCGTCAAACCCTAAACCCAAAACCTAAAACCCTAAAAAATAAACCCTAAACATAAACGAGCTAGTTCCAACGCTAAAATGAGTTCAATCAGAGTTCGTTTGAGACCAGTTCTTGTGATTCTCTCGAAAAATATGAGTTCTCATTCCACCCTTCCCCTATAATCATATATCTATATATATATCAAACTTATATTAAATATAAATACAATATATATCTATATAAACGCATATACAATAGCAGTAGTAATTTTGTGCAGGACCCCAAAAAGTCATGGGAAACGATCCCACAAGAGGGTAATGGATCATTGCATTATGGCATAACAACCACCTTCAGTCATCAACATTACCATTCTCTACCCTCTAAACCCTTCGACCAAGCACCCTCTAAGATTTGGATTCTATCAAAATCCAGCCCACGTCAAGCTACAACCTACCTGAGTTCTCTTACCAGATATTTGAAACATTGAACACAACTCAATAACTTGAAACAAACAAATATATATAATTCTCCAAGTAGTTGGCTTGTATTCGACCCAAATTGTTGTGCATCCACATCAACTAGTGTTGGCAATGGATAAGCATTTCATAGAATATCACCAAGCAAAACCATGACAATGTTAATGCAGAGAAAAATACATAATAAGAATACACGAAAGCGCCAACCCTTCATTGTCTTAGCTTTCATCAATCTATCCATATAGTAAAAGCTCGCCGAAAAGCATAACAAAATATAAAACATATAAAGTGATGACAATGTATTGATGTTCTCTAAAGACACTCACAAGATTGACGTATCATGACATTTTAATAAATGATCTACAACTTTGCATCCTTAGCACAACAATCTATGTAAATCCCCATCACATACTTCACCAAAGTTTACAAATACACTCACATTGTTAGTTTAACATGATATGTCGTCAATAATATTTACAAATAAACCTCACTTATAATAGGAAACTACATGCCTTAAACAAACTCACCTTATAAGTTTCTTAACCTAATATTTTGTGCAAATTAGAAACAAAAAATAATACACAGAAAAAATGAAAAAAAAAAAATAGGCCCCACCAGATAACAGTCACAGAGATTGTGAGGATGAGAGAATTGAGGGTATACCTTAGCAGTTGCCCAAAACTGAGCAAAATCAGCTACCCGCAGATTGCGGTCATCCACTAAGCCGAGGCAACAACAAATAAGTCAATTTGGTCAACAACAAAACTGCATCCGTTGTTAGTGTAAATTGACCAGTGTTTAATCACCACTTATTCTATAATGGATACAATTATATATTTTTTTAAATCATATGTAAGAAAGGAAATGGCGATAAAAATTAGCATTAAATTTCTCCAAGCCTTATATGCTAAAATGGTATGATCACCAACTCTAGACAACTAGTATTTAAACAAATATTGAAGTGCATCAAAAATGAACCATACAAATCTGAAAACACAAAATTCACGATAAATGCAGAAAATAAACCCTAAATATACTAAAAGTGTGGCACTTAAGCCCCAGATAAACCATACCAATTATGAAGGAGTAAACTCCCTCATCAAGGGTCTTTCTAAACGCCTTCAGCATGCTTGCTCGATAAGCCTATGCAAATATAATATGTAAGTGTTAGAATAATATAATGGTTGTTATAAAGTAAACTACTAAACAAACTTCGGAGTACATATGGAATGAGATATAAGAGATTAATGATGCAATGTGAAAAGCTGAAGACCGCTTGAAATAAAATCAAATACAGGTAGCAAAACAAACAGCTTGGATTACAGATTAAAAGATAATATTGGTGTCGGTTGGCCTGAAAGACTTTTTATCCAAATTTTGAAAAATTAAATATATGAAAAAAGAGAAACATATTAACATTAAATAATTGCTCCCTAATCACCTCCATGACACTTGGAAAATAAACATAAAACAGACACGACAAATAAAAATGTTGACCCTTGAAGAACACACTTTTAAAGATAACTGATATATAAGTACTTAAATACCTCCTCCATCTCAGGTTCATAACAATACTCCATCACTGTCTTCATTACTTGTCTCTTACCTTTGAGAGAACCAGACGACTTTGACAACTCACTATCATCATCCTATAAGCTCCATATGATACTTAAAATCAGAACTTTTAAATACTAAAATTCATGAAATAATATATGGAAATAAAGAGAACATACTAGTAAGAATAAAATGTAAGATGGGTAACAAATGAAAAGGGGTTCAGGTTAAAGCAGGCAGATGTATATGATTATGAAAAGTATATTATAAATAAAACGATTTAGGACGAAGCACTTGAATACACGTTAGGCTTTTCACTTGTCAAACACGGTCAACCCATTTGACTTGTCTCTCAGAGTTTTTATTATCAAAGTTGTTGAAACTAAATATGGAAATAATAGAATGTATGAGTAAAAATAGAATGTTAACAGGTAAGAGGTCAAAACAATGTATTTGAATATGAATACAAAAAATATATTACAAATAACAGTGATTTAGAATACTATAAATAGTTAAGCACTTGTAAATTTTTAATAGTAAGTTGCGGAAATATACAAAAATATCATATAGAGATTATAGTAAGAATAAAATGTAAGATGGTAACGGGCCAAAGTGGGTTCGGGGCTTGCCCCAGTGGTATGAGGTGATGACGGGTAGACTTGTCGGGTCACAAGTTCAATCCCTGGAGCCCCCAGGTTTTACCACAGCGGGCCTTCAAGTGGTGGGTTTTCCTTAGAAAATGAGTGGCAACCTAACCCTATGTATATATATAGGGTTAGGTTTGAGAACTTTTTCTTTTCAGAACTTTTAAGAACCATTCTAAGCCACACATTTTCAGATGGGGGGGGGGGGGGGGGGGGGGGGGGGGGGGGTCTCAAATTCATGGAGGGGAATTTTTCTTATATATAGTTAGTGGCTCAAAATGATTCTCAAAATCAAATGGTTCTCAAATGAACCTCCCCCTATAGGGAGAGGATCATTTGAGAACCAATTTGATTTGAGAACCAAAAAGAACTAATTTGAGCCACAAGTTTATTTACATGTATCCCCCCTCCCATGAATTGTAGTGGTCCCCCTTGAAATTTGTGGTTGAGATTTAGTTCTCAAAAGTTCTCAAAATAAAAAGTTTTCATTTGAACCTAACCCTATATATATATATATATATATATATATATATAGTAAATAAAATGACTTAGGACATTGTAAGCACTCTAACATGTATTAGTCAACTTTTGATTTGCTGACCCCATTCAACTCATTTGACATGCTTCTTTCTTGGCTATTTATATATTTTATTTGTTTGGCTGGTCATCGATACAATACAGCCTGAATTGACATGTTTCCAAACAAAAGATTTGAAATTTCCACCTTTTCAACTTCAATCATAAAGTACTCATCCATGGAATGAATTCGTGGTGCTTCCCCACCATGTTCAACCTCAATGTCACGCAACATTTTTGCCAAGTAACTCTTTCCGCTACCTGAAAATGTCGATGTAAGTTTAGGTATTAAATGATAAATGCTAACATGTCATCTCACGTGAAGTCATTTACACAAACAACAATAATGACTAGAGAATGCAACTTGTGATTTGGATAACTGATAAGTTTATCGTTCAATACTTGGTTAAACAAACTATAATATATACGTACCATAACAAACCATTTTTTCAAAGAATAAAGATGAATAAAAAATTGTTCATATAAAAAATTATAATAATATAGAAAATCATTGTTTTCAAATAAAATATGGGTGGCCTAAATTACAGCTTACAGAGTTGCATAACAACTATGTTTGTCTGGAATCATTTGGGTTGTGAACTGAACAGGAAAGTCGAAAGCCCATTCAATGCGTACACAAACCATATGATTGGGCATGAGATTTGTATTTAACCCACTACGTCTACAACCCATAAGATTATGTAATTTAACTCATCACTGGATATTGAGTAAAAGTCCCCGTAATTTAACACATGTACAAACAAAAACACATGTAAATACATACAGTTAACTTTTCTTTGCATATAACCAAAAGGAAAATATAAACATGGTTAAGTTTAATTGGTAAGGAAGAAAGAGTACTTTAGTAGGGAGATATGAAGCCCTAATTATGATTTAGTGAACTACCTGGAAGGCCTCGTAGGATTATCACAAAATGATCAGGACGAGATGCTCGGTGTGGCTGCTTAAATATGTGAGAAGCATCAACGATGTTTTGATTCTCTGATGATAAATGTCTCAGTGGAAATGGCTGAATATCTCTTGCACGTTTTTCAGAAGAAGATTGTCGAATGTGAAATTCCTAATAAGCAAAATGTTTGTTAATAGTGAAAGAAAAACATTGTTGTATTTAATCCACATTCACTTACCAAATATTTTGTTACATAAATATTTTAAGCATGCACACGAGGATTATAGTTATCACGCTTCAATATATATCCAATTTAGTGGACAATTCTAGCTTATGAGTTGCATCAAATAGCATCCTAGAATTACAATATTTAAAAATAATTCAAATATACTAAAAACCTATTGTGGTCATTCTTGTTTCTTGACGAGAAAAATATAAGACTACAATCAAAAGCTAATGTCTTCCACCACCATTTTTTGCATTATTAGTCTTTCAGATCACTCTACAATCCAGATAGAGATATTTTGGCTCAACTATGACAAAGATAAAACCTCACTTTCAGTAAACAAGACTGGTACTAATCACGATGCCCATAACAATTTATTTGAAGTCCTTCCATTGAACAAATTTTTTTTGCTTATGTCAGTCATTAAAACGAAATTTTGGGTGCCTATAGAATGAAAAGGTACCAAATATATCTATTATCCAATATAGAAAATCAAAACATACAAATCAAAGCTGCAGGAGAGGGAATCATATATATATGACAGTTAGAGTAACAATATTGAATGCATTGACTTGAGATTTCATGTGCATTTTTGCCTTCTATAAGTCAAAACTAGACTAATTAGCGGGTCCAATTAATCCCGACTTAAGCAAAAAAGGATGGAAGGCTAGCTCTATTTTTAACATTTCAGAACAATAGAATATTGTTCAACTGTAATTGTTAGTAAATATTAGACAAAACGAAATTAAGCATTGTAACAAATAGTATACAGCTAGAAATTTATGGTACTGAATCACTAATGAACTCCAAATAAAATAATAAAATATTTCTGTTTTCCAAAAGTAGGTTAGCTTTGAAATGTCCAAGCATCTCCTTTTATAGCAACCAGTGATGTTCAGTTCCGATTATTTTAATACTGGCATCCACTACAAGTCTACAACATAACTAAAAACAGAATCACCAAGTCATACCTCTGCAGAAGAAAGAGATGAAGCATGATGACTTGCGTTATTTGTATTATAAACAGGCGCCGCAGATGATTGATTTTCAAGAACCGCAGAACCTGATGATGGATCTACCGAAGAACTAACAACAACAGGAAACAAAGAGGTCTTCTTGGGTGGTGGTGAAGCAAGTGGCTTAAAGAAATGGTTTCTTGGAATGTCTATGGGTAGTGGTGGTGGAGGTGAAGCAGGAAGAGAAGGTTGACTACCATAACCATGATGAACCTCCAATGGAGCCAAGTTGGTCCCAAAAGAATTAGGCCCATAGTGACCTTTTGATTCCGACCAATAATAGGGTGGTTGAGAAGTATGGCTATCGACATCAATAGGTCGGCCGACATCTATGGGTACACGTGACGATAAGAAGTTAGGATTTGGTTGCATTGCATCAGCAGCGGGTTGACTACTATGCCTACCGTAATCTGAAGGATGGGGTTCCTTTCTCAAGAAAGACCCCATGCCCACGCTTGAAATCTCGGTCATTTCACGTCTACGTTTTAATCCGACGTCACCATTGGACTCCGAAAACAAATCCGACCCTAACTTAGGCGTATCACCTGGTGTGGCAATGGCAGCATTGCCATGATCATGGATCAACTTCAATATCCTCTCATTGTGAGATGGAAACCCAATTTCACCACCCATTGACGGTCCTCTAGGAGCCCTATTATTATTATCAATCGGTTCAATTCTCATTCTCTTAATTCCGCCATTGTCATAACCCTCGTATCCAAAATTACCAGGCGCGAATCCACCTATTGGATGATTATTATGATTTCCGGCGATGCCACCATACGGACTCATATTTAGGTTAGGGTTACTACCGTGCCACGTAGGTCGTCTACCATCAACAGGATTGAAATAGTGGTTGGAATTTAACGAGGTCTGATGATTAGGGAAAGGAGGTCGGTGATGATAGTAATCGCTTTGTGGAGGTTGTGAGTAATGAAATCTAGGGTTTTCGATGAACGGGGGAGGAGGGCAAAAGGGGAAGTGCGAAATTGAACAGATTGGGCAGATGTTGATGTTGTTACCTGGTATTGGAGGTCGCCATGAATGATCCATCGGAAGTTTTGAAAATTGTGATGATGAATTGAATCGCAGCAGCGGCGATGATGAACGATTAGAGGATGAGCAACGGAGGACTGTTTAGAACAGGTACATGTCGGTTTATAAAACAGAGTAATAATATAATAATCTACCTATATCTTTCTATACTAGTGGGGTACCCGCGCGTTGCGGCAGGCGGTAATTTATAGCACGTTATTTGTCTTATGTTCTCGCGTTCGCTGGCGGTGACAAGATGGTGATGACGACAATTAACCAAAGTGGTATTTTTTCTATTAGTACTTTATCAATCTCGTCGTAATATATTGTATTGTACGTTTTATAGTTTTCTTATTAGTAACATCGGTATATCTATCAATGTTATTAACCTTACAGATAAGGCACCCACAAAAATACATCAAACAAATTCATAAAAATCTAGAAAAATCACCAAAAATCCATTAAGATGTTAACTAACGCCTGGCCAAATATCTTGCCATAATAAAATGGTTAAGACCTCAAAACAACCTCTATAAATGGGTTCACCTACTTTCTGTCAACACAGCACCTGTTTTCTTGATAGATGAAGCGCGATAACATACCAACCAAGTTCTGAAAAATCTATGAAAAAATCAATTTTCATGCTAACTAATTACTAATAAAAAATCATGCCAAGATAAAATGATTAAGACGCCTCTACAATTGGGCTATAGTGGTTTTGAGAGCCGGTTTAAATACGTTTTGCATGCAAAATATGATCGAGTTCGCGGATTTTTTGGTTTAAAAATGTTTAAAAAAGAGTGTTGATGCTTACGTATCTCATTCAGTTTGAGATGTAAACCCTTTTTCATAAATTACTATTTTAATCAGTAAATTAAGGTGTATTTAGAATGTTAGCAATCTAATGAATTAATTTTTACAACTGTACATGAGTATGTATTTAGTTTAATAATATTATTTTAATACACCTTAATCTGATAAACCATATGTACACAAAACTATTAATTAAATTGAATCTAGCAGAAGTTGAACTTAAACAAAATGTACATGTAAACATACACAACCAAACACAAAACTATTAATTAAATTGAATTTACCAGAAAACATAGATCTTTGATAGAATGTACATATAAATTGAATTTATGATGACTTCTTTAATATGTAGAGAGTATGTAAAGTATGTCAAGTATTGTTATCATACCTTTAGCTGAAAGCATGTCCATTCGAAGCTGCAAAACGTATAAAGAAGAAGGCACATTAGATAAAATATACTCATAAGAGCCTTCCTAAAATCTAATGCTAATGTAAGTAATACAACAGTATATATAGACAAATAAAAATAAAATCTCAGTTAAACATCTAACAACTATTTGAGCATACAGATGAACATTGAACACACACATGAACACTTTACAACAATTATTTGTAAAATAATAAAAGCAACTAAATTTTGAGTTTTCAAGACCAGATTAGATGGGCTTGTTGGACCAGAACATACATTTTTATTACTTTCCATTGAGTTCTAAATTTATAGATAAAGTTACCTAATTTTAATACTTGACAAACAACAAGTGAAGCAATTATATATGACCTACTGGATACGTATAGGAGGACAAAACAATAGGGATATGCTAAGTTACTAAAATTACTACTAAACATAAGAAAATAAGGTTGTACCTGAGCTTTTACAAAATGAAAGCAGGGAAACATTAGTCACAAGAATTGATGCTTTTACAATTACAAACCATGTTCCACACAAAGCCAATTTACGCCTGCCAGTGTTCAAGATTAAAGCAATAGTTCGAAAATTTCTAAAAATAAACAAACAAAACTTCAGTTGTAAGAGCTGTGATTTAAGCATAAAAGCACAATACATACGACCTTAAACCTGTTACACAAATGTGACCCATTTCCTTAATTTTACACTAATTATTTTAGCAGTTTGATATGTCGAAACATAATTAAATGCATTGAAATTGCAATTTATATTTTTAATCATAAAAAAACAAGATTAAAATTGCAATTTGTCCAAATCAATTCAAATGCTGACCGGCTTTGACCATGACCCTACCTGTTTCTTCCTAGACAAAACCACCCATTTATGACCAATACCCAACCCACCTAACCCAGATAAAATAATGGTGGGTACTAACCATGACCGGGCCTGTTTTGACCCAGCAACTAAATTTTTTACCATTCATGTTCTGTTACCCACTGGAGCAACCCATTTTGCAACTCTTAAACCCCAAAACTCAAGTAATAAAAGTCTACCCCTTGCTGCAGCTTATCCTCCGCAGCAGTTACACCAATAAGAATCAAATCCATTTTCCATCATATTTAGAAACATCTTAAAGCATTACCCCCCCCCCCTGTCACCATCAATTGAAGTTTTGGCCTTTATAAATTCTTCATTCCATGAAATATACTCTGATTTTTCAAATACTTTATAAGCTAGTGCAAGTGTACGTAAACCAGTTTCTCCATAATCATTCAAATGCTTTGTGGTTGCATCTTCAAACATTCTTCCATTTTTATGAAATAAGGTGTCATTCAGAAAAAAAAAATTAACTGGAAGGGAATAAAGAATACCGTGGGCGACCAAAGTCTAATTCGTACGGCACAAGTTTCACATCCATCTTCTTGAGAGCATAGTCTACGACATCTTCATTCTGTAACATCACCATATTATGAAATATAAAAAGAATAAATATATAATAGCAACAATAGTAAAAGTGGTGCTACCAACAACATAGAACATATTTCAACCTGTAAAAGATCTAAATATCTGGATCAAATGAGAGAGTTAACCTGTATAAGAACTCTGATTTTCTGATTTAGAGTTTATGTTCCCCCAATCTGAAATTAATTCAGAAATTTGAACGATTTGAAGCAAACTTATCTTGTAGCTACGAACAACAACACAAATACAACACCATAGGTATGACTACACCAATAACAATCCCACAAACCATTGTTGCAGCTCACGCATACCGGTCATACCCCTTCAGATACTAAATCAGTCCCAATCAGGGTGCATGACTTGTAAACATTAATGTCTATAAGAAACTATGAGGGAATGTTTTGCTTATCTTAACAAAAAATATACTAATATCACATCCTTTACAACTCTTAACAAGTCCCTTCCATCGTAGTCTTTTTTGTTTCAAAGTTCAAACTGTTATCCACTCACACTGGACAGCAGGTGCTGCAGAACACAAGATCTTGTAAGGTTTTCAAGCAAGAATAGGCCTTAAACAACTCTATACTTTCAATTTAAGATCTAAAACTTTTAAAAAAACATCAGATTTGTTGCATCCGAGAACATCCAACAAACGATAGAAAACAACAGTTGTTATTGGTTGCAGACCTTACCTGCCTGTCATCAAAATCCCTTCGCAACCCGCCATCTCTGCTTTTAAACAGATAAAAGAATTCTAAATTAGAACACACCAAGAATTAACAGATAATAGAATGTACATAATAGGTGATGTTTTGACAAACTTAAAACTAATGAAATCCCATGGAAGATCATTAAACAACAAATACACCTATCTCGCTTTTGATTAGTCAACCCTTTCCTCAGTTATACCTTTCTCCAAAACTATTTAATTCCAAACAATGAAGATAATAATCAGAAATCATGTCTAATCCTAACTTTAATTTGCCTCCTAACCTAAAATTCCCAAATCCCTGTTTAAAAAAGGAGGCTCAAGACAAAGACATCCATCTGCGTAATGATGATGTTTATCAACCTAACATTCAAAGAACCAAATCAACCAGAAGGAATTGACTTTGTTTTTTTCATAAGCGACAAGTTCTGTTCTGGTTTGGTGCATCTTCTAAACCTGGATGCATATCAAACATGACATATTTAACAAAGAGCAATCCAAAATTAAATCCACAACTAAAACTAAAACACTAAATCGCAAAACTATCAAACACCTTCATTAAGAAATAAAAACAACAAAAGTTTAGCACCAAGCAACTTAGAACATGAAACATCGGGCCAACATACAACAAAAGTTTAGCAGCAAGCAACATGAAGCATCAGACCTAAATTTTGTAACCCTAAATTTAGATCTTGCATCAGTAGAAATCAAGTAAATCAAAATGGTGCGTCTCTGATGATATATAGACCCTAAATAAACATCAACTGACCTCAAACGAAGTTGATTACAGTCTCACGTCCTTGCTAAGAGCTACTGCTGGAGGTTGTTGGTGCTAGCTGAGAACGAATAAAAAGGCTCAATTAGTACAATCGAGAATGAAAACAACTGGGAAATTGAGGAGCCAAACCTGCTACTCTGTTAGACGAAGAGAGAAGAACATAAAGCAAGCCTGATATCTAGATCTGCGTGTGAAGACAGAGAGGAACATGAACCCTATGATGTCTCTTTCCAAGGTCAAGGAGGGTGGAGAAGATTAGGGGTTTTTGAGAGGATAAACCAAACAACAATCTCGATCGATTTAAGCATTGAGGAGGATGCGATTGAGGATAACTCTTGCATTCTGGAGAGAGAAAGGATGCAGATGGATCTGGTTTATTTAGAGAGAGATTGAGGAAAACGCATATGTTTTATTATAGAGAGAGAAAGAAAAGGTGCAGAAGGATCTGGTTTATCTTCACATGAATTTGAATTTCAAATCTGAGGTTTATCGATTGTTGTATCTTCTGTCTGGTCTAAACATCCCATCCAAACTGTCAAAAAGAAAAAGGAACTCAATCAGATCTGCAACCCAATTTGATTCGAACCAAATTCTTTAGACACATGTAAAGATATTGCTTTAGAAAATTGTACACCATGCATGAAAACTTGTACCTCTTAATTTTCACTTGTACCTTATGCATAAATAAGTTGTACATCTTAATTTTCAACCACTTGATAGAATATGCATAATAAGATAGTATAGACTATATAATAAGAGTGGTTATATAGAAACCATGATATTTTGTTAAAAACACCCACTTTTTAAGGTCGTTTCATTTAAAACGGCCGTTTTAAATGAAACGATCCCAAAACGATCTAAACGGGATGACGTGTCGCGACGACGAAACCTTAAAATTCAGGGGGTCCCCCTTTTTTGAACGACCGTTTTGGAAGAAACGATCTCAAAACGATCGTTTTTGTTGAAACGATCATGAGGATTAGGTTTTTTTAGTAAAGGAAGGGGTGTCTATAGCCAGACCCTATAATAAACACAAGTTTTTAACGTCTAGGTGGCACAAATTTAAGGTATGCCACCTAGGATTAGCTTATGTGTCATTTTTATAGATTTTTGAATTAAGAAATTAAATGGTATTTACAAAAAGGATAGATCTTATAATTAAAAATAAAAAAATAAAATTCTTTCCATACAAAAATTATCCATATTTGTTTTACAATACCATAACTTTGATTCATCAATCTCCTTCATTTCTCAGTGAAAATTTGAAAAAAAAACTTCCATCTTTTACTTCGTTTAATTATTTTTATATCACAGCTGTAACATCCCTATGTTTCAAAAACCCGGAAACTCGACCCACATCAAGATCCAAGATTTAAACCCAATTCTAAACACCATAAATGGTAGATTACTCTCTTCCTTATGATAGTACTCTGAAAATGGTGAACGTGGGCGAAAACCGTGTGCAAAACCGAGTTATAACGAAGCGGGAATCGCAAAAACAAGTTTGGTGTTAGTTGTTGATTTCAAAGACGCGTTTTCCCTTCAAAACTCATCCCACATCGCCCTTAATACAATATTTTCCTTCATTTCACACCTATAAATACCCTTGTTAGTTCCCTAATAGCTTGCAACTCCTAGTTTGAGTATAAGCAAGTGGAAAAACCAAGTTTTGGTGGTTCCATAACTACAATACCTCTTTGGGTGTCGTGCTTAGTGTTTTTTTTATGCTCTCGTCGAGGAGGTGCTGCCCTTCAAGCTCGTCTCGTTCGAAAAGCTTCTTTGAGGTAATTCTTCTTTTTTTTCTTTCTTTGTTTCCTTTCTTTTCTTCCTTTCGTTATTCGTTTATTTATTGCTTTATTAGTTTAATTAATTAGTTTAGTTTAGGTTCTTAGTTAGGTGCTTTAGGCTCGTTTAGGTAGCCTTGCTAAGGCTCGTTCTTAGAACGCCTAGCATTGCTAAGGCTTGTCCTTTGGACGACCTAGCTTTGCAAAGGCACGTCATTAGGACGTGTTGCCTTGCTCAGGCCGATTTGGGCTTGTTGTAGCCTTGTAGAGGCTCGCTAGGCCCAACGAGTCTAAACTATCATGTCCAATTTCATCTATATTCTTCTAATCCAAAACTCAACGTTTTTATGCATGAACAAATTGGGGATTAAGGCTTGTTTTTCACATATCAGCAATTAAACCAATTCTTAATCATTCTAATATGTAACTCAGGTTTTGAACATAAATACTATTTTAGGATTTCAAAAGCCTTAGAACCAAACCTATTATTTATCAAACATAATTAGTGATAGTACTTGAGACGTGAATGACATGTAGTAACTGGAAGGGCGAAAACACCGGTAGTCGTGGTCTCTGTCAAGGATAAGTGTTCGCATAAATCCCATAGTTGGACCTGGGCGCTTACCTGGGACGCCGTGACGAGAGTGTCATAACCTATTAGGCCAAAGCATGTCTAGTAACGTTTAAGGTATTGTTACTCTTAAAGGTTAACATTTTTCAAACTCCAATCTATAACATTAAAACCCATTCTCCAAATGCATAAGAGCTTAGAATCCCATATTCCAATATTCATGTCATCCCCTTTTATTCTTTTAGGATGAATCTTCGGGACTAATCCTTTCACTTTAACTTTTTGCTTCGTGGACTTAACTTCTAATCCAAGTGAGTAATCCTTGCCCCTTTTCTCATTTTCTCATTTTTGGGGTTGCAACATGTATCCTATTTCAAAGTGTTATCTTTCAAGTTTATCAATTACCATGCGTATGTGATCTATGTGTGAATTATGTGCTATGTGGCTTCTAGCATGATTTGTCAATATGTGAATTTCAAAGGTTTTCATGTTTATCAAAGGTTTTCATGTTTTCATTGGATGTCAAGTATGTCATGGTTGTCATGTCTGTCATGTCTTTAATTTGGCATAAACATTAACGTAAGGCCTGGGGTAATAAAGGTAGATCTATCGGTTGACGACCCACTCAACTTGACCGGTTCGGCGTTGGGTGTTTGGAGCCTATTTCATTATTTCATATAGTCTAACCTGCGGGTTAGGGAATCTATCATATGTCATTGAGGTTTGTTTATGCCTACTCATTCATGTTGTCATTTTATACTAGTAATTTTGGTTATGCCTAGTCTTTCATTTTGTCAATATCTTCTAGCATGTTATATTTCACTTATTCTATCATATGACACGTAACGCATGTTTTTTAAATATATGTTATGTATCAAACTTGTGGTTACTCACCAACTATTTATAGTTGACCCCCCTTTATTTTATACATGTTGCAGGCTATGATGTTGATGTTTCAAGATGCTATCACATAGGGCTTCTGGACCTAGTTTAAAGAAATTATATTTGCTATTAATATGTGATGTATTGTTTTATTTTTCAATGTTATCAATAAAAATTTATTATTTAACTATTGTCACTTAATTAGTTGTCATGAGATTATGGGCAATCTAATCATGCCCCGACGTTTCCACCGTCGGTTGGGGTGTGACAACAGCCTCGGGTATTTACCCGGGACACTAACTAGTAATAATAATAATAACTAGTTGGGTCGAGAATGAATCTGCAAATCAAGGTTTGCTCTATGTGTCTTCCAAGGTGTGGGATCTAGTTGGAAAGTGGCTGGACTTCAAGTTCCCGCAAACAAACTCACTCGTTGGAATCCTTCTTAGGATAGGGGATATGGTTGTTAAGGCAATCATTTGATTTGAATCATAAAGGTAACCAATCATGTTATACCAACAAGAAAGAGAAAAAATTTGCCTAAATGATGTTTTGAGGTGGGTATGGTTGCCAAAATGTTTAGGCAAACGTTTTATTTTTATTTTTTAACTTTATATTTACAATAAACATATAAAATTAAACTAAAACATTCATTATAAAATAAAAACATAAAAATTCATTAAATTAAAAAAAAAGTTACAAAGTCCTAAAAATAAAAATTTTACCAAATCCTAAAAATAAAAAGTTACCAAATCCTAAAAATAATAAAATTACCAAGCCCTAGAAATAAAAAATTACCAAATCTTAAAAAAAAACAACCACCATCTAAAAATTGCATTACCACCCATATCTCGCCGCCACTCGACGTTTTTCATCCAAAAGTACCGGTAGCAATGTTTCGGGTACTCCTTTTGTCGACGACTCACCCGACTTTTTGCTTCTCGTTCTTCTTTGTGGTTGGTGGCTCGGCATCGAGTTCTCGTTCAAGTCGGGCAAACGACTCGGCAATTGGGTCGAGTCGACTTCGTTTGACGTTGTGTACTCGCCCGAAGCCGATATCTTGGTCCTTTTCTTCTCAAGCCCACCAACCTTTTGTGGTGGTGAAAGCCACTTCTTGTGATCCTTCACGACATTCCAAGCGTCCACATGCGTGAAACCTTTCTTCTCGTAGATGCGTTGATAATCCTGCATCATCTTATCAAAAACGTCCTTATCACTCGCACCACTAGCCTGTGCATGTGTCTACAATTAAAAAAAAAACAATTTAATTTATATTAAAAAAGTTAAGTTTATAAAAAAATATATAAAAATACTTACATTTTGAGTGTGCAACCCGTTGAACTTCGTCATAGCCTTGTTCAAGTTGTTCCATTTGGTGTTAACCATGTGATTGGTTCGACCGGTATCACGTCCACTCAAACCGTTGAAGTGTGCGAGGATCCGGTTCCAAAAAGATTCATGTTTTTGTTGATCACCCCATTTTCTGTCTTCGCTCACGTAAATGTAGGCTTTCGCCAAATTGACTTCTTGGTCGGGAGACCAATGCGTCCTCTTCTTCTTCCCACTCTTCGCGGGTTGTGTAGCTTCCTCCTCTTCTTCTTCGTCGGCATCCTCTTGCATCTCGCCAAATTGACTTCTTGTTGCCGATGGTCGGTGACTTGTTCTTCCTTGATTCCATGAGAGAGTGATTCTTTTTTTCTTGAGAGAGAAATGAGAAGAAGAGGTGTAAAATATTGAAGTGTTATTGGGGTTTTATAGGGTTGTGGGTTCTTGGTCGGGAGACCAATGCGTCCTCTTCTTCTTCCCACTCTTCGTGGGTTGTGTAGCTTCCTCCTATTCTTCTTCGTCGGCATCCTCTTGCATCTCGCCAAGTTGACTTCTTGTTGCCGATGGTCGGTGACTTGTTCTTCCTTGATTCCAT
The DNA here is from genome assembly GCA_039602395.1 of Deinandra increscens subsp. villosa. Classification (NCBI taxonomy): domain Eukaryota; kingdom Viridiplantae; phylum Streptophyta; class Magnoliopsida; order Asterales; family Asteraceae; genus Deinandra; species Deinandra increscens. Next base: position 13,738,589 of record JBCNJP010000009.1, read on the forward strand.
GAGAGAGTGATTCTTTTTTTTTTTTGTGGAGAGAAATGAAAAGAAGAGGTGTAAAATATTGAAGTGTTATTGGGGTTTTATAGGGTTGTGGGTGAATTAAAAAAAAATCAAAAATTAGCCGTTGAGATGAGGGCAACGGTCGAAAAAATGGCTAGTTGATGGGTTGTTTCTTCGGCAAATATTCGCCGAAAAGGGAAAAGGTGGTTGCCGAAATTTAAGATGCCGCGTGGGGGGGGGGGGGTATGGTCGCCGAGCAATTGCCGAAGGTCGCCGAGATTTGCCGAGGGGGTATGCCGAGACATACCCCTCATCCTTAGATCAAATTGACAGCTCACTTCGTTCGTTGAAAGCTAAAAAGAAAATGGGTGTAGTCGTTTCCGCTACCTTTTGGGATATCTGACCGGTCAGGAATGGGACAAATTTTAAGGAAAAAACACACACCCCGCTCGTATACTCGACGAAATAAAGGTAGCTTCGTTCAATTGGTTCAAACATAAGGCAGAGGTGCATGATCTAGATTGGGATAGTTGGTCCAGAAAAGCTTCCCTTATGTAAGGCTATCGGTAGTGGATGGAGCCCCTTGTGGGGGTTATGCGCCATGTGGCGTCCACGTCATCAAGAGGGACTCCATGACTAAAGTGGTGTAGTGGTAACCAATTTATAACCCCCTACCAATGATTACATAATTATTTATTTAATCATTTTTTTATATAATTTAATATTAAAAACTAAAACATTCATTAAAAAAAACAAGATACATTAAAAAAAACTACAAGAACTTTTTTTAAAAAAAGGTACAACATTCATTAAAAAAAACCAAACATGAAAAGTTAAAAAACAAACCTAGATTCTTAAAAAAAATCTAAAGTCCATATTCTTCCATGATTTCCGCTCGAATTTACAACGCGAGGCTTCGGGCGGGTTCGTCTTCGGGGATCGGTTTCATGAGCATCTCCAAAGTTTTTTTCCTTTTGCCGAGCGTTAACGGCTTTGACTTGTTGTCTCTTAATTGTCAACAAATCATCAAAACTTTTTCGCATTTCTTCATGGTGGACGGCGTAGTCGGAGGATGGTGCTTGACTTGTCGATGAGGAGGTCGCTCGTTTCACCTTCGCCTTTGCCTTGTCCCTTTCCGGCGCCCTAGCAAGCTTGATTTCAACATCGTCGTCGTAATCGTTCACATCGTTCAAATCAAATGCCCGAGCCTTGAGAGATCCGACTGATTCATCCACTTTGGTGCATTGTAAACAACTCGCCAAGCCTTGAGGCTGTTTACCGCAGGCGCGTTCGTTCGATACTCCGCCAACGCCGCTACGATGATGTCGGTGTCGTCTGCATCGCTCGGTCGACTACTTTTAATCCGACCGTATATGGTGGAAAAGGCTTTCATCCTCTTGTTCATTTCCGTCTACTTTCCCGAGAACGAATCGTTAGCTCGGTACGACTCCCTTTTCATCTCATCGAAAAAATTTCTATGAATCTCCGACCAAAAAGTCACCAGGTCTTGACTATTACCTACGTTTAAAAAAAATTAATAATTTGTGTGTACTAATTTTTTAATTTTAAAAAGTATATTATTTACCGTGAATAGGATCCTCCGACGTGTCAAGCCATGCTCGAGCTAGTACCACCTCCTCCTCCTCGGTCCAATGTTGCACAATTTTTCGTTGTCTCGGTTCCGCGGTGTCTTTTTTCTTGTGAGATCTTCGTTTTCTCAGTCCAACCGGCGCCGCCTCCTCTTGCGTCTCCGGAACCTCCTCAGGTTCGTCCGGGGAAACCGCAACGGGTTCTTGTGAAGACAGACGGGAAAGTGGGGTAGGAGATGGAAAAGGTTGATACGGTGAATAACCTGGGTTCGTTTGAAATGGCGTGAAGTTTTGTTGCGAGTACGAGTTGAAGCCGAAGTTTTGAAAATGTGTAAAAGGTGGGAAGGCTTGTGGCGGGGGCGTCATGTTCGCAACATACGCGAACAAACCATCGTCCCGCGGTTGTTGCTTGGGCTCGTTTGTTAACCGAGGGGCTTGGAAGCGCGGGTTTGAGGAAGATCTGCCACGAGGAAACATCTTGATTGTAGTTTGTAGAAAGAATTCTATAAAAGTGGGAGGATGAGTGTATAAAATAGGTTTAAAAATTTTAAAAGCATATGACCGTTCAACGGTAAAAAAATTGAATGCAACCTCCTCCTCCACGGCGCCATCTACGTAGCGCTCCCCCACCCATTTGACTAACATGGCGTGTTGATACCTAATCTATGCGTCATGTGAAGTATCTGAACGAGACGATGTGAACATCAGGATACAAGTTCAAGCTGCCAGCCGAACCTGGTCCGAACCTGAGGTTCGGATCAGCCGAACTCAGAGTTCGGACAGAGTTCGGCCAAACTAGTATAAATAGATAACTTTCCCTTGAAATCTAGAAGGGGGAGAGACAAGTTGAGAGAGACCAGTTCTTAACTATGTGTGTTTGAGAGTGTTTCTCTAGAGAGCTTCATTGAGAGTTTGTAATTGAGTCTTTGTTGATTTCAATAAAACAAACCTTTATTTACATCTTGTTTTCATATCGTTCTCACTCTATGATCAAGAAAACCTCTAGTAAGATCCGTCTTACGGTTTTTCAATTGGTATCAGAGCAAATCCAAGTTGCTCTATTACGTTTGCTTTGATCATTGTTGTGTTCTTGAGAAAACCGAGTGTTTTTCTTTCAAAAACGATTCAATCTTTGAGTTTTTCGAGTGCATTTCATTTCTAAAACATTTCTATGAGTTTTACATGAGTTCCTGTCAAAATTCTCGTTCAAATTCTCTCAAAATCGCGAAAATGGTGTCGAAAGTGTTCAGGTTCGTCTGAGGTTCGGAGTAACTGAAAAATGACCGCTCCGAACTCCCAGTTCGGAGACAGTTCGGCTCAATTCTCACGAACCTTAAGTTCGGATAGAGTTCGGAGAGAGTTCGGAAGCAGTTCGGACCACATTCGGAACAAATTCGGTAAAGATTCTGTTGGTTCATCCGAAGGTTAGGTTCGGCGAGAGTTCGGCTACTTATTGTTCGGCTAAGGTTCAGAAGGAGTTCGGACAAGCTTTTCAAGTTCGGATCAAGTTCGGACAAAGTTGGGATTTTTGGGTTGTTTTACGAAAACTGATGTAACTTGAGAACCGTTAAGAGTTACGAAAACCAATACTAGCCAAAACGACCGCCTCGAAGAGATCTACACTTTTACTGCCTAACGACTAGTACCCTCTGTTTTGGTACCCAAAATCCGCTTGGAAGACCTTCATTTTTAAGTTTAAAGTTTTGATATCGAATTTCACAATTCCCAAAATGTATGAAATTGAGGTGTTCGTTGAGCGTCATCGTCAGAATGTGCCAAAGTTGTTAAATCTTGAAGATTATTATGGTTGGGCAACAAATTCTAGAGCTTATGTTGTTGATTTGGATAAAAATTTATGGATACTGGTTACGAATGAATTTAAGTATCCAACTTATTATGGTGATGATTTTAAGGAGATGCATAATTTTTCAAGTGAAGAAAGGAAAACATATGATCAAAATGAAAAGTCTACAACACTTCTTATGTTAGCATTGCCTATAACTCTTAAAAGTCAAATCAGGAAGTATCAAAAAGCAAAACTGATATGGAATTTTGTAAAGACACAGTGTGAGGAACATATGTCTAAAATTTCTCAGAAAACAGTTGATCAAGATTTGAAGTTTAAAGGTAAAATTGAAGAGTTAGAGAAACAGGTGGGAAAGTTGACTGAAGAAAATAGTTTTCTGACAAAAGAAGTGGAGAAATGGAAAAGTAAAGTTTGCCGAAATTCAAAAGAATGTGTCTGCATCATGTTCAAAGTGTTTGAAATTTGCTAGTATTAAGGAAGTATGGTTGCGAGAGAAGAATTTGTTGGTTGAAGAATGCAATAAAGCTCAAGCTAAGGAAAAAGAAGCTGTTGAAGATTTTGATGCTTTATTTGCGAAATGCTATCCTTTTCAACAAAAATATGAAAATGTTAGCAAAGTTGTTGTTGAAGTTGCCGATAGAGTAATTCAACATCAGGAGGAACTTACAAAGTTGCGTGATGAAAATGGCCACATTCAAAGTCAAAATAACATTTTGAAACAAGATGTTACTTACTATAAGAAATAGGTAGAGAAAGTTACTGCAGAAGTTCTGGAAGATCGCTTGAGACAATGTCATATAAGTGATTATAACAAATTGTCTGACAAGTACATTGCTTCACAGAAAGAGTTGTCGGAAGCTAATATGAAAATATCTGAACAACAGATAGAGATTTTTGATTTGCAAAGGAAATTGAAAAATTGCAACAGTTCACCGACTTTCCTGAATTATTTGTATAAGTTGGAGAAGAGCCATGAGAATGGTAAAGATGCAAGTCTTCATCAAGTTCCTGCTCCTGTGGATATTGAATTGTCTGTTCCAGCTATACCATCTGGTATTGAACAACATGATTATTCAAAATTTGCTGATACCAGTTAAGGAAAGAAAACAAAGTCCAAATCCAAGAAGAATAAAAAAGAGGTTGATTATTGCAAAGGATTGAAGTTTGCTTCCAAATCTACATTTCTTGAAAAAGAGAAGGTGTTTTATGGAAATCCAGGAAACATGAAAGTGCCAAAGTTTTCTGAGATCGTGATAGATGAGTCTTTGATTTCCGGGAAGAATGATGTGAAAGGAATCAAGTCTGAATTTACAAAGCTTGCCAAATAAGGTCATGAGATACCAATTTCTGTTCAAGATAAATTCAAGTAGAAGAATGGTGGTTTGGGATTTGAAGAAAAAGAAATGCCGACTAAGGATATTAACAAAAAGGAATTCAAAGCAAAGAAGATAAAGAAGCAAAAGGTGTTTTCAGATAAGAAGTCACAATGTTGGAAGAAGAGAGTATCTTCACTAGATGAAAAGCTTTCTTCTGAAGAGTCTTCTTGTATATCTGATGCTACACCACAAGGCGGTAACAATTCAGATTCATTTCATTCTGCTAAATCAAACAGGTTTTCTCATAAAAATAGATTCTTTGGTTATGGAGATGATTCTGGTTTTTATGATTCTCCAAAATGTTTTCCAAAATTTCAAAAACCAAAGAAACTTAAACCTGTGTTTTCAAAAGTTTATGATGAATGTCTGACTGATCAGTTTAGAAAACCAATTTCAATCAATCCAACTGGTAAAAGACTTTGTTATATTTGTCGTAAGAAGGGTCATTATGCAAATAATTGTCCTACGACAACTAACAATTCATCATCAAATGTCAAACATACAATGTATGTTGATCTTGATGGCATTATTTTTAGTGAACCAATACCCAACACTAACTTTTTCTGGAAAAAGAAGATTACTTCGGAAAAATTGGTTAGTAGTTCTGATTGTCACACATCAGTTGACAATGGTTCACTAGAAATTATCAAACCAAAACAGGAATGGAGACCAAAAGTTGTCTCCACGGCCAACACAGATTTTGTTGAAGACACTGGACGACCTACCATCGTTGGGGATGAGGGTCGGGGTTTTAAAAACTTACTATTTTCTAGTGTTTGCAGGTATTTCAGAAAGACCTGTTAGTAATCGAGAGATTGCTGATAGTGAGATACTTGTGGTACTTGTGGTTTTTAAGTTCAAATGCATCGTTCTTATCTTTGAAAAACTGATTTTCAAAAATATCATTTTCAAAAATGTGTCAAGTGTTGATCGATCATTTTCATTTTTGTTTTTCAATTTCTTTCATTCATAGTTTTAGGGGGGAGAAAATTTGAAAATTCAAAAAATTGTATTTGTTTGAATTTTAGAGGGAGAAATTTGGAAAATATAAAAAAATGAAAAATTGAGAAATTGATCCGACAAAAGCGAGAAATGATCGTACATCAGCATATACGTTTATCTGCCATGGATAGATTAAGTCTAAAGGCTGTAGGTACTTGTACAATCTGTGAATGTGCATGACTAATCTGATATCTGCAAGTAAGATATAAACATAAAGCTTGCTTGATAATCTTTGGTTGTTTGCTTCTTGATGAATGCTATGTGATGATTCTGACAAAAATAGAATAAAGAGATATCTTGATGAATGCATGTTTTCATTTTGAAAGATTTAAACTTGTTTGATTTTCTTTATTTTGTCAAACGATCGGACTTTCTTTGCGTATCAGAAAGATCGACCTGATCGTTGTTCGTTTGACATTTTGCTTTATTTTCTTTGGTGTTTTCGTATAATCCATCAGACTTTCTCTGCATATACGGAAGTATCGACCTGATTGTTGTTGGATTATACAATTTCAACTTATTTTGCTTTCTTATTTTCTAAAATACTTGGGTTTTCTCTGTGTGTCCACAAGACCGACCTGATTGCTAGGTATTTGAGGTTCTGCTCTATTTTTGCATGACTCATCAAGGATCATTAAATCTCTAAGAAAATTTGCTTTTATATGATAAACATGATGATTTGCCAGTATTTCTGATAGAGTGGAGGCCGAGTTATCAGTGCATGATAATATTACCTTAAGCATATCTGAAAATGATAAGAATGATTGGTGCATGCTGAAATAAACATAAATGTTGTATTTGCGATTATCTTGGCTTGCCTACTGATTAAGACCGAAATTGAAATGTGCTAGATGCGTTATGTCTGATATGATCTTGCGTCGTGATCTTTCTCGCAAAAGACAAAAATAATGTTTGTTTCTGTATTGCATTTACATTTCAATTCAGAAAATACAAAAAAAATGGTGTGTTTTAGTATAAAATTCATAAAAGCCAAAAAGATTTTATTTCTTATTTGTTTTCGATTGATCGACACAAGATACGAAAAACATTTTTAATTTCATATATCTTGGATTCTCAAAGAGAAGTTTTGCGCCAAGATTATTTATGTTGGCCAGGTACTCAAAGGAAAGAGTTTCTCACAACTTCAAGTCTTCTGAAGCTGTTGATAAAGAAGAAAGAAACTGTGCATTGTCAAATATTCAAGATCAAGCTATCATCAAATTGAGGGGGAGCTTGTTCGAAGAATATGGTTTAACTGGTAACAGATACTGCACATGACGAGGGGGAGTTTGTTGATACCTAATCTGTGCGTCATGTGAAGTATCTAAACGAGACGATGTGAAGATCAGGATACAAGTTCAAGCTGCCAGCCGAACCTGGTCCGAATTTGAGGTTCGGATAAGCCGAACTCAGAGTCCGGACAGAGTTCGGCCAGACTAGTATAAATAGATAGCTTTATCTTGAAATCTGGAAAGGAGAGAGACAAGTTGAGAGAGACCAGTTCTTAACTATGTGTATTTGAGAGTGTTTCTCTAGAGAGCTTCATTGAGAGTTTGTAATTGAGTCTTTGTTGGTTTTAATAAAACAAACCTTTATTTACATCTTGTTTTCATCTCGTTCTCACTTTACGATCAAGCAAACCTCTGGTAAGATCCGTCTTACGGTTTTTCATGGCGCCCCGGGGGGTGGTTAGGGGCGTTATTGGGGGCGCCATGTTAGGAAAAAAAACCCATAACGCCCCATTATGGATAGCCTAATAGTTGTTTTCTTTTGGTGTTGTTTTTGTAATCTCCTTTCTAGCTTCTTGCTAGTCTAATAATATCTTTTGCAGTTAAAAAAAAACTAGTTTTTGAGGGACGCGAGCACATACGTAATGACGCATTAGGAAAAAAAATGCTAAAAACGAAAAGAAAACCCCAAAACAATCAAAACACCACATAAAAAAAATAAAGAAACATTGTACAATAAAGAGAAAGTTTGCGTCTAATATGTAAATACTAAATCTAATGTGCAACTATTGGCAAGCTTCTAAGTTCATGGACATGGTAAAACTAAATGGACTTTCAGCTATTTACATGTTTAGTCCTTAAAGTTTGCTAAAATGACAATAATGGCCCAAAAGTTTCAATTATGCATGTGCAACATCTTTGCGGAATTATATTGCACATAATATGATTTTCATGATGAAAAATCATGTTCCAAAACTGATCAATTATATATATATATAATATTGATTAGAAAGTAGTGGGTTGTGAGTAAAACCTACTGTTCATTGTATTTTTTATTTTTTATTTTATTATGAGTTATATTTCTCTCTTTCGATCGTCTTACCCTGCATCTCTCTAAGACTGAAACTCTCTCTATCAAAGAATTGGCTTCTCGCTCTGTCTGGAATCGGAATCGGCCTCTCTCTCCATCTCTGTGGAATCGGCCGATCGATGTTGTTGCTCCGTTTACGACGGTCATAGGCTGTCGTGGCGTTGATGCGGCGGCGGTGCCTCTCTATCTCTCTGTGTGTGTGGAATCGGACGGTCGATGTTGTTGCTCCGTTTACTACGGTCGTAGACTGTCGTGGCGTTGATGCAGCGGCGGTGCTTCATTTCTGACGTTCATGTGGTGGCGGGCTTCAATTTCAGATGGTCGGATTCATCCAATGTCGCCGCCGTATTCATGTTTGGCTGGGGGTGCGATGATGGATCTGACGATGAGAGGGCGTATAGCACAACCATCGTCGGAATCTGAGCTACTGTTATGTAGTTTACACAATTGTTGTCTTTGATTGGGGGCTTTCATGATTTAGGGTTGATGCATTGTTTGAATCAATCTATTTGGGGGTTTCTGACCTCTCTGCCATTCTAGAAGCGTTGAGGCGGTGGCGATGATTTAGGTTTACTGCTCTGTTTTAGTCGATCTTGGATTTTCAGGTTTAAGAGATGGTATTTTGATTGGCACTGCTATTGTTGTTCATTGTAACTTTTGCTTGTGTTATTCATGTGGTCAAGTTTATGTTGCAGGGATGTGGTTAGTTAAGGCACTGTTCTTAACAAGTACTTTTTTCTATTGGAGACCTTTGACTCTTGGTCATCATTCGTACATATTCCGCTTCTTGAGATCTGAAGTTTCAAATGATTTGTTGCTCAAGCCACTGCCTCGAAATGAAATTTATGATTCTTGGGCAATGATGATAATTCTCTGAGCCTTGATTCTTTCTTAATGTTGGTTTATGTTGATGTTATCCCGGAATGAAATTTGAAATTGGGCAATGATGATAATTTTCTGAGCCTGATGTGTTGCAAACACATCTCATTTCCGGGGTCTTTGCTTTATATAATTGAGTCAATTTGAGTCGGTTTCTATTTGTTTTAGTTGTTTTTAGTTAAGTTTGAGTCTTTGGGTCCTTTTTATGTTCTATGCAAGTTTTGCAGGTGTTTAGTAGAATCCTGAGGCCGAGTGTGAAGATGATAAACTTTGAAGAAGAAAATAAAGAGAAGAGCTGAGGATTGGTCTCCAGGCGTATCGCTTGGAGAATTGGAAGTTGCAAGCGATACGCGTAGAAGGAGGAAGTCAACAGAAGTCATAAGTCGGTTTGACCGACTGTTTTGTCGCGACATAGGCAGTGGGCGTATCGCCTAGCAAGGATGCACCTCCAAGCGATACGCTTGGAGGTCTAAAACCCGCAAAAGAAGCAATTAACTTATAAATTCGAGTTTTAGGGTTTTAATTCGCATCATTCGACTGGCAGACGGCAGGAGAGCGAACAGAGGCGATTTTCGGGGTAAGAGAGAGCTGGGATCAAGAGGAGATCAATCGGGGGCATAAATCCATCATCAAATCAATCACCCGGTTCCATCTTTACTTTCGATTTCTAGTATTTGCTTGATTAACACCATGTATTGCATTGAGACTTCAGATTATATTTATGATTTTGCTATGAACATGGTGGTTGGCTAAGTAATTCGCCACCACCTAGACCATTATGACTATTGTTTGATGTTTACGACTTTAATTCGGTTTTAGCTATCTGATTGATGTTTGATAGTCTTTTAAATTCCATTAATTTGCTGTGATGATGCGTTTA
>JBCNJP010000009.1:13748937-13772740 GCA_039602395.1 Deinandra increscens subsp. villosa
GATTACAACATATCTCATTGTTGTTGGTAGATGCAGTGCTACCTGGTTGAATGAGTGCCATCATCGGATTGAAAAGTCTCAACTGGATCGGAAAGACAGATTTTCGATCGGGCAGAGTTTCGGCTCGACCGAAAAGTGTAAGCTGATCGAAAAGTCACGAAGGGGACTTTCCAATCGAGAGGCGAAGCTGATCGAAAGTCACGAAGGGACTTTCCGATCGAAACAGAGCTGATCGAAAAGTCACAAAGGGACTTTCCGATCGAAACGGAGCTGATTGAAAAGTCACAGGGGGACTTTCTGATCAAATTGTGCTGATCGAAAAGTCACAAGGGGGACTTTCCGATCGAAATGTGCTGATCGAAAAGTCACAAGGGGGACTTTCCGATCGAAATGCTCTGATCGAAAAGTCACAGGGGAACTTTTCGATCGAAAAGTCACAAGGGGGACTTTTCGATCGAAATGTGCTGATCGAAAAGTCACAAGGGGGACTTTCCGATCGAAATGCTCTGAACGAAAAGTCACAGGGGAACTTTTCGATCGAAATGTGCTGATCGAAAAGTCACAAGGGGGACTTTCCGATCGACAGATGGCTGATCGAAAAGTCACAAGGGGACTTTCCGATCGAAATGTGCTGATCGAAAAGTCACAAGGGGGACTTTCCGATCGACAGATGGCTGATCGAAAAGTCACAAGGGGACTTTCTCGATCGAACCAGCGCGACAGAAAATGTTTTCGATCAGGAGGTCGATCGATAAGTCTAGAAACAGGGTCGAAAAGTCTCCAAATCACGAATTAAGCAACTCGAAAGCTCATGTCTTGACTTGAAACCTGCAAAAATACTTCCGAACGTGCTAAAAGCTGAAAATCACCAACAAACTCAAATCGTTAGTCACCTAAAACTTGAATCTGATATCGCAAGAGCCTCGAAACTTGCGTTTCTTGGCTCTGATACCAATTGTAAGGATCGAAAAGAACCCAAACACGATATCACAATCTCTAGTGAGTGTGCGGAATCCAAACACTAGAGTGATTCAAGTATAAACGACATAAACAAGAACAAACGATTAGGAAAATAATGAAACACACAAACCGATTGAGAATGCTAGATCGAAACTTGATTGCAACACACTTGAAAGGTTCGAAATTCTCTATGGGAGATTTTCGATTACACTTTGAAAACACTAAGAACACCCCAAAATCAGCAACCTAAACCCCTAGATTAGCTATCCTTATATAGGGGGAGATTAACTTGGAAAACAAGCTAATCTATCTTTGGTAACCCTAATTACCCACTAATTCCCGTTTTTGACCATATAGGCCCACTAAACTCCCTCTAAACATTGTTTAATTGAGCCCCACCACATCTAAATTGGCCCAGTGACCCAATATAGCCATAACCCAGCTAATCTCCACCTATTCTATCACATAGGCCTTCAAAATAGTCCGCCAAGTGATGATTTAATACACAAGCCATAAATTATTCCCTTACAGATTGTAGCTTAACGTTGTCGCGTAACTGCCAGCCATAACGGTTACTTTTGGGAATTGATCTGAAGCTTAGTGGGAGCTGTATGTAGTCAATATGGGATTCTGTACTCTTGCATTAATGCAACAGTTTGACATCATGGGCCCTCTCGATAGTTCCAAGTGTTAAGTGTAAGGCCTTACCCAAACTTACTGTGTGTTTGATTGGACCACTTCGAACAGCAAAACGAGAAATACAATGATCAAACACGAAGAGGATGAATAAATCCATGTCTCTCGTTCGATTGATGTCACATACAAAAAGGATCTGATGACTTTACAAATACCACGAGTCTAAACTATATCACAAGTTTATTGATATGCCTTGGTTGTTTTGACTTGAAGTGTCATGACTGGTTGGGACAACCACGTGTAGCTAGAGCACCTCTGACTGTATCTTGATTAATAGTCGCGATCAGTCCAAATGGGAGACTGTTGGATTTGGGTGTCCAGACCCGACTAAATCAAATACCCGACCCGGTTAAGACCCGTAAGAGTTACACCGGAGGCAACGGGTATTTAAGACCGCTTACTTTTCTAACCGGCAAATTCGCAGAAGAATTAATTATTTGTTTATTAAATAGTTAAATAGATAAATAATTAATTACTTATTTAATTTACTATTAATCATTAAGATTAATCAAGCGACAAAAGACGACATACAATATTAATGTCATGGACGAAAATAAACGATCTATTAGTTTGTCTAATGTTCGTTGAACATCGGCAGAGAGATAAACATTTAAAGGGTTTAAATGTTAATCTCGAAAATTAAATGGATCGACAAAAGATTAAACGAACTCGAGGGACTTAACGGAAAATTAATCAGATATATATATCTGATTAATGGAGGGGGCAAAACCTTAATCAAGTGACTAAAAGTTTCGGCCCCCCTCCCCTCCCTCTCTCTCGTTCGACGCCGCAACCCACGAGTCGCCGTCGTCCTCCTCTTTTCTCCGTTGATTGATTCATTCAATCGCGAGAACGTTTGACCTGTCGTTCACCATTTGCCGAGCCGCCGCAGCAACCCAGCCGAGCCGCCGCAGCAACCCAAGCCGAGCCGCCGCAGCAGCCCGCCACCCTCGCTCCGCCGTCGATCGTCGTCGCCAGCCGCTCGCCGTTCGCTGATCCGCGAACCGTCGCTACCATCCGCCGCCGTGACCTAGTCGCCGCCGCCTGCAGCTCAGCCGTAGCCGACCACCGCGCCACCATCACCGTCTCTGTCGCTCGCAGCCGCCGCTCGAGCCGGCCACTGCCCGTCCTCGCTGTCGCCGGTTTTACCGCCGACAAACCCTAGCCGCGAACCGCGTCACCCGCGTGTTCCGCCGTCGTCCGCGAAACCCTAATTTCGCGCCTATCCGATGTATGGGATTTCGGTGCCGTATCTGCGAGGCCGTCTCGATTTGCCAGTCAAGTCGTCCTGCGAAACCCTAGCGTCACCCGTTGACTTCCGGTGTCTCGAACGTCTGTTTGAATCACCGCTCAGGTATATCTAAACTCGTAGTTAGTTTAGATTTAAATTGTTTATTTATTTTATGGATATGTCGCGTTTTGTTTAAACGCGTTTTTGGTGTTTGCGCGTTATGGTGATTGTCGAATCTTGTTGTTTTGGTTTACGCTAATTATCTGGTTTTCGCGTTAGTAAATTAAAACGTTTTTCCGCTGCCTATTAAATTAATTGTTAATTTAATTATCTGATTTAATTTACTCGGTAATTGATTAAATAATTATTTGTCATAAATGATTATTTCCAAACAAAAAAAAAATATTGCTATTACCGAGACCAGAATGCCACTTTCGTAACCCAACAACAGCTATTGACCTGCCTGTATATAGAGGCTTGTGGCCAACTGCGTATTGAGTAAGCAAACACATTGCTTGAAATTTAGGTATGTAAAATAATAATGCATTAAGAAGTAAAAGTTTAGTAAATAGAGTAGGAAGAAGTAAGTATTTGTGAGCAGGTAGAGAAGTACATAAAAGTTTTATAAAGACGGAAGTTGTTTAGGTTTTTAAGGTGTAGTACATTGCAGCTATTTTACAAGTAAGCATTAAAAAGGCATGGTAAAGGAGGGTATGTCAAGCATACGAAGTTTCCGACAGACAAAATTGGAGAGTTGTGTTTCAGAAGGATCAGATGTATTAGACAACACGCTGGCGGGTAGCATTAGTCGATGCAGAGGTATCTGCGATATTTTTAGACTGTTTCCAGCCACAATTCGTACAGTCAGACTTTAAACACAAACCATTTAAAGTCATGGGAAAATATTTTATATAAACAACTCTGTGTTATAATGTTAGCAGCTAAAAACTGTAAAAAGTTTATGACAAATTTAGTGAGTGAATGCTTAATAATCTATGCTCTTCAGGGTGTGTTTTAATGGGTGCAGGAAGATGAAGTTAGTGAAGGTGACTTGACTATCCAAAATCATAGTTACATAAGCATAGAGGCAGACCCTTATTCACAAATTCTATCAAATCGGATAATACTTCCTATTGTAGGCAAACGTAGTTATGTCTGCAAGAATCACATCAAGAGCAGAAATTAAAAGGGCACTACACAACGTGGTATAAACATAATGTCTAGGGTTTAGGGCTAATAAAAGGGTAGATACCAAGACAGACATTATATGAAACCATGAAACATTGAGGAAGAAGATGGTAATTTTTTTTTGACTAAGAGGAGCATGAAATTTTGGCAATATAAATAGGAGATGATTTTGACAGTTGAAGATGCTTATGGGAGTAGTGGCTGTAAAACTTTATGGACTTATAACAGACCTAAAAATAAAAATAAAAGTTTAGTACCTATAGCATTCTGGAATTGATCTTTTAACGCCTGAGCAATTGAAGCAGCAGTTGTAATTTGCACAACAACTATAAAGTCTAAATTAACAGTTACAAATCGAAAGTGGAACCAAAACGGGCAAAACCTAACAGCAGTTTGATTTTAAAATTCAGAATTGATTTAGAACACAATATGAAAATCATGCCTAAATTGGTTGGATACATAATAGAGGCATCAAATAAAGATAAGGTAGCCGCATAATTGACCTTTAAAGCTCCTTGTGTTGGGCGGTAGATAGATATGAATCTGATAAAACCAAAGAAGAGGCAGATAACAAAAGTTGTCAAATAAACTGTTTGTTTGCTTTAAAAATCGGTGCAGAAAAACAAACATAAGGTGAATTTTGATTGAAATACAGTTAATCATATAGAAATTATTAGATTAACATCGTGCCTATAGAGGCATAAAAGAAAGGAATTGGAGGAACCGAACTGACCTTTGAGGTTCGTTGTTTTGCGTAGCAGACGAATGTTAATCCGAGAAAAGGAAAGAAGAGATAGAACGATCGATTTGGATGAATGAGTGAGTCTAGGAAGTCTAGTAACGGCTATGGAGAACACGTAGTGTAGAAGAAGGCACGTGTTCTGTAAAGGATAGGTGGGCCGGTTTTCTAAACGTAAAAATTTTAAATAGAAAAAGGTTATCGATTGAGAGAATCGAACTCGAGCATTTACAAATAAATTTTGATAACCTAGCCAACTGAACTAGAGCCGCGGAAGTGAAATCTTTCGGAGCACATCGTATAAACTCTATTTTTTTAAAAGTTTACGCGGGACGTTACCAAATGTATAATAGTGTAATCATTCATCCCACTAAGCATTGTCTATTAGAACCACGTTAGTTCCTCGGGCAACCGTCGTCACCCGAACATCAGTCATAGAGTAACTGTCGCTACCCCGGGGAACCGTCGCTACCCCGGGGAACCGTCGTTCCCCGCTTCTCAGTTGTACAACCACAGTCTTCCTTCTTTTATAGACAATCTTCTGCTTAGATTTTAAAAACTAACCCCAAGGGTTATTTTCTTTATCCGGAAAACTTAGTTTCCCTTTTCAAACTTCACTTGAAAAAGTTTAACATCTTTTTTACCCGTTTATTAAAACCTTCCCGAAAAGAGTTTATAACAGGTAATAAGAACTTTAAAACAATCATAAGATTTATAACATTTCACGTATGTGTATTAACACAAAACAGGCACAAGGTAATTCAAATACTTCTCAAGTAGTAATATTGCATGTATATCAACCTGAAAACATTATAACATTTAAAACATTTAAAAGTGGGCTCATAGAACTCACATTATTCTCTTAAGCAGTTAATTCAGACAAAGTCTTCGCTATGCCTTCCAATTAAACCTAATCGTGTATTGTATGGCGTTAATGTAAGGTTTAATATAATAAACATTTACTATGTTTATTTTAACTCTTTATTAACTTAATAATACTTAGTTATTAAGTTTATTCCTTTTAAAGGTCAAAATGACCAAAATGCCCTTTAGGCCATTATCCTTTTCTTTTGTTGATAATATGAAGACACACATTCCTATAAGTAAATGCTTACTCTGGGATCGCCCATTGAGGGATGCCATTTCCCAGTTGGGATTTATGCGACACCCTCACTTTTGCCAAAAATCCCAGTGTATAGGCGTCTACCCTTCCGGTCCACGCGAACTTCTAAATATCCGATTAACTCGATATTTGGAATACTTTGTCATTTATCAATTTTAACTTCATATATACTATATAAAGACATGTTATCATACCAAAAATCAAGTCCCCATACCCTTCGGATTATTTTATATTAAATAATCATATTCCAAAACCCTAATTTCCCGTTTTTCTCATTTCTTTATCAAAACTCATTTTTAGTCGAAACCAACTTAGGGTATTATTCAATATAACATTTTATATTGTAATTTAAAACTCCAAAGCTTAGTTCATTACCGTTTACTCGGGTTTAACAACACAGTGTCTAGAAAACCCTAATTTCAATATTAACACTTTAAATATATATTAACATATTTTAAATATGTTTCAAATATATATTAAACATTCTTTAACCTGATAATTACTTTATCATTATCTTTATATAATATATATATCAATGTCTATATATATTTAATATTTAAATACTAAATATCTTTTTTAATCAATTTTAATAAATAAAACTGATTAATATATATATATATATATATATATATATATATACTTACCCCATTTAACTTGTTCTATTAATATTTTATATTATTCATGACTGAATTTTGAGTCAAATAATAATACCGCAATAATATAAGGTGAATACCTCTTTTACGGGTCGTGAAACGAGTCCAAAATAACCGAATAATAAAGTTGTCCGATTTGGACAAATAAATAGTCTTTCCCGACTAGTTTCTCGCCACGAGCATTTCCTCGTTGTCGGTTTGTCGTTTGGACCTCCTTACGCCACCGAAACATTGACCGAAATTAAAGATGGTAAACCATACCAATCAATAGCCCTCTGTCCGATTTTGCTATTGATGTTTATATCAAAAAGTCAAAGTTAATGTTCATATACATATATATATATATATATATATATATATATATATATATATATATATATAGGGTTAGGTTCAAATGAGAACTTTTTCTTTTGAGAACTTTTGATAACTAAATCTAAACCACTAATTTCAGGTGGGGACCACTATAATTCATGGGGGGGTTTTCCAAATATATAAATTGGTGGCTTAGAATGGTTCTTTTTAGTTCTCAAACTTAATTGGTTTTCAAATGATCATCTACCTATATATATATATATATATATATATATATATATATATATATATATATAAGGATAATGAGAAAGGGTAAAATGAAAACCACTCCGAGTTGGGAAAACTTTCAAAACTCTTCAAAAATAGGGTCGAAAAGTTTTTTTCCTTCAATTTTTTATGGTGATTCTTTAGGTTATAGGCTACCCTTAGGTGAAAAAAAATATAAAAAAACGCCTCGGGGATTTTTTTATAAAAATATAAAAAAACATTCTTGTTACATATGTAACACTCTGTACATATGTTGGTTACATATGTAACAAAAAACTTGTTATATTTTAAAAAAATTCCCCGAGGTTTTTTTGATTTTTTTCCACCTAGGGGTAGCTTATAACCTAAAAAATCACTATAAAAAAATTGAAGGGAAAAAAAACTGTTTGACCCCGTTTTTAAAAGAGTTTTCATAGTTTTCCTAACCCGGAATGGTTTTCATTATAACTATCTCCTAGGGATAATTATGCTAAGATGCAAATAAACCTTAAATAAACTTTTGCTAACCATTCTAACATGTTAGGAATGTGTCAAGAAATGTTTTCAAAACCCTAAACTTGGTTCTAAATAAAAAAGGTTTGCATCTTTGCAATTCACGTTTAAAAACATTAAGTTTTGGCTATTAATGTTAAACTTTAGCACATTATTCGATATATATAACTACGAGTTGGTGACCCGTTTGCGCCTTGCGACGGGCCGCCGTATTCATTTACATGGAAATTATAAAAGGAGATTACATAAATTCGGTTGCGCTTATACTACATACAAAAGAGTAAACTTTAAAAGCTTTGTAGCCATTTTCTCCCAATGTGAAGCTGATAGATTTTGCTTTTTCCTCTAGTTGCTTCAACATGTTTGAGATTACTAATTAAAAACCTATGATGTAAGTAAAATAATGTTTAGATTCAATAATTACTTACAGGTCGATTTTTACTAAACCAACATAAAGCAACATTGGGAATGAATAAAGGCTTAGAAAATTATCATCATTACCCAAGAATCATAACCAAGCCTCAAGAACATCAGAAAGGGACAGTTGAATCCGAATAAGCCTCAAATAAGCATAACATCAACATTTAAATCAAACTTTTATCAAATGTCAATTCCAAATTTCATTTCGGGACAGCAGCAACGTAAACCGACATTAAGAATGAATCAAGGCTTAGAAAATTATTATCATTTCCCAAGAATCATAACCAACCTCAAGGACATCAACAGAAAGGGATAATTGAATCTGAATAAACCTCAAATAAGCATAACATCAACTTTCGGGGTATTAGCAACATGAACCAACATTTAGAATGAATGAAGGCTTAGAAAATTATCATCATTGCCCAATTTCAGATTTCATTTCGGGGGCAACAGCAACATAAACCAACATTGAGAATGAATCAAGGCTCTAGAAATTATCATCATTGCCCAAGAATCATAAGCAAGTTTCAAGAACATCATAAAGGGACAATTGAATCTGAATAAGCCTCAAATAAGCATAACATCAACATTCGGGACATCAGCAACATAAGCCAACATTTAGAATGAATCAAGGCTCTGATGTGAACAGAACGACACTAAAAATACTAATAAACTAGACCTAAACCTAGACCTAAGACACACCTAATTTTACCGAAATAACCTAAACCGAACCGAACCCTAAGGCAGTGAACCTGTCGGATTATAGTAAAGCTAAGGCAAGACCGGTTTATCGAACCTAGGACACTACGATAACAAGAATTAACCTAGACCTAGAAAATGGAAATACTGAGTAATTTGGTTTTTGATTGAGATTTGATTTAACTAAAATTAACTAAGCAACGAACAAACAGACGAAAAAAGGAAACTTCGGGGAAATTCAGATGAGAAAGAGGCACCACCTAGACCTAGACTCTTATTCAACACTCACAACTCAACTCGGTTAAAGAAATCCTGATGGCGATTAGTTCACCTTTTAAGTACTTCCTAACAGTATAAATCCTACGCTCGAACAAGAGTTCACCTTTTGGGTACTTCCTACTTCAGCTAAACCTAACCACATTCGAATCTAATCTAAGGCACCTTAGGCTAACCGGAGCTACCACTAACAAACTGCAATGATTCAGAATAGCAAGCTAGACAATTGACCTAGGGAATTTCCTTTTGGGACAACTCGATCCTAAGCAATTAACCAACCCAACTACCCAATAGCTATCACCCTTTTAAGTCTATTTAGCTAGCAACACACAAGATCCAAATCATCAAATATTAACTAGACCTATAACCACAATTAAGCAATTATGTTAAAATGCAAGAATAACCTACAAGCTAACTACTTTACCCAAACCGGAGGACATCCGCAAGCAAAGCAAGGTCCAATCAATAACTAACAATTTAGATCAAGTATATAAACGCATCATCACAGCAAATTAATGGAATTTAAAAGACTATCAAACATCAATCAGATAGCTAAAACCGAATAAAGTCGTAAACATCAAACAATAGTCATAATGGTCTAGGTGGTGGCGAATTACTTAGCCAACCACCATGTTCATAGCAAAATCATAAATATAATCTGAAGTCTCAATGCAATACATGGTGTTAATCAAGCAAATACTAGAAATCGAAAGTAAAGATGGAACCGGGTGATTGATTTGATGATGGATTTATGCCCCCGATTGATCTCCTCTTGATCCCAGCTCTCTCTTACCCCGAAAATCGCCTCTGTTCGCTCTCCTGCCGTCTGCCAGTCGAATGATGCGAATTAAAACCCTAAAACTCGAATTTATAAGTTAATTGCTTCTTTTGCGGGTTTTAGACCTCCAAGCGTATCGCTTGGAGGTGCATCCTTGCTAGGCGATACGCCCACTGCCTATGTCGCGACAAAACAGTCGGTCAAACCGACTTATGACTTCTGTTGACTTCCTCCTTCTACGCGTATCGCTTGCAACTTCCAATTCTCCAAGCGATACGCCTGGAGACCAATCCTCAGCTCTTCTCTTTATTTTCTTCTTCAAAGTTTATCATCTTCACACTCGGCCTCAGGATTCTACTAAACACCTGCAAAACTTGCATAGAACATAAAAAGGACCCAAAGACTCAAACTTAACTAAAAACAACTAAAACAAATAGAAACCGACTCAAATTGACTCAATTATATAAAGCAAAGACCCCGGAAATGAGATGTGTTTGCAACACATCAGGCTCAGAAAATTATCATCATTGCCCAATTTCAAATTTCATTCCGGGATAACATCAACATAAACCAACATTAAGAAAGAATCAAGGCTCAGAGAATTATCATCATTGCCCAAGAATCATAAATTTCATTTCGAGGCAGTGGCTTGAGCAACAAATCATTTGAAACTTCAGATCTCAAGAAGCGGAATATGTACGAATGATGACCAAGAGTCAAAGGTCTCCAATAGAAAAAAGTACTTGTTAAGAACAGTGCCTTAACTAACCACATCCCTGCAACATAAACTTGACCACATGAATAACACAAGCAAAAGTTACAATGAACAACAATAGCAGTGCCAATCAAAATACCATCTCTTAAACCTGAAAATCCAAGATCGACTAAAACAGAGCAGTAAACCTAAATCATCGCCACCGCCTCAACGCTTCTAGAATGGCAGAGAGGTCAGAAACCCCCAAATAGATTGATTCAAACAATGCATCAACCCTAAATCATGAAAGCCCCCAATCAAAGACAACAATTGTGTAAACTACATAACAGTAGCTCAGATTCCGACGATGGTTGTGCTATACGCCCTCTCATCGTCAGATCCATCATCGCACCCCCAGCCAAACATGAATACGGCGGCGACATTGGATGAATCCGACCATCTGAAATTGAAGCCCGCCACCACATGAACGTTAGAAATGAAGCACCGCCGCTGCATCAACGCCACGACAGTCTACGACCGTAGTAAACGGAGCAACAACATCGACCGTCCGATTCCACACACACAGAGAGAGAGAGGCACCGCCGCCGCATCAACGCCACGACAGCCTATGACCGTCGTAAACGGAGCAACAACATCGATCGGCCGATTCCACAGAGATGGAGAGAGAGGCCGATTCCGATTCCAGACAGAGCGAGAAGCCAATTCTTTGATAGAGAGAGTTTCAGTCTTAGAGAGATGCAGGGTAAGACGATCGAAAGAGAGAAATATAACTCATAATAAAATAAAAAATAAAAAATACAATGAACAGTAGGTTTTACTCACAACCCACTACTTTCTAATCAATATTATATATATATAATTGATCAGTTTTGGAACATGATTTTTCATCATGAAAATCATATTATGTGCAATATAATTCCGCAAAGATGTTGCACATGCATAATTGAAACTTTTGGGCCATTATTGTCATTTTAGCAAACTTTAAGGACTAAACATGTAAATAGCTGAAAGTCCATTTAGTTTTACCATGTCCATGAACTTAGAAGCTTGCCAATAGTTGCACATTAGATTTAGTATTTACATATTAGACGCAAACTTTCTCTTTATTGTACAATGTTTCTTTATTTTTTTTATGTGGTGTTTTGATTGTTTTGGGGTTTTCTTTTCGTTTTTAGCATTTTTTTTCCTAATGCGTCATTACGTATGTGCTCGCGTCCCTCAAAAACTAGTTTTTTTTAACTGCAAAAGATATTATTAGACTAGCAAGAAGCTAGAAAGGAGATTACAAAAACAACACCAAAAGAAAACAACTATTAGGCTATCCATAATGGGGCGTTATGGGTTTTTTTTCCTAACATGGCGCCCCCAATAACGCCCCTAACCACCCCCCGGGGCGCCATGAAAAACCGTAAGACGGATCTTACCAGAGGTTTGCTTGATCGTAAAGTGAGAACGAGATGAAAACAAGATGTAAATAAAGGTTTGTTTTATTAAAACCAACAAAGACTCAATTACAAACTCTCAATGAAGCTCTCTAGAGAAACACTCTCAAATACACATAGTTAAGAACTGGTCTCTCTCAACTTGTCTCTCTCCCTTCCAGATTTCAAGATAAAGCTATCTATTTATACTAGTCTGGCCGAACTCTGTCCGGACTCTGAGTTCGGCTTATCCGAACCTCAAATTCGGACCAGGTTCGGCTGGCAGCTTGAACTTGTATCCTGATCTTCACATCGTCTCGTTTAGATACTTCACATGACGCACAGATTAGGTATCAACAAACTCCCCCTCGTCATGTGCAGTATCTGTTACCAGTTAAACCATATTCTTCGAACAAGCTCCCCCTCAATTTGATGATAGCTTGATCTTGAATATTTGACAATGCACAGTTTCTTTCTTCTTTATCAACAGCTTCAGAAGACTTGAAGTTGTGAGAAACTCTTTCCTTTGAGTACCTGGCCAACATAAATAATCTTGGCGCAAAACTTCTCTTTGAGAATCCAAGATATATGAAATTAAAAATGTTTTTCGTATCTTGTGTCGATCAATCGAAAACAAATAAGAAATAAAATCTTTTTGGCTTTTATGAATTTTATACTAAAACACACCATTTTTTTTTGTATTTTCTGAATTGAAATGTAAATGCAATACAGAAACAAACATTATTTTTGTCTTTTGCGAGAAAGATCACGACGCAAGATCATATCAGACATAACGCATCTAGCACATTTCAATTTCGGTCTTAATCAGTAGGCAAGCCAAGATAATCGCAAATACAACATTTATGTTTATTTCAGCATGCACCAATCATTCTTATCATTTTCAGATATGCTTAAGGTAATATTATCATGCACTGATAACTCGGCCTCCACTCTATCAGAAATACTGGCAAATCATCATGTTTATCATATAAAAGCAAATTTTCTTAGAGATTTAATGATCCTTGATGAGTCATGCAAAAATAGAGCAGAACCACAAATACCTAGCAATCAGGTCGGTCTTGTGGACACACAGAGAAAACCCAAGTATTTTAGAAAATAAGAAAGCAAAATAAGTTGAAATTGTATAATCCAACAACAATCAGGTCGATACTTCCGTATATGCAGAGAAAGTCTGATGGATTATACGAAAACACCAAAGAAAATAAAGCAAAATGTCAAACGAACAACGATCAGGTCGATCTTTCGATACGCAAAGAAAGTCCGATCGTTTGACAAAATAAAGAAAATCAAACAAGTTTAAATCTTTCAAAATGAAAACATGCATTCATCAAGATATCTCTTTATTCTATTTTTGTCAGAATCATCACATAGCATTCATCAAGAAGCAAACAACCAAAGATTATCAAGCAAGCTTTATGTTTATATCTTACTTGCAGATATCAGATTAGTCATGCACATTCACAGATTGTACAAGTACCTACAGCCTTTAGACTTAATCTATCCATGGCAGATAAACGTATATGCTGATGTACGATCATTTCTCGCTTTTGTCGGATCAATTTCTCAATTTTTCATTTTTTTATATTTTCCAAATTTCTCCCTCTAAAATTCAAACAAATACAATTTTTTGAATTTTCAAATTTTCTCCCCCCTAAAACTATGAATGAAAGAAATTGAAAAACAAAAATGAAAATGATCGATCAACACTTGACACATTTTTGAAAATGATATTTTTGAAAATCAGTTTTTCAAAGATAAGAACGATGCATTTGAACTTAAAAACCACAAGTACCACAAGTATCTCACTATCAGCAATCTCTCGATTACTAACAGGTCTTTCTGAAATACCTGCAAACACTAGAAAATAGTAAGTTTTTAAAACCCCGACCCTCATCCCCAACGATGGTAGGTCGTCCAGTGTCTTCAACAAAATCTGTGTTGGCCGTGGAGACAACTTTTGGTCTCCATTCCTGTTTTGGTTTGATAATTTCTAGTGAACCATTGTCAACTGATGTGTGACAATCAGAACTACTAACCAATTTTTCCGAAGTAATCTTCTTTTTCCAGAAAAAGTTAGTGTTGGGTATTGGTTCACTAAAAATAATGCCATCAAGATCAACATACATTGTATGTTTGACATTTGATGATGAATTGTTAGTTGTCGTAGGACAATTATTTGCATAATGACCCTTCTTACGACAAATATAACAAAGTCTTTTACCAGTTATATTGATTGAAATTGGTTTTCTAAACTGATCAGTCAGACATTCATCATAAACTTTTGAAAACACAGGTTTAAGTTTCTTTGGTTTTTGAAATTTTGGAAAACATTTTGGAGAATCATAAAAACCAGAATCATCTCCATAACCAAAGAATCTATTTTTATGAGAAAACCTGTTTGATTTAGCAGAATGAAATGAATCTGAATTGTTACCGCCTTGTGGTGTAGCATCAGATATACAAGAAGACTCTTCAGAAGAAAGCTTTTCATCTAGTGAAGATACTCTCTTCTTCCAACATTGTGACTTCTTATCTGAAAACACCTTTTGCTTCTTTATCTTCTTTGCTTTGAATTCCTTTTTGTTAATATCCTTAGTCGGCATTTCTTTTTCTTCAAATCCCAAACCACCATTCTTCTACTTGAATTTATCTTGAACAGAAATTGGTATCTCATGACCTTATTTGGCAAGCTTTGTAAATTTAGACTTGATTCCTTTCACATCATTCTTCACGGAAATCAAAGACTCATCTATCACGATCTCAGAAAACTTTGGCACTTTCATGTTTCCTGGATTTCCATAAAACACCATCTCTTTTTCAAGAAATGTAGATTTGGAAGCAAACTTCAATCCTTTGCAATAATCAACCTCTTTTTTATTCTTCTTGGATTTGGACTTTGTTTTCTTTCCTTAACTGGTATCAGCAAATTTTGAATAATCATGTTGTTCAATACCAGATGGTATAGCTGGAACAGACAATTCAATATCCACAGGAGCAGGAACTTGATGAAGACTTGCATCTTTACCATTCTCATGGCTCTTCTCCAACTTATACAAATAATTCAGGAAAGTCGGTGAACTGTTGCAATTTTTCAATTTCCTTTGCAAATCAAAAATCTCTATCTGTTGTTCAGATATTTTCATATTAGCTTCCGACAACTCTTTCTGTGAAGCAATGTACTTGTCAGACAATTTGTTATAATCACTTATATGACATTGTCTCAAGCGATCTTCCAGAACTTCTGCAGTAACTTTCTCTACCTATTTCTTATAGTAAGTAACATCTTGTTTCAAAATGTTATTTTGACTTTGAATGTGGCCATTTTCATCACGCAACTTTGTAAGTTCCTCCTGATGTTGAATTACTCTATCGGCAACTTCAACAACAACTTTGCTAACATTTTCATATTTTTGTTGAAAAGGATAGCATTTCGCAAATAAAGCATCAAAATCTTCAACAGCTTCTTTTTCCTTAGCTTGAGCTTTATTGCATTCTTCAACCAACAAATTCTTCTCTCGCAACCATACTTCCTTAATACTAGCAAATTTCAAACACTTTGAACATGATGCAGACACATTCTTTTGAATTTCGGCAAACTTTACTTTTCCATTTCTCCACTTCTTTTGTCAGAAAACTATTTTCTTCAGTCAACTTTCCCACCTGTTTCTCTAACTCTTCAATTTTACCTTTAAACTTCAAATCTTGATCAACTGTTTTCTGAGAAATTTTAGACATATGTTCCTCACACTGTGTCTTTACAAAATTCCATATCAGTTTTGCTTTTTGATACTTCCTGATTTGACGTTTAAGAGTTATAGGCAATGCTAACATAAGAAGTGTTGTAGACTTTTCATTTTGATCATATGTTTTCCTTTCTTCACTTGAAAAATTATGCATCTCCTTAAAATCATCACCATAATAAGTTGGATACTTAAATTCATTCGTAACCAGTATCCATAAATTTTTATCCAAATCAACAACATAAGCTCTAGAATTTGTTGCCCAACCATAATAATCTTCAAGATTTAACAACTTTGGCACATTCTGACGATGACGCTCAACGAACACCTCAATTTCATACATTTTGTGAATTGTGAAATTCGATATCAAAACTTTAAACTTGAAAATGAAGGTCTTCCAAGCGGATTTTGGGTACCAAAACAGAGGGTACTAGTCGTTAGGCAGTAAAAGTGTAGATCTCTTCGAGGCGGTTGTTTTGGCTAGTATTGGTTTCCGTAACTCTTAACGGTTCTCAAGTTACATCAGTTTTCGTAAAACAACCCAAAAATCCCAACTTTGTCCGAACTTGATCCGAACTTGAAAAGCTTGTCCGAACTCCTTCTGAACCTTAGCCGAACAATAAGTAGCCGAACTCTCGCCGAACCTAACCTTCGGATGAACCAACAGAATCTTTACCGAATTTGTTCCGAATGTGGTCCGAACTGCTTCCGAACTCTCTCCGAACTCTATCCGAACTTAAGGTTCGTGAGAATTGAGCCGAACTGTCTCCGAACTGGGAGTTCGGAGCGGTCACTTTTCAGTTACTCCGAACCTCAGACGAACCTGAACACTTTCGACACCATTTTCGCGATTTTGAGAGAATTTGAACGAGAATTTTGACAGGAACTCATGTAAAACTCATAGAAATGTTTTAGAAATGAAATGCACTCGAAAAACTCAAAGATTGAATCGTTTTTGAAAGAAAAACACTCGGTTTTCTCAAGAACACAACAATGATCAAAGCAAACGTAATAGAGCAACCTGGATTTGCTCTGATACCAATTGAAAAACCGTAAGACGGATCTTACTAGAGGTTTTCTTGATCATAGAGTGAGAACGATATGAAAACAAGATGTAAATAAAGGTTTGTTTTATTGAAATCAACAAAGACTCAATTACAAACTCTCAATGAAGCTCTCTAGAGAAACACTCTCAAACACACATAGTTAAGAACTGGTCTCTCTCAACTTGTCTCTCCCCCTTCTAGATTTCAAGGGAAAGTTATCTATTTATACTAGTTTGGCCGAACTCTGTCCGAACTCTGAGTTCGGCTGATCCGAACCTCAGGTTCGGACCAGGTTCGGCTGGCAGCTTGAACTTGTATCCTGATGTTCACATCGTCTCGTTCAGATACTTCACATGACGCATAGATTAGGTATCAACACGCCATGTTAGTCAAATGGGTGGGGGGAGCGCTACGTAGATGGCGCCGTGGAGGAGGAGGTTGCATTCAATTTTTTGACCGTTGAACGGTCATATGCTTTTAAAATTTTTAAACCTATTTTATACACTCATCCTCCCACTTTTATAAAATTCTTTCTACAAACTACAATCAAGATGTTTCCTCGTGGCAGATCTTCCTCAAACCCGCGCTTCCAAGCCCCTCGGTTAACAAACGAGCCCAAGCAACAACCGCGGGACGATGGTTTGTTCGCGTATGTTGCGAACATGACGCCCCCGCCACAAGCCTTCCCACCTTTTACACATTTTCAAAACTTCGGCTTCAACTCGTACTCGCAACAAAACTTCACGCCATTTCAAACGAACCCAGGTTATTCACCGTATCAACCTTTTCCATCTCCTACCCCACCTTCCCGTCCGTCTTCACAAGAACCCGTTGCGGTTTCCCCGGACGAACCCGAGGAGGTTCCGGAGACGCAAGAGGAGGCGGCGCCGGTTGGACCGAGAAAACGAAGATCTCACAAGAAAAAAGACACCGCGGAACCGAGACAACGAAAAATTGTGCAACATTGGACCGAGGAGGAGGAGGTGGTACTAGCTCGAGCATGGCTTGACACGTCGGAGGATCCTATTCACGGTAAATAATATACTTTTTAAAATTAAAAAATTAGTACACACAAATTATTAATTTTTTTTAAACGTAGGTAATAGTCAAGACCTGGTGACTTTTTGGTCGGAGATTCATAGAAATTTTTTCGATGAGATGAAAAGGGAGCCGTACCGAGCTAACGATTCGTTCTCGGGAAAGTAGACGGAAATGAACAAGAGGATGAAAGCCTTTTCCACCATATACGGTCGGATTAAAAGTAGTCGACCGAGCGATGCAGACGACACCGACATCATCGTAGCGGCGTTGGCGGAGTATCGAACGAACGCGCCTGCGGTAAACAACCTCAAGGCTTGGCGAGTTGTTTACAATGCACCAAAGTGGATGAATCAGTCGGATCTCTCAAGGCTCGGGCATTTGATTTGAACGATGTGAACGATTACGACGACGATGTTGAAATCAAGCTTGCTAGGGCGCCGGATAGGGACAAGGCAAAGGCGAAGGTGAAACGAGCGACCTCCTCATCGACAAGTCAAGCACCATCCTCCGACTACGCCGTCCACCATGAAGAAATGCGAAAAAGTTTTGATGATTTGTTGACAATTAAGAGACAACAAGTCAAAGCCGTTAACGCTCGGCAAAAGGAAAAAAACTTTGGAGATGCTCATGAAACCGATCCCCGAAGACGAACCCGCCCGAAGCCTCGCGTTGTAAATTCGAGCGGAAATCATGGAAGAATATGGACTTTAGATTTTTTTTAAGAATCTAGGTTTGTTTTTTAACTTTTCATGTTTGGTTTTTTTTAATGAATGTTGTACCTTTTTTTAAAAAAAGTTCTTGTAGTTTTTTTTAATGTATCTTGTTTTTTTTAATGAATGTTTTAGTTTTTAATATTAAATTATATAAAAAAATGATTAAATAAATAATTATGTAATCATTGGTAGGGGGTTATAAATTGGTTACCACTACACCACTTTAGTCATGGAGTCCCTCTTGATGACGTGGACGCCACATGGCGCATAACCCCCACAAGGGGCTCCATCCACTACCGATAGCCTTACATAAGGGAAGCTTTTCTGGACCAACTATCCCAATCTAGATCATGCACCTCTGCCTTATGTTTGAACCAATTGAACGAAGCTACCTTTATTTCGTCGAGTATACGAGCGGGGTGTGTGTTTTTTCCTTAAAATTTGTCCCATTCCTGACCGGTCAGATATCCCAAAAGGTAGCGGAAACGACTACACCCATTTTCTTTTTAGCTTTCAACGAACGAAGTGAGCTGTCAATTTGATCTAAGGATGAGGGGTATGTCTCGGCATACCCCCTCGGCAAATCTCGGCGACCTTCGGCAATTGCTCGGCGACCATACCCCCCCCCCCCCACGCGGCATCTTAAATTTCGGCAACCACCTTTTCCCTTTTCGGCGAATATTTGCCGAAGAAACAACCCATCAACTAGCCATTTTTTCGACCGTTGCCCTCATCTCAACGGCTAATTTTTGATTTTTTTTTAATTCACCCACAACCCTATAAAACCCCAATAACACTTCAATATTTTACACCTCTTCTTCTCATTTCTCTCCACACAAAAAAAAAGAATCACTCTCTCATGGAATCAAGGAAGAACAAGTCACCGACCATCGGCAACAAGAAGTCAATTTGGCGAGATGCAAGAGGATGCCGACGAAGAAGAATAGGAGGAAGCTACACAACCCGCGAAGAGTGGGAAGAAGAAGAGGACGCATTGGTCTCCCGACCAAGAACCCACAACCCTATAAAACCCCAATAACACTTCAATATTTTACACCTCTTCTTCTCATTTCTCTCTCAAGAAAAAAAGAATCACTCTCTCATGGAATCAAGGAAGAACAAGTCACCGACCATCGGCAACAAGAAGTCAATTTGGCGAGATGCAAGAGGATGCCGACGAAGAAGAAGAGGAGGAAGCTACACAACCCGCGAAGAGTGGGAAGAAGAAGAGGACGCATTGGTCTCCCGACCAAGAAGTCAATTTGGCGAAAGCCTACATTTACGTGAGCGAAGACAGAAAATGGGGTGATCAACAAAAACATGAATCTTTTTGGAACCGGATCCTCGCACACTTCAACGGTTTGAGTGGACGTGATACCGGTCGAACCATTCACATGGTTAACACCAAATGGAACAACTTGAACAAGGCTATGACGAAGTTCAACGGGTTGCACACTCAAAATGTAAGTATATTTTATATATTTTTTTATAAACTTAACTTTTTTAATATAAATTAAATTGTGTTTTTTTTAATTGTAGACACATGCACGGGCTAGTGGTGCGAGTGATAAGGACGTTTTTGATAAGACGATGCGGGATTATCAACGCATCTACGAGAAGAAAGGTTTCACGCATGTGGACGCTTGGAATGTCGTGAAGGATCACAAGAAGTGGCTTTCACCACCACAAAAGGTTGGTGGGCTTGAGAAGAAAAGGACCAAGATATCGGCTTCGGGCGAGTACACAACGTCAAACGAAGTCGACTCGACCCAATTGCCGAGTCGTTTGCCCGACTTGAACGAGAACTCGATGCCGAGCCACCAACCACAAAGAAGAACGAGAAGCAAAAAGTCGGGTGAGTCGTCGACAAAAGGAGTGCCCGAAACATTGCTACCGGTACTTTTGGATGAAAAACGTCGAGTGGCGGCGAGATATGGGTGGTAATGCAATTTTTAGATGGTGGTTGTTTTTTTTAAGATTTGGTAATTTTTTATTTCTAGGACTTGGTAATTTTATTATTTTTAGGATTTGGTAACTTTTTATTTTTAGGATTTGGTAAAATTTTTATTTTTAGGACTTTGTAACTTTTTTTTTAATTTAATGAATTTTTATGTTTTTATTTTATAATGAATGTTTTAGTTTAATTTTATATGTTTATTGTAAATATAAAGTTAAAAAATAAAAATAAAACGTTTGCCTAAACATTTTGGCAACCATACCCACCTCAAAACATCATTTAGGCAAATTTTTTCTCTTTCTTGTTGGTATAACATGATTGGTTACCTTTATGATTCAAATCAAATGATTGCCTTAACAACCATATCCCCTATCCTAAGAAGGATTCCAACGAGTGAGTTTGTTTGCGGGAACTTGAAGTCCAGCCACTTTCCAACTAGATCCCACACCTTGGAAGACACATAGAGCAAACCTTGATTTGCAGATTCATTCTCGACCCAACTAGTTATTATTATTATTACTAGTTAGTGTCCCGGGTAAATACCCGAGGCTGTTGTCACACCCCAACCGACGGCGGAAACGTCGGGGCATGATTAGATTGCCCATAAGCTCATGACAACTAATTTAGTGACAATAGTTAAATAATAAATTTTTATTGATAACATTGAAAAATAAAACAATACATCACATATTAATAGCAAATATAATTTCTTTAAACTAGGTCCAGAAGCCCTATGTGATAGCATCTTGAAACATCAACATCATAGCCTGCAACATGTATAAAATAAAGGGGGGTCAACTATAAATAGTTGGTGAGTAACCACAAGTTTGATACATAACATATATTTGAAAAACATGCGTTACGTGTCATATGATAGAATAAGTGAAATATAACATGCTAGAAGATATTGACAAAATGAAAGACTAGGCATAACCAAAATTACTAGTATAAAATGACAACATGAATGAGTAGGCATAAACAAACCTCAATGACATATGATAGATTCCCTAACCCGCAGGTTAGACTATATGAAATAATGAAATAGGCTCCAAACACCCAACGCCGAACCGGTCAAGTTGAGTGGGTCGTCAACCGATAGATCTACCTTTGTTACCCCAGGCCTTACGTTAATGTTTATGCCAAATTAAAGACATGACAGACATGACAACCATGACATACTTGACATCCAATGAAAACATGAAAACCTTTGATAAACATGAAAACCTTTGAAATTCACATATTGACAAATCATGCTAGAAGCCACATAGCACATAATTCACACATAGATCACATACGCATGGTAATTGATAAACTTGAAAGATAACACTTTGAAATAGGATACATGTTGCAACCCCAAAAATGAGAAAATGAGAAAAGGGGCAAGGATTACTCACTTGGATTAGAAGTTAAGTCCACGAAGCAAAAAGTTAAAGTGAAAGGATTAGTCCCGAAGATTCATCCTAAAAGAATAAAAGGGGATGACATGAATATTGGAATATGGGATTCTAAGCTCTTATGCATTTGGAGAATGGGTTTTAATGTTATAGATTGGAGTTTGAAAAATGTTAACCTTTAAGAGTAACAATACCTTAAACGTTACTAGACATGCTTTGGCCTAATAGGTTATGACACTCTCGTCACGGCGTCCCAGGTAAGCGCCCAGGTCCAACTATGGGATTTATGCGAACACTTATCCTTGACAGAGACCACGACTACCGGTGTTTTCGCCCTTCCAGTTACTACATGTCATTCACGTCTCAAGTACTATCACTAATTATGTTTGATAAATAATAGGTTTGGTTCTAAGGCTTTTGAAATCCTAAAATAGTATTTATGTTCAAAACCTGAGTTACATATTAGAATGATTAAGAATTGGTTTAATTGCTGATATGTGAAAAACAAGCCTTAATCCCCAATTTGTTCATGCATAAAAACGTTGAGTTTTGGATTAGAAGAATATAGATGAAATTGGACATGATAGTTTAGACTCGTTGGGCCTAGCGAGCCTCTACAAGGCTACAACAAGCCCAAATCGGCCTGAGCAAGGCAACACGTCCTAATGACGTGCCTTTGCAAAGCTAGGTCGTCCAAAGGACAAGCCTTAGCAATGCTAGGCGTTCTAAGAACGAGCCTTAGCAAGGCTACCTAAACGAGCCTAAAGCACCTAACTAAGAACCTAAACTAAACTAATTAATTAAACTAATAAAGCAATAAATAAACGAATAACGAAAGGAAGAAAAGAAAGGAAACAAAGAAAGAAAAAAAAGAAGAATTACCTCAAAGAAGCTTTTCGAACGAGACGAGCTTGAAGGGCAGCACCTCCTCGACGAGAGCATAAAAAAAACACTAAGCACGACACCCAAAGAGGTATTGTAGTTATGGAACCACCAAAACTTGGTTTTTCCACTTGTTTATACTCAAACTAGGAGTTGCAAGCTATTAGGGAACTAACAAGGGTATTTATAGGTGTGAAATGAAGGAAAATATTGTATTAAGGGCGATGTGGGATGAGTTTTGAAGGGAAAACGCGTCTTTGAAATCAACAACTAACACCAAACTTGTTTTTGCGATTCCCGCTTCGTTATAACTCGGTTTTGCACGCGGTTTTCGCCCACGTTCACCATTTTCAGAGTACTATCATAAGGAAGAGAGTAATCTACCATTTATGGTGTTTAGAATTGGGTTTAAATCTTGGATCTTGATGTGGGTCGAGTTTCCGGGTTTTTGAAACATAGGGATGTTACAGCTGTGATATAAAAATAATTAAACGAAGTAAAAGATGGAAGTTTTTTTTCAAATTTTCACTGAGAAATGAAGGAGATTGATGAATCAAAGTTATGGTATTGTAAAACAAATATGGATAATTTTTGTATGGAAAGAATTTTATTTTTTTATTTTTAATTATAAGATCTTTCCTTTTTGTAAATACCATTTAATTTCTTAATTCAAAAATCTATAAAAATGACACATAAGCTAATCCTAGGTGGCATACCTTAAATTTGTGCCACCTAGACGTTAAAAACTTGTGTTTATTATAGGGTCTGGCTATAGACACCCCTTCCTTTACTAAAAAAACCTAATCCTCATGATCGTTTCAACAAAAACGATCGTTTTGAGATCGTTTCTTCCAAAACGGTCGTTCAAAAAAGGGGGACCCCCTGAATTTTAAGGTTTCGTCGTCGCGACACGTCATCCCGTTTAGATCGTTTTGGGATCGTTTCATTTAAAACGGCCGTTTCAAATGAAACGACCTTAAAAAGTGGGTGTTTTTAACAAAATATCATGGTTTCTATATAACCACTCTTATTATATAGT
>JBCNJP010000009.1:13773240-13807103 GCA_039602395.1 Deinandra increscens subsp. villosa
TTAATTGAAATTGAAGTGTAGTTCAGTGCGTTATGATCAATATGATCCCATATAGTGATCTTTCTCATACCAAAAATAGTGTCTGATTCTGTATTGCGATTTCATTTCATTTCAAAGAAAAGTACAAAAAGATTTTGGGTGTGTTTTAGTATAAGTTTCAAAAAGCCAAAAAGATTTTGTTTCTGCTTTATTTTCGATCTGATCAACATGTGATACAAATCAATTTTCAAAATCATATCTTGGAGTCTCGAAGAGACGTTTTGCGCCAAGATTATTTAAGTGTTAATGCAGGATGCTGTTGTGCAAGCTATCACAACTTCAAGTCTTCTGTAGCTGTTGATAAAGACCAGAGATATTCTAGATATCATCAAGTATTCAAGATCAAGCTATGATTGAGTTGAGGAGGAGTTTGTTCGAAGATTCATTTCATTGAATAAACGGATTCTTTACTTGAGGGGGAGCTTGATTGAAGATACATATTTGATGATGTTGAGAAGAAAAGAGAAGAGATACTGCACACGACGAGGGGGAGTTTGTTGATACCTGAAATGTGCGTCGTGTGAAGTATCGAACGAAGACCAAGTTCAAGCCAATATAGGGTTGGCCGAACCTGGTCCGAACCTGAAGTTCGGACCGGCCGAACCTGGGGTTCGGAGGAAGTTCGGCCAGTCGGGTATATATAGAAGTTTGGTCTTTGTGTTAGTTAGTTCTGAGCGTGTGAGCAAATCTTAAGTGTGTGTTTCTGAGTGTGTAATCTCTGTGTCAATTCTCTGTGTTTACACTGGTTGTAATTGTTCGTGTTGATCAATAAAACAATCGGTTAATTACGTTTCGATGTCCGGATAGCTAGATTGAGTAGACGATCCGATGCTCACGCATTTTCACATATGTATCTTTTTGCTAAAAAATACACCAGCTAAAGTTAAGGGTTCTTGAACTAGTGCAAGAAAGTGACTCCTCGTATTAAAATTCGTTTTTGTAAATTAAAATTTAAAAGTATAAATTTAAGAGTATAAAGTAGAGAGTAGAGGAGATTACCATCTGATCTCTAAAATCAAACAACATAAATTTTGGTTTTCTTAAAAGATAATAGTTTTTTACATTGGTTTCTCAGTCCCATTATATATATATATACATGTATATATACATATATATATATAATATATATATATATGTAGAATTAGAAATTAAATATAACCCAACTTAATTTTAATAACCCAATAACCAAATCTCATTGTTTCAATGGTTTGATCCAATGGTGGAGATTATCTCAGGATTTATGTAGCTGTAATTATCCCAAGGACACTCAGATAATTTTACCACTCTTTGCCATTCATATCAATCCCTACATCAAAAGCATGACCCATCTCCATCCATATTTCTCTGAATGAGATAAAGATTAATTCAAAATCCTACATTCTTATCAAAATCTTCTTTCGCAGGAGATGAGACGAAGGGACAACCACAATGACCACCCGCCTCCGCTGCTACTGTGACGACCACTGATGCTAGTACTCTCGCCTCCACCATGACGACCGTCTTCGAGAACAACCATTGCTGTCGTGACGACCACCATCGATCCTTCTAAACTCCGTGTAGTTAATTTCTACCATCATCGACCCTTCTAAACGCTGCCGCCGACCCTGTGCACCGGTTGCCGCTACACTTGATGAGGGGTTTAGATCCAAATCTGTTACTAATCAAGGTCCGTGTTTTTTCTGGTTCGATTTATGGTAAACGTCATACCAACTTGATTGAGAGTTATTTTTTCCGGTCTCTTTTGTTGGAGATTCCTCTAACATGATAATATATATATATATATATCTAAACATAATGTAATGATTACCTGATGGCGCAACAACCCCAGTCATGATTGTAGTAGACGCTTTTATCCTGATAGAGTTCTCGTTTAGGATGTATGATTAGGATGGTGATTAGGTGGGATAGTAGCCCACGATTTCTAGAAAGGGAGAGAGGAGGTCATCGATTTTTTATGGAGTGACAGAGTGGTGTTTAGTCTCTCCCTAATAGCTCTATTTATACACCCAAGGGGAAACCCTAATTATGTTAGTAAGGGCAATTACGTCCATCAAATAAATGCCTATTAGGAAACTATAGGGTTATTTTAGGTTAATGATCACAAGTATAATTGGTGACTTGGGCCACAAGAAATATATTTTCTAACATTCTCCCACTTGGCCGAGTCATCAATTATAATGAGTTATTGGATAAGTATGATTAGAATTTAATACTCATTTCAGTTTTATACCAAAACTGTAGCAGAAAAATACAGTCATAGAATTGATTATCCAACTCAAGACCCCCATTAATTATTTAAAATTCAACTTAGATTTAGGATCAATTGACAACTAAGCCCTTAACATTGATTTGTAAATAAACTGTCTATATGTCCCGTTAGGCATGCGCAACATATTTTGAGACAAAACAAATCAAAACGAACGAGGAAAGTTAATAATTTGTCACACCCTGTGAATTTTGTATCGGGCGTGAGTGTGATGGATCACAGATAAGGTTATATAGAACGACCTCTAGATGATTAAACAACTAAATTCATTTTGAAAAGTTAAGTTAAGTAAAAGTTTAGAGTTTCATTTCAATAGCAGCTGAAATAGTAGTGAAAGTTGTTGTCTTAATTGTTACAAAACAATTTCATTTAAAAGATTTAAAAACATGACACCGTCAGGTGTTATGCAGAGAAATCTCCAAAAGAGGTTGATTGACCATGACTCGAGATAAGATAATACAGGTTCTAACATGATGAAAACAGTCCAGGCATGCAAGAAAAGAAATCAATCACCTGAGAATTCATATACTAAAATGAGTCAACATAAAGTTGGGGAGTTCACGGGTTAAGATAGCATACGTGTAAAAGTTTAGTAACAAAGTTTGATCGGATCATTCAATTTGTTTTCATACTGTTTTATTAATTACCATAAACCTTGAATACCGAAACTAATTGATTAGCCACTCATGGTACTATGTCCAACAATACCGCATGACCAATATAACTATATGTACCCTCTTTACTATAAAATAGGAGTCAAGATTGGACCGACCAATCAAGAAAGGGGCGTTAACCCAATAGATCTATGCACGAGTCATCGTTTCTATCTGTAAATTAATCAGATTCAACTAATAGTGGGATTTCATCATAGCATGAATAAACATTATATAATAAGATTTTGGACTAGAAAAGCTCATGTAATAAATAAGCTAACAGGTAATCTATATGTCAGGTATTGATCATGGATATATGAATTCTCCCCTAAGTATTTAAATAGTTAAAAGAAATGGTCCGTGAAAACTTACATGAATGAAGTGATACATATGGTACAATAGAAACACGTAAGTAGTCATATACAACGTTATAAGACATCTTAGGATGTAGAAATTGGGTTGACATATAAGTCACTACAATTTGGTTGGTCAAGTTTTGATGTCATGATAGCCTTTATGTTAAAAGGTTTGCAAATATTATTTACGGTTACGCAGATATCCGGATTTGCACGCAATTGAAAATAATAGAGTATATATATTTAATTCAAAAATATATAAGTATTCCCAATAATTATTATGAAAAGGGTAATATTTATATTAATAAATATTATGGTGAAATTGTGAGTTTCCAATGGATAAATAATTTTATAAGACTCAAAAGTCTAAAATCGGTTGTTTTTGCCGTATTAACCACATAGGCGATACTTATCAGTTTTTTTTTTCAGAAAATACTTATGATCATGAAAATAACTTTATTTTTAATCCAATATTCCATAAATATCATTCTAAAATTTGAACGTCACAATTTTGTTGGTTTTGTCGGTTTGGTCGTAGTGGCTCATTTTGTGATACTTTTAGTTTCTAAAATTCACCATAATTATTTTAAGTCTCAAAACACCATAAATAACCTATCTTGTCCCTAAAAACATATATAACTTAATATCGAGTTTCCGGGCCTGTAAAACATCGGTTTTATCCTGGTTTTTCCCCAAATTCAAGTCTTCTACTTTAGGATCTTTTGGTGGGACTTAGGCATCATTTATCTCATCAAAACTTACTGTTTTCATTCCTAAATTTTCTGATCAAAATGGTGAACATAGTTGTGACCAAAATCAAAGGTTAAAGTTTGTACTTTTTGTATTAAAATGTCCCTATGGGGATTTTAAGCATGTGTAACCTTCCTAGACTTCAAAGTAACATATTATTGCTAGCTTTTGAGGGTCTAAACCGATCCATAGGTTCCAATGGGTTCAACAACCAACAATAATCAATATCACTACATAAATACATAAAGAAATCATGGATTTTCAAGAATCTACACATATATGAACATGAATATTTCCATGGACCTAAATATTATCATACTTTTGTTAGGAAATCTCTAGGAGGTTCATAAACATACAAAATACTCATGATAACTTGAATCTAGCATGACAAAGTAAGCATTTTTAAACAAGGTTTATGTTTAGGCACCAAGATTCATCAAGACTTGTCAATGGGAGTGTAATAGATGTAAAAATGAACATGGATCAAGTGCTAGATCATGAATTTCTATGAAGAAAGTTAGAAAAGGGGACTCACACACTTGGAGAAAACCGAAATGGAGGTGAAGAGAGTGATTATCGGCTTCCCATGAGTTCCTAGTGGCTTGTAGCTCCAAGAAATGTGGTGCTTGATGGAGAAACTGTAGAGAGAGAGTAGAGAGAGGAGAGGGGTTGGTGAGAGCAAGTTTCCTTTAGGGTTGATAGAATGAATCAAGTGATTATAATGTTGTTTATATATGAGTTGTTAATGAAGTAAAGGGGATGTTTGGAATCGGTTTAGGAGAGGGGACGGTATATGAAAACGAAGAGGGGAAGTGAGGGTGTTTCAGAGATAGATGAATGCTAGGACATGCAAATTTAATAAATAGATGTGTGTGTGTGTGTCATATCTAGTACCCGAGAGAAGAAAAATGGACAGGTTTTGAGTACCTTGGTCGCCGATTCAATACAGGCCAAATAGAGGAGGATCAAGCTAGATTAATTGAGTTGTGTATGTGTGTGTGGCCTAGGGCCGGTCCAAGTAATGATAGGGAAAGAGTGTGGTATTCATTGGAGGGAAAACATTTCCCAATGGGTAATGTGGTCATGTACTAGAGGGGGACAAATCTCACCTATGATGTGCTTGGAGGTTGTCTAGAAACTAGGATGGTGTAAGGAGATGGGATTGGCATCTCTAGGGACTTGTATCAAGTAAAAGGTGGTGATGGTTTATGGTAGGAGAAAGGGTCGCCAGTTCGAACCGTGCAGGGTGCCGTGTCGAAGAGAAATAAAGGAGGGAGCCGGATGAGGGTTTTCGGTTGAAAACCGGGTGGTGAACTGAAAACGGGAAGGGGTCAAAGACCGGGTGGCGGGTCGAGGACCAAGGTGACGGGTTGCATGGGGATTAATGGGCCATGCACACGGGTCGGGTTCGATCGGGTTGTCCACGGGTTCGAACAAAATAAATAGATACGAGATCGATAAATAAATTGATTACAAGTCTCGAATGAACGGGTGGATACGAGTGATATAAATACAAGTCTTGAAGTTATCTAAAATGATAAACGTAATTTGAAAACGCTGGAGCGTGGGATCGTTCTAGTTCGATAACAATTGCGTGAATAAGAATGTAGACAAACGGTGTAAATAACTCCATCTCTCATTAACAACTTGATTACAAGAGACTTAGAGTACAAACACACACACGCTTACAAAAGTTCGCTCACTCTCAAAAACTAGTTACAAAGACACATACATAACCTATATATAAGTCTTCGGCCAGACGAACTCCTTAGCTTGTTCAAACTTGAGGTTTGGCCAAGGTTCGGCCGGAGTTCGGCCACCAGAACATTATGTTGTAATCTTCGTGTCTTTGACGCTTTGTCTGATCCAACTCGTTGCCACATCGTGTATCAACATAATTGGTGACTAAATGTTTAAAATAGTTTTCACGAGAGAATAAATTTTGAAATCATAAAACGTCACGCTAATTAATATTTAAAGATGAACCATTTTAAAATCGGACGCACACGATAATTATTTGTACGTTAAACGTTCAAAATAAATAATACCCCAAGATGATGGGCTAATGGATGCTATATATATATATATATATATATATATATATATATATATATATATATATATATATTACTACAAAGGTGGTACAAAAATATAATTTTCTCAAATGTTTCTTGTTATTGAAATTCCACATTTTCTATGGAATCATTGTTTATAAAGGTCGATCGTCGAAACGAAAACGTAAGGCTACATCAAGATTATAGACGAGTTTGTACATACTGGTCTCTAAATTATCATAACTTAGAATAATGCACAGATAATCAGTTAATAAGCAGTTTTATATATTTGATTGACTCAGAAAACTTATGGGTTGTCACATAATTAGTCATTCATACTATGATATTATTGGTCATTAGTAAACCTCGTCTTTATTATGAACTCTTAGAAAAAACTTATGAGGATATACCTTGAGTTATAGGTACCTTAAGCATATCACGAATGTTTTCAATACAAGAACTTAGTTTCCTCTATTTGTTCTTAAATGAACAATAATCTTGCATCGAACATTTAATGCAGCTCTGCTCAAACTGTCACTGTTCAAGATATTATGGTAGCTGAATTTAGCACATTGAGTCTTCAATATGTTATATTGGAGTTACATAATTATGAGTAAATTGATAAATTTATCAACGACGTTTAGTGACAAGCATATCATGTCATAATAACTTAGGTTGTGTTATCAGTTTCTTATAACTCCTCCAAGAGAATATACCCCAAACTTAATATTTTGATTCACTTGACTACAATAGGGTCAAGATTAAGAATAGTCAACATTTTCAAGTTTCACTTCTTCTATAGTTCAAATTACAGTCTTTCGTTTCTTATAGATACTTGAATGTTATCTTAGATGCTTTTATAATGAACTAAGCTAGAAATGTATTTACATCATTCTAGTGATTCAGCAATGTGGGCAATTTCTAAATGAGTACAGACTTGAACATGCATAAGGCTTCAAACTAATGAAGCATAAGATAGAGATCTTATTTACTTATTCGAACCTTAATTATTAATCTCCTTTACTTACTATATTTATAGACTAAGAGTAACATTGCATGTTATAATGTGTAACACACATTTAACCTTATGAGACTAAATAATGTCTCGTTTGGTTGATCTTGGTGTATCTTGATGCTTATTTTAGAAAAAGCATCTCCCATATTTTAACGTCAAAATTGTGCGGGAATAAGCCGCTTTGACTCATGCAACAAAACTAAATTAACTCATGCCTACAAGAGTGTATATAATGGAAAATACAATATTATGTAGAAATATGGCATGGGAATTAATTTCTTACAATTTTTCGATAACTTTTTTCCCCCTCTAATATCAGGTATCTAGTCTGCGTACTAAGTTATAGGCACCTTTTATTGACATGCCCTTTGACAGTGTTTTTGTAACAGCCCAGACCCGTCGCACCAAGATATTGTCCGCTTTGGCAGCCGACATGTCCTCAGGCATCCGCCCCTCACGGATTTAAAATGCATCTTGATAGGGGAGGTATCCACACCCTTATAAAGCGGTGCTTAGTTCTCCTCCCCACTAATGTGGGATGTTACAATCATCCCCCCTTAGAGGACCAGCGTCCTCGCTGGCACACTGGCCGACGACTGGCTCTGATACCATCTGTAACAGCCCAGACCCGTCGCACCAAGATATTGTCCGCTTTGGCAGCCGGCATGCCCTCAGGCATCCGTCCCTCACGGATTTAAAACGCGTCTTGATAGGGGAGGTATCCACACCCTTATAAAGCGGTGCTTAGTTCTCCTCCCCACCAATGTGGGATGTTACAGTTTTGCCAACTTGAACATCCATAAGCACAAATCTTTTATTAGGGCATCATATTGTCTAGAACTAAACTTAAGTCCGATGGCTCGTTTGATCGATATAAAACCCGTCTTGTTGCACAAGGGTTCAATTAAGTCCCTAGCATTGATTATTCCTACACATTTAGTCCAACTGTCAAAGCATCCACAATTCGTATTATCTTATCTCTAGCTGTAATTCATGGGTGGCGTCTTCATCAACTAGACGTAAACAACACATTTCTTCATGGCAATCTTGAGGAAGAAGTTTTTATGGAACAACCACCAGGGTTTGTTGAACCTAAAATCCCCAACTATGTGTGCGTCTTAACAAAGCTTTATACGGGCTTAAACAAGCTCCAAGAGCTTGGTTCCAATGACTTAGTACATTCTTGATACAAAATGGTTTCACATGTAGTCGTGTTGATCCTTTTTTATTCGTGTTTCATTGTGATGCTTGTATCCTCTATCTTCTCGTCTATATTGACAACTTAATTCTCATGGGAAATCAAGAATCAACAATTAATTCATTTATCACTCGATTGAATAAAGAGTTTGCCACAAAGGACTTGGGAGACCTAAGTTATTTTTTGAGACTTGAAGTAACTTATACTACTAATGGTTTCTTTCTTAATCAGTCTAAATATGCAGGTGACATTTTCGAACGAGCCGAACTCTCTAACGCCAAGGCCGTAGCAACTCCTCTTGCTACAACTTTGGTGATGACATCAGATGGCGAGAAATTTCAAGACCTTACTATCTATCGATCTCTGGTTAGGGCACTTCAGTACTTAACAATTACTCTTCCTGACATTTCATATGCAGTCAATCAAGTCAGCCAGTTCATGCAAAACCCAACCGTTACGCACTTTCAAGTAGTTAAAAGAATCATTCGTTATGCAAAAGGAACTCAAGACTTTGGGCTAACTTTTTGCAAACCCAAGCACACTGCTATTCTTGGTTACAGTGACTCTAACTGGGTTGCATAGAAACACCTCGGTCCACTTATGGATACTCCATCTTTCTTGGTGGTAACCTAGCTAGTCTCCTGGAGTGCTAAAAAGCAACCCACTGTTGCTCGCTCAAGTTGTGAAGCCGAATATCATGTGATGGCTACAACTGTTGTTGAAAGTGTTTGGTTAACCCATATATTACGTGAACTTCATGCACTACCACCTGATCGACCCACATTATTGTGTGATAATCAAAGTGCTTTGTTTCTCACTCAAAATCCGGTTGCGCAAAAAAAGAGCCAAACTCATTGACTTGGACTATCATTTCATTCGTGAAGTAGTTGCCTCGGGAAAACTTCACATGAAGTTTATTCCTACCAAGCTCCAAGTGGCGGACATCTTCACTAAAAGCCTTCCTCGGCCTCAGTTTGATTATTTTCAGAATTCTAGAACTAGTTAACTCTATGTATTCTTTTTTGTCCTTGTTTGTAATTTCTCAATTCTTTTGTACTTGTGTGTACTTTTTTGGCTTATATATAGTGTTGATATCCCTAATTGGGGAATCACTTCACCTTCCATATCCCTTCACTTATTAGAACCAAAAATGACAATACAGATGGTTTGATCGAGTAGCTTGCTAGGTGCTCAGTGAGTATAAGTAAAATGTCATAAAAAAGTCTCGAAAACGGTCCCAGTCCACTAGTAACTATACAAGATATATGCTAACTAACATCCCAGAAATCATGGCAGGGAATCTTCATTCAACCATGGCCGTTGGAGACCAAGTATAACGCCTCTAACGTTTTTTCCATGCCTAGCTAACAGTATTGACCTAGTCTTATGAACATTGGAGAAGCTACCTTAGTCAAACAACACGTGACAAAAAGGAAAGAAACGTTGGCGTTAGTTATCTAGCATGCTCAGACAATTCAGCATGCCAGACTGTTTAGAATGCTGGAGTGTTCAGGATGCCGAGGAGGTCCCAAAATGTTGGACCAGAATTTTGCCCTATAACAGTCACCAAGAGTAGTCCAAACCCGAGTGATAGCTTCTACGTACATTTGTTGATTTCGATCTTCTCATTTCACTATTTTTAGTAGTTAAACATTAAAAAAAGCCAACTTAATTTTTGGCTAGGATCTAGTAAATATTGAATATTGGTAGCTCCCGAATCCTTGGATAGATACTTGGCTACTTGTCGAACTATACTACTAGGCGATAGTTGCATTTGCCTTCGTGCGTAGTTAGTTTTATTATAAATTTAAAACTTACAAAGTGTGCAAAAGTACCACCATTTTATACTACACACCCCCACACACACATCTATTATTATCTAACTTGTGTAACCCTTTTTCCAAAAATACACATGATTTGTGCTGAATACTTTGAAACATATCCTTAGTATCAGGGGCGGAACTATA
This sequence comes from Deinandra increscens subsp. villosa, assembly GCA_039602395.1. NCBI lineage: Eukaryota > Viridiplantae > Streptophyta > Magnoliopsida > Asterales > Asteraceae > Deinandra > Deinandra increscens. The sequence continues at coordinate 13,783,539 of JBCNJP010000009.1, forward strand.
ATTTTTTTAAGGTGTAGCACAAATCTTTTTGGCGTGCGTTCGAGGGCAACGCCCCTAGTGGGGTCTAAGGGGTAGAGCCCCTCGCTGGGGTCAAGCTTAGTAAAAAATTGACTTATGATCAAACTATTTAACGAAAAATGCATCAACAATTAATTTGGCTGAAAATTGACTTATGATTTTCTTAAGAACCTTGATAACCTCCGGAAGCAAATTCTTGAAACTTGTCATTACTTTATAATGTGGCCCATTTTAAGGGATATTTAGGTTAGGTAATGAACTAATGGTTTTTATGTGGTAGCACGTGCTTACGGGGTTTTTAAGGGTAACACACGTACATAAGAAAATATCACAAATTCTTTTCCACTTCACATACAAGTTGAGCAAGGACTACCTCTAACTCCACTAGAGTTTCGCTTCTACTTAGTATGTGATCTTTGTATAGTAGTAGTAATTTCACTTTCTCTCCATGTCTATATTAATGCCATATTAATTTGATCATACTGATAAAAATGTGTAAGCAAACATGCGACAATCACATGAGAGTTGTACAGTTTTGATATACATTCTTTTAATCTTTATCTAAAGTCATTTTCATTTGCTTAAAATGGTAAGATTACCGATTACCCATTACCCATTAATTTGTCATTAGCCAATTAAAAGAAAACCATACCTGATTAACATCATCATTCATTTGAATAATTGAAGATAGAATTCAAACACTGTGAAATCTGTAGGTAGTAATATTGAATCCAAAGAGGATTATAGACATTTTGTACATTGAACCAATACTTTATTCATTATAACAAACCAATCATATCTATTAATTATATATTCGAAAGAACAAAGTCGTCATAACTTTTTCTCTCTCAAAGATCAGTTTGTTAACATACCATTAACCCATGTAGAATTATGGGTTGGAAGAGCAAGGCGATTTCCATGATCATGTTCACAGGCCTTTGGTGTATTTGGTCCGAAAGGAACATGGCGATTTTCAGACAAAGACCCTCTTCGATTTAAAGAGTGTTATTGGAAATTAAACAGTGGAGTTGCTTTTGGTTTAGTAATTGTTGTAATGACCAATCTATGAGTTTTTAAGACTGGTCTGCTTTCTCGATGTAAGTGTTGTGGGGGTATTTGGCGGCTGCTAGTTTTTTACTAGCAGTCTTTGCCGGTGTTTTTTTTAATAAAATTTAATGTTAAAAAAAAACCATGTAGAAACATGGCATGGGAATTAATTTCTTACAATTTTCGATGACTTTTTTTGTCGCTAATTTCAGGTATTTATTCTGCCACTAACTTGTAATTACTAAGTTATAGGCATCTTTTTTTTGACATGCCTGTGACAGTGTTTTGCCAACTTGAACATTAGGCTATTCGTAATGAGACATTCTTGGGCCCAATAAAGCCTTATAACGCCCCCCATAATTGCCCACCCCCACTACCCAGGGGCGTTATGAGCAAAAAACCAGAGAGGGGCGTCAGGCTTATAACGCGCAAAGGGGGGGGGGAGGGGGAATCCAGAAAATAGCCGTTGAACGGCTATTTTTATATCCGTTGAAACCTTTTTTTTGTTTTAATTTTATTTTACACCCATTTTTACTTATAAATACCCCACTTTTTAAAAAACTTTCACACACCACACCAACTCCTTTCTACTTCTACTCTTCTATTTTTTTTTCTTTAAATGTTTCCCAATCAACCCAACAACCAACCCAACTCTCGATCTAATACCGGCGAGAACGAAATCGATCAAAACCTTTGGCAAATGATGCTCAACATGCCTTCCCCTCAATTCCCGCAAATGAACCCCGTCACTCAATCTTTCCCGAACCAATTCACAAACCTGAACCTTTACACTCAAGGTTTTTCTCACTTCTCCCAACCACAATTTGAAGGTTATCAACCTCAACCATTTCAAACTTCTCCAACCCCGCGACCATCTCTACCCGCTCAACAAACTCCAACCCCTCGACCATCGATAACCCCTCGTTTTTTTCAAACATCTCAACCATTTTCTCTTCAAGATGATGATGTTGAAATCGTCCATGAAACACAAGAGGTTTGTTGATCACAACCAAAACCTAAAGCTAAAGGAAAGGGTAAACGATCTCACAAGAAAAAAGAGGTCGAAACGAGGGGAAAAAGGAGATACAATTTTGGAGCGAGGACGAGAGTTACGCTCTTTGTCGAGCGTACGTTGAAGCTTCGGAGAACTCGACAAAAGGTTAATTTTTTTTAATCTAAAATGTTATATTTTTTTTAAAATAATTCTTTTTACTAACTTTTTAATCTTTTTTTTTAGCAAACAATCAAGATATGAAATAATTTTGTGACGAGATTTGGTCCAAGTTTTTTTTTTTAGCAAACAATCATTGTAATTTTTATTTTAATTAAGTTGTATTTTTTTTTTAAGTTGTAATATTTATTTTAATGAAAGTAGTTTTAAAGAAAAAGTTAAAAAAAATAAATAATTAAGTAATGATGGTGGGGCTTTATGGAGGCTTTATCCACTACACCATAAAGTCACATAAAGCCTCTTATCCAGTCAGCGTCCACATGGCGGATAATGCTCCATGTTAAGCTTTATGAGACTTTAACCATTATACATAGCCTTAACCACATATCTTTGATTAGGGAATATTGTTTAGAACAAAGATTCTTAGCTAGCTAGGAAAATAAGACCATATATATATATAGTATAGAACAAAAAAAGAGTTGACTAATTTCTAGTTAGAGTTCAGGTTTTCTATCTTTAACATTCTTGAACGCCACTCTCTACAGCATATTTTACGTACTAGTGGGGACTCGTAAGTTATAAGGTAACTGATTATCATGGTAAAAAGAGTTTTGAATAATTGCATGTTTCTCATATCTCTTTTATTAGCATGAGTGGCATGACTATCACACGCAACATCTAGATTTGCGGTGTACCTCATGGAGTGGGGCGATATTGCAACGAGCAACCATTGTTAATTTCGACACTTCACATTGCGGTCCCCTGCCCATACTCCCTCATACCCATTGTTTCGTCACTTCACATTGCGGTCCCCTGACGAAAAAAAAAATGATTTTCAATATAATAAGGAACAAAAAGCAAAATAACGAAAGATGTACAGTGTTGTTATTATACTATATTATAATACATTTAAGCAGAACGAGATTGTTCTTTTTATATTAATTTTAAGAGTTGAATATAGTAAAAATTGTCTTTGTTAATTACGTAAATAAATACAAGAAAGAAAAATAACCGAATAAGCATTTCAAACCTATATAATACTTCACCAATTAATTATACAATCTCTTTCTCGGTATTAGTGTTAGTGTGTTGTGTTTTATGTCTATACCTCTCTAGTACTATACATGCATGTGCTTATAGATGGCATACATGTGAAATCACACATGCATGCTTCTTCAATTCTAACCACAACTTAGCCTGCAATGTTTCCATAGAATCGAATTGTCTTCACAAAAATCTCAAAGGTCTAATTTCAAGTATAATATAAAAAGCAAGGTTAAGATTGAAAACAAGATCAAACACCAAGGGTGAAAAGTGGAGCTAAACCAAACACTTCTTAGGGTTAGTCATGAAAAGCTTTATACCCTATAAATAATCCCTTTCAGGGTGTGACCATTTGTTAACAACCAAAAAACACATCTTTTCTTCAAAACAAATGACCAAAATAAGAGTGGTGTTGAAGAGGGAAGAACCACCATCCACGAATTCGGCTAATTCATCGAACACGATGGGTGTTCATGTGCGGTATGGCGAGTGTCAAAGAAACCATGCAGCCAATGTTGGCGGGTATGCCGTTGATGGGTGTCGGGAATTCATGGCGCAAAGGGAGGAAGAGGAGGGGACGGAGGCTTCGCTTACCTGTGCCGCCTGCGGCTGCCACCGGAACTTCCATAGAAGGGTGGTGGAAAATGATCAAGAAGGGGTTGTTAATTGTGAGTGAACATAAGAACATCAAGCATATATTGCGTCTACTCATGAAACACACCCTCTATTTATACAAGGATGTGAGTTAAGTTTGTGTGGCTTGTTTGTCTTCTTGTGTTGTTTGTGGTTTTGTCTTTTAGCGTGTGTAAATGGCCGTTGGGTGAGTTAATGTAAAATTAGGTTATTTGTCCGTTTTTCTAAATCTTTTTTGTTTTGACTTCTCTCCATGACTTTAGCTTGTTATTTTTTATGATGCTTTCTAAGTACAATAGTTTCTGAATTTGAGCAGTTTGATCGATCTAATGTTTTTGAGGTTATCATGGAATTAGCCTTACCTCGATCTAATGTTTACAAGGTTTCCATTAGAGAAGAGCCTCTATAAACACTTTTTAGTCTCATGTGATAGAAGTAAAGTTTCTTCTAATCATATCATTCTCAGATCCTATCAATTATGTCAGATTTTATTGGGTATGTTGATTCGTTTATGACCATTATCCGTTAATATGTTAAATTTATAGTTTGGAGTGTCAAATCGAATATTTTAACAATGGTACTATAGTTCTATTGTTGCTAAATCTAATATTTCAATGATGGTACTATAGTTCTATTGTTGCTATTTGCTAAAACGGGTCGAATAATTGAGTGTTTTCAAATCTTAATTTTCAATAATGGCCTACTAATCTTACACCATCAAATCTAATCCCGGCCACCTATATCTTATAGTCGAATCAAACTCAAATAATCCTTTGAAATTAGGAGTGAGGGTGACGTGAGCCCTAGCTTACATGCAAAGAAGAGTTAGTTTGACAAAAACCTCAAATGACCATTTAAAAATAATGTGATTAAGGGGGCCCTAATTTTCAAACAGCTGAGAGTGATACAACCTTAAAGAACCACCGTTTAAAAACGAGATTAGAGGCGAGATTAGATTATGAGGTGGCGTGGTTAAGTTAACCCTTTTCAATAATCTAAAACTTATAGACCTTAAAACTTTATACACGAATAAAAAGTGAGAATGCAAGATAGCGTAAGCTTTAATTTGCATGCTTCTTTCCAATTTTAGAAAGGAAGTGACTGACGACAGATGCATGTACCAAACTGACAATGATGTTAAAAGCTTTGTTAAATGAATGTGAATCGTGCCCAAATTCAAATTCAGTATGGACCCTTTTACATGTGCTTGAAACATGTTGTCATTTATTACTCATGGTTTTCTTGTCTAGTGGGTATGGAGTTTGTCCCACTATATTACTAGTGAGAGTTTAAATCCTTATAAGTGTAAGGTTGGTGTAATATGTGGAGGAAAAAAAATTTGCTGGTAAAAAAAAGTAGGGTTTGTTTTTTTGAAAACACACTTGAAAAACAAGAAATTAATTGGTAGACTAACATGTTAAATTTGGATTAATTATTCAATTTGTTCATTATTAAACCATAATAATTAGAAATAATAATAATAATAATAATAATAATAATAATAATAATAATAATAATAATAATAATAAATAAATAAATAAAAATAATGTTGCATGTGATTTTAGGTATGTGTCGAATCATGTGAATGAGGGAACAAAGTTTCTGGTATACCTGAACTTAGAATCGGGTATATGTCACTTCTAGTTTTGTCACAAATCAAGTACATGCATGCATGTTCTAAAGGGAACGTTTTTTTTTTTCAAGAGTTTACAACTTTTTTCTAAAAAAAAATGGTTTAATGTACTTCCTTACGTATGCATTTCCTTCCTTATCTTAAGATAAGGAGATAATTTAGTAGTAAAATAAGGAGATAATTTAGTAGTAAAATGATGATTTTTCAATTAAAAGAATTATAAGTTCAAATCTTGTCAATTAAAAGAATTATAAGTTCAAATCTTGAAAAGTATCTTTGTGACGGGTGATCATTAAAAAAACGTACTTTGGTCTCGTTTGTGTTCTTGTTGTGCCTCGAAAAGTAGTTATACAGTCATTAGGTGGAAGAAGAAAGGAAATCCATAATAATAAAAATAATAAAATTATAAGTGAAAACCATATTTTTCGGAGGTACAATTATGTTTGGATTCAACATCAACCCATGGAAGAGGCCGAGCTGCGACTAGAAGCTACTAGCCATGGCTGGAAGAGACTGGCCCGCAGCTGAATGAGATGAGCCGCGGATGGAGGAGGATGACCCGCGGGTGAAGGAGATCGACGAGCCACATCAAAGACACAAGCCGTGGCTGAGCAAGGAAAAAAACGGGAGATGTAACTTCAATTCGAGACCAAGTTGATTACGTTGAAAGTTATATAGGACGTATAGATATATAAGTTTTATGTGTTTATGTGTAATTAAATTAGGTAACATCTTATATGTATAACCGGACAATAACTTAAAATTTAACTGAGAGTACTAGTTATTTCTCAAGCCTAACCCCACAAAAGTATTGATGATATCATTGAAAATAAAGTTCATGATTAAATGCTAGAATTTTAACAAAAAAAATTATAAAATAATTTTAATAAATTTACGTATCAAATTGACGTTATAGTATTTATATAATACATATCTATCTGTTATTTTTTTGACGTTATTTGTTTTATACCCGGTTTGGTTCAAAATGTCTTATAACGTTTAACTTGATTCTTTTTATTTTAATCGTATCGATAACACTTTCACTTGTGTTTTTATCTAAAACATTTATGTTTTGTTTTTCATTTAAAAACCTTCGGAACATCAACTCTCGTTTATTCATTTATCCATTGTCCTAAACCTGATCTCCCGACCCCGTCGATCTCACCCATCACCTTGCATGGCCGACTCGCACCCGACCAGTTCGCGCATGTCAGCTTTAGGGTTATTATCGATGAACTAGAATAAATCAATGGCAGTTATTAATAGTTAATTAAAGTCAATGATTATCGATCAAATAGGGTCGTTATTGGTTAATTACAATTAATTAACATATTTATTGGTCAATACGATTTTATTTTTTAACGGCCAACGAAATATTTATTCACAAAAAACTACCAAGATGGTAGATGAAAGTTACACCAAGATAGGAAGCATTACATCACGCCATTACAACACGCTATTATATCAAAAATTTGAAAAACCACACCAATACTTCCAAGCAATATTTTTCTTCTATAATCTAGTGTCATTATGGGTGAATCAATATAAATGGTGGTCAATTAAGGTAAGTAATGGTCAATTATGGTCCACGTTGATCAATTAGAGCCATTGAAAAACAAGCCAAGTTGTTGACTGTCAATTAGGATGATTATTGATTAGTTGAGTCAATTTTAATTGGTTAAGTAGCTAGAATTACTGTTGCTAAACCTATTCTGAAATGCATTTACATTACATTATGGGAGACGAAAAGTTGGCGACGGAGAAGGAGAATGAGTAGACGGTGGTCGGAAGGAAATCCGGTAAAAAAGAACAGGGGAAGGGAGCAAACAAATTCGATGGGGACGACCTGGTCTCTTTCTATGTCACCAACCTCCCCAATGCTTGCAGGATGGAGTGGTTGGCGGAGGCTGTTTCTGGTTTTGGTGAGCTTGCTGATACGTTCATTTCCAGGCGGCCGAACAAAGCTGGGAATGTGTTTGGCTTTGTTAAATTCAGCGGGGTGAAGGATAAGTGGTTGCTTGAGCGAAGATTAAAAGGAGTCACTGTGGGGGTGATGAAGGCTCGGGTTAACTTACAGAAGTTTGATAGGGCAGGAAAGCCGGTGATGATGGAGGATCCCCCAGTTCGCCCTATTCCGGCAAGACCTAATCTATCGACGGAGCTGGGGTCAGGAGGTCTACGTGGGGGCTTTGGCGGTAATCTTTTGTGGAGGCGGTGTCAGGGGGAAGATGCAAGCCGGAGGGAAACTCGTTGGTTTTGAACCTGGAGAGACGGCGTTTCCCAGCGGACGATGAATGGCATGGCCGTTCGTTACTGGGTAAGGCCTCGAATATATTTCACCTTTGCCACCTGGATAAGTTTTTTGAGGTAGCTGGGATGTCGGGCTTACAAGTACGTTATTTGGGTGGTTTCTGGGTGTTACTGACATGTGTAAACCCTAGTCATGCTGCTGAGGTCCTGGACATGAAGGAGTTTTGAGAAGAATGGTTCACGGACCTTACGGTTTGGAGGGGTCAAAAGTATGAGTCACATCGTATTGCTTGGATCTACATTCAGGGTTTACCTCCGCAGTTATGGGATGGTGTGGTGTTCAATGCCATTGGTGGGAAGTTTGGGACGATAATACACCAACCTGCTGCGGATCTAAATGATTGTAACATGGCTAAAAATTGTGTGGGGATTATGGTCAACTGCACTCAGAAGGTGGAAGGGTCGATTTTGGTGTTTTGGAATGATAGATCTTTTGAGTGCTGGGTGGTGGAGATGCATGGTGATTGGGAACCAGATTTTATTGCTAAGATTACGTCCTTGCCCCCTCCGATGGATCGTATGACGGTGTCGCCGGAAGTAAACATGACGGAGGTTACGGGGGAGATGGCCGGAGTAGACGAAAAGACGGGTCAGTTGAAGGGTACTGAGGAGTCGGTTGAGCCAAAATTCCCAAGGGTTATGGCGGCGATAGGCAGCCTTCACGCATGGGTAGGTGGAGAAGACGACTGGTGAATGATGACTTGGAAAAAAACAAGGCGGGCCCGTCAACCTCCGTCACGGGTTCTATTTTGGGCTCAAGAGCCTTTACGAGGGTTAATGGGCCTGGGGGTGAGAAGCCGGTTGATGATCCGGGCCTGGCTGTGGATGGTAGGCCCACGAAAAGATTGAAAAGAGGGTTGGACGGAGTGGACTTAAACTTTCCCCCTTTTGTGCCAACTTAGAAACTAGTTCTCCTAGAGAAACCTAAACAGGTGTTCAAGAGGGTGAGATCAAAGGACGACGCTTGTTCCGGTGCGGGAGGGGATGCTTTTGATTTTGAGGGGGCTGGTTTCGGGAATTGCCGAAGAAAGGAGTCGGAGAAGCAGAGCTATGGCGATGACCAGGTGCAGGAAGACTTGGCCTTGGCCAATGAGGTCATCCATTCCCTTCAGGTGGCAGCGATGGTAGGTGTCCAGGTTATTGATTGTGAAGAAAGGGTCAAAGGTTTGGTCTTGGAGGATGGGGTAATCGAAGAGGATACCCAATGAACTGGTTGTCTATTAATGCGTGTGGGTTGGGTGATACAATTAAGATCTCTTGGATCCAAAATCTTAAAATGGAGAATCGTATTTCCTTTATGTGTGTTCAGGAAACTCATATGGAGGAGATTGATCGTTTTCACATCCTGGGTTTATGGGGGAATAAGCCGGTGGGGGTCGATTGGGTTCCTGCCGTGGGCCGTTCTGGCGGTATTCTTAGTCTCTAGGATCCAGGGGTGTTTTTGCCGATCCAGGTGGTGAAGAATCGGAATTTTCTTCTGATCTCTGGTCTTTGTCTCGTCTCTCAGGTTAGATGCAATGTGGTAAACATCTATGTCCCTCAAAGGCACTCTTGTAAGAAAGTGTTATGCGATTTGTTGCTTGATTGGATGGGTAAATTGGAAGGGAGGTGGGTTTTATGTGGGTATTTTAATGTGGTTCGCTGTGCTGAAGAAAGATTGAGATCAGTTTTCAACCCGGCGTCGGCCGATGACTTCAATGATTTCATTTTTTAAGGCAGGGTTGTTGGAATACAATATGGGTGGATCAGTGTTTACTTTCTCTTACAGGAAAGGGATTAATTTCAGTAAATTGGACCGTTTTCTGGTTTGTAGTAATTTTGTTAGTCAGTGGCCTAATGATGTTGCTATGGTTTTACCAAGGCGGTGGTCAGATCATAGTCAGATTATTCTTTTGCCAGCGGGTTTGGATTTTGGGCCGGTGCCCTTCCGCTTATTTTCTTGTTAGCTGAATACTCCTGGGATTCAAGAGGTTGTGGATTAGGCGCTGGCTTCTTTTCGGGCCAAAGGGACACCGGGGGTTGTTTTAAAGGAGAAGTTGAAATGGGTAAAAAAGGCTATTAAAAATTGGAATATCAATCTGAGAGAGCAGGATCGTAGGGTTGAAATGGAGTTGTCTGATGTTTGTTCCCACTTTGATCGAACTGCGGAAGGAAGGGTGCTTGATGACGGGGAGATCCAATTATGGGCTAAAGCCAAATCTGACCTTATGTTAGTGGAAGGCAGGAAGTTGGAAATTATGAAACAAAAGGCAAGAAAGAGATGGGCTAAGTTGGGGGATGAGAACTCTATTTTTTTTCCACGCAGTCGTGAATTCGAACATTTCGGTGTCTCGAATTAATGGTTTGCAGATTGATGGTAGTTGGGTCTCCGTTCCGGAGGCAATTAAGACCGAGATCTTCTTGTATTTCAAGAATATGTTCAGGCCCCAGGAACTCCCTTGGGTGCCTTATATTTGTCCAAATGTCAAACAGATTTCTGAGGGAGATAAAGCCTTCCTTACCGTTCCCTTTACGAAAGAAGAGATTAAAAAGGCGGTGTGGATGTGTGGTGGGAAGAAGGCTCCCGGTCCGGACGGTTTTAATTTCGATTTTATTATGAGTCAATGGCGGTACGTGGAGGAGGATTTTGTTCAAATCCTTAATGCTTTCTACGAGGATGGGAAATTTGGTCACGGTTGCGGTTCGGTTTTCATTCATCTCATCCCTAAGAAGAAAGATCTGTCGTTACTTAAGGACTTTAAGCCCATTAGTCTCTTGGGATGTATCTCCAAAGTGGTGTCTAAGGTTTTGGCCCTTCGTTTGAAGTCGGTGCTGAATTCTATTGTTTCTGAATGTCAAATGGCGTTTGTAGAAAACAGGAGCATTCTGGACGGCCCCTTGATCATTAACGAAGTCCTCTCTTGGTTGAAGAAATCAAAAGTCGACGGGATGTTCTTTAAAGTGGATTTTAATAAAGCCTACGACTCATCAATTGATTGGCGGTTTATTTATGCCATTTTGGGTCAAATGGGCATTCCGGGGCGTTGGTGGATGTGGATGAAAGGTATTCTTGAGGCCTCCCGTGCTTCGGTCCTTGTGAATGGTTCCCCTACTCCCGAGTTTCAGTTTTTTAGAGGTATTCGTCAAGGGGATCGAATCTCTCCGTACAACTTCATTATTGTTATGGAAGCTTTTAATTGTATGGTCAAGCAAGCGGTTTCCTGTGGTCTTTTCGAAGGGTTAATTCTCCCTAATGGGTGCCGACTTTATCTCACCTCTTTTTTGCGGACGACGCGATGTTCATGGGGAGGTGGTCAAAGAGGAACTTGCTTAATCTTTCTAGGTTGTTGCGTGCTTTTAATCTTACCTCGGGGCTGAAAGTTAATTTGGACAAGTGTGGTCTTTTGGGGATTAATGTTCCTGTTGAGGAGGTGGATTCGTGGGTCTAGAAAATTCTGGTGTAAAGAGGGTGTCTTCCCCTTCACGTATTTGGGGCTGCCGGTTGGTATCAACATGAACCTTATTAGTAGTTGGGATCCGGTGCTGGAGACGTTTCAGAAACGTTTGTCTTCGTGGAAGGCTAGATCGTTATCGATGGGTGGGAGACTTACTTTAGCGAAGGCTGTTCTGGAAAGCCTTCCGGCTTATTACTTCTCGATTTACAAGGCTCCTTTGACGGTTATTAATAAGTTGGAATGGATTCGGATGAATTTTTTGTGGGGCGGAGGGGATGGTACGTCCAAGAAGATCCACTGGGTCAAAAAGGAGGTGGTATGTAGGGATAAGAGGGATGGTGGCTTGGGTTTAGTCCCGCTCAACATAGCCAACTTCTGCTTCCTAGCCAAATGGGGATGGAAATTTAAAAATGAGCCTTCAAAACTGTGGTGTAGGGTTGTTGGCAGCGTGCATTCTGGAAGGAATAGGGGTAGGCCTCTTCCGTTCAGAAGGGGGAGGTCGGGGTTTGGTGCAACATTGTTAAAGCTGTTCTTAACTTGGAGAAACTAGGGATCAATTTTAATGAGTTAATTATGGAAGATGAAGATGGCAATGTTAGATGGGAAGGTGACGAGTCTGGGGCTTTTTCGGTGCAGTCGCTTCGGAGTCTTTTATCAAGGCAGGCTGGGGATATGGACCAGAGGGTGATGAAGTGGTGCAGAAGTGTTCCGTTGAAGGTTAATATTCTGATGTGGAAGGTCAATCTTGGAAGAATGCATACCAGAGACGCGTTGGTTAGAAGGAACATTCACGTCTCGTTGGTCGTTTGTGTGTTGTGTGGCGACGCGGATGAGTCGGTGGACCATATCTTTACGGGGTGTAGGGTTGCTACCATCGTTTGGCAAGGGGTGGCGAGATGGTGTGGGATTCCGGAGTTCTTATTCTTCTCGGCTGCTGATTTGGTCTCGGCCCATCTAACCACCGTGACGGGGGAGGATAAAAGAGGATGGATCCAAGCGATGATTTTTACTGCTGTTTGGTGCATATGGAAGGAGCATAATGATATTATTTTCAAGAACAAGGCTGTGGGGATCTCTAATATTTTGAGCAATATCAAAAGTTTATGTAGTTTCTGGTGCCGAAGTAGGATGGGGACTGCCTTGTACCTGGGCAGGGGGGGTTAGTGGTTGTTCGTGTTTATATATTCTGTGTTTGTTGCTTTTCTTTGTTGGTTTCGCCTTAGTGCCATGTTGAGGCTTGGTGTTGTTTTTGTTTTGTGGCGTTTTTTGGTGTGGAATATATGTTGTTCAAAAAAAAAAGTAGCTAGAATCACTGGTGATTATGGTTGTTGATAGCTAATTAGAGAGTAGGGGTGTGCATGGACCGGTTTGGATCGGATTTTGGCTAAAACCGAATCCAAAACCGAACTTCGAATTTTACGATTTCTAAATCCATTTGGATTCGGTTTTTTCGGTTTCATGGATTTTGGTTTTTGGTTTTTTACGGTTTGGATTTGGTTTTTCGGATTCAAATCCATATGAATTTTTGGGCTAGAAAAAAAAACTAATTATATTAAATTGGATATACTTATTTTTCATTTATAGATTAATTAACTACTAATATCATTCAAAATAAAACTTTATAATCCATAACATTGCAAAATGATCCAATCTCAAACAAATACATTCACTACTACAAAAATGGCCTTTCTTGACGCTTTTTGCGCGTCAAGAAAGGGCCCAGATGACGCGCAAAAAGCGTCAAGGAAGGTACGGTCAAGAATCCTCTTGACGCGCAAAATGCGCGTCATCTGCTTCTTGACGCGCGAACAATGACGCGCAAAGCGTGTCATAAAAAGCGTGTCAAGGAAGCCCCCGTCATAAATATGTTTATGACACGCATTTATGCGCGTCATGAATTAAAAAAAATTTAAAAATTTTTATTTTTATAGATTCACTAATTTCCACATTAATGACAATTAACCTCCTAATCAAAATAAAATACACTTGTAGCAAAATAATACATTTCATATATAGAGCAAACATTACAAAGTTAACATTAGTTTACATTGCACTAACTACATGTAACCTTAGCTTCTTCCATCTCAATACTTGCATTATCAAGGCCATCTACAAAAAGGAAAAAAGATTGTCAAAAGCAGGAAAGGAATAACAGCAGAAGCAGGAAGCACCTAAAATGAAACACCTAAAATGAAACTGTTAACTATAGTATGCCTAAGAAAATAGGAAGCAACTTGCTTACAATTATGAAAAATGAGATGACCCGGAAACAAAGAACAAATAGGTAAGACCTGAGGAATTGAAGTTTGTAAATTACCAAAAAACAATCAATAATTCAATACTGAAAGTACTAAACCATATAGTGTACCTCAGCGTTGGGTTGTCAATTAAAATCACCTATACTTCTGATGTATAACACAGAGAATAACTGAAGTATGTGACATGCAATAAGATAACGAATAAATAAAGATCAATCTCATTCATCCATGGTAAAATGTGATCAAAATCTGATCATATGCACACAAACAGTTATTGGGAATTAGTTATTGGCTAACTCTGAATTTATATATTAAGGATATAAACAAAAGGTATTAACCATAGGAATCATCAATAGAAGCATACATCATTAAGCTTTTCCCATAGCAAATCAGGTAGATTAATATAGCCTTGATCTATAGCCAAACGGTATTAACCTATGATTACATGTAGACCGACTCTTAGATAAACAGAATCAGATTTGCTGAAATTCCTAAAAGCTTATTTGACCAAAAATTATCACATAATCAGAAATCAAAGTCATTGATAACCCTTGAACACGACCCGACAAACCTAATTTGACCCGTACATTGAAATTGAACAAAACTTGTCCAAACTAACCACAATCATTCCAAATGCAAAATCTAAACATGTTGCTATCAGAACTGAAAATTTTACCTGAAATTGCTTCTTCACAACATCAAGAGGATGGCAGACAACCTTTCCACTTGATCCAACTATAAGCCCACAAACAAAAAGCTGAAAACTTGACAACAATTCTTCGTTTAGTATCGAACCCGTAGGCCAGCGCGCATTCCAGGCCTAAAACAATAAATCAAGCTGTCTCAGACACTTTTTAAAGAACTATTCATCTTTTTGAATGAGGGCTAAAAAATATATATTGCAATCACTTGTGCTATAAATTACTGCTTCACTTCTTAGATATCAATTACTGCAATCACACAAATATTGACATTCATAAATGGACATCTCATTTTACCAGTATGCACATGAGATCAACAAGAACAAAGTGATGAAAGAGATAATTAGTGAAGACAAATAAAAGTAGAGAGGAAAAATGATGTACACCATTGTCCAATGTTTAAAGGTGTCATATGTACCAAACTGCAAGCCAGCTCAACTAGAGTAGGTGATAATCCAGCATACAACCCACAAAAACCACGGGTTGTCATAGTGTCAACAAATGCAGACCTCATGTTTAGATATATATGAAAATAAAGTTCTCAGCTGTAAGAAAAAGATTAAAAAAAAAAGCTCATGATGTCGAAATAGTTGTAACTTCAATTAACTACGTTTCTATGATCATACCTTTGGCTCCCATTGTGAAGTTCGTATTAAATCAAATGGGTAGGACCCAACTGTAGCAGCCCATCCGACTAGGCGCCACTCATAAAGGATAAGTATGGACTTAAATGTATGTGATCTTCTGCATGACAAACAGATACATAATTTGGAAGTGTGAAAAAAGATAATCAAGGAAGTCAATAGGAATATAATTTTTACAATACATGTTAGAATCCATAACAATAAGAAAATAAATCACATATACATATTATAATTTGTAAAACACACCATGCATAACTTGGTTCTGCATAAATTAAAGAATAACTCGACCAAATAATTGTTTTCATAACCAGGTCCATTTCAGATGACTAAACATGATAAAGTATTCCAAAATTAAAATTTGTACCATCATATGACTAAAGCTCACAATTTAAATTGTATGCACTTGGTCAATTAAAGAAAGTTGTTGCATTAAAGAGAAATAGAAAACTCAACTACATCTATGCACCCAAAAATAAAAGATAATTGAATTGATGTTTTCATGTTTATGAATCTTATTAATAGCAACACCCAAAGCAAGACCAGTGTTTGGCATTATAGTAAAAATGTTATATAAGTGTGTGTGTGTGTGTGTATAAAGAGGCGTAATTAGAAATAAATTTACCCTAAGGAAGCAGCAAGCTCATCAGAGGGGACTGAGTGGGGGATCAAGTCCTCTTGGTAAACATGCATTATAGATTTGGTCATATTGATCACTTGACCCGTCTTTCCTATCTCCATCTATGTTCACCTGCAACCAAAATTTATACACACTTCACATTTAGAGTTAAGTTGCCATATAATAGAGCTATATCATTATCTTGTTTTCTAGATACATATTGGTGTTAGTCTTATGGTTAAATTACGACTTTGAGATAATCTTGGAGTAGGGTAGAACCAAACTAGATAGGAATTGGGATTGATTTCTTATGTCTATCTATTCACTTGTTTCGATAGTTAAATAAATAACTACAACAAAATATTTTATTTTTTCCCGAGTTTCCACAAAAACTTGCCCTGCCTAAATATGTTCATCACAAGAAGAGTCATAGATGGGAATTGAGATAAAGACCCAAAATCAGTTGGTATTAACTACCGTAATAACAGTCATAAGGTACTTACCTTTCGCTGAGGTCTTTACCTGTAAAAAAATAGACATTGTTAATCTCCATATGATCACAGGCCTTTGAGACCAAATATACAATTTAGTATAGTGGAACTGCATAAAAGTGAACAAGAAGATTTAGTGAAAGAAGCATTTGATTCGCTTGAAATCATTGAGGCAACAACATGTTCTACAAATCAAGAACCGAAGGTGCAACCTGGCACAAGTTTGGCAACCAAAAAAACTACTGAAGTACTGATTTAGGTCAAAATGAAAATCAAAACATGAAAGATGATTCATAATATTTAAGCTGACTACAAAAAGTGATGGGGCATAAAAAAAAAAAGCAACGTCGTTCAACTCAGATCCAGTCCACTTGTATAGAATAGCTTTTAGGCATGAAGCAACTAAGAGTAACATATTTCAATAAATATAACAAAATTCACAACAAAGTAAATCTCATAGAGCAAAACATATTTAAATAAACTCATATAATGCTTTAAAACTAAACCATATCCTATCACTTTGAATTAACAACAAATTATATCTCATAGAGCAAAACATAATCAATTAAACTCATACAAACGCTTTAAAACTAAAACCATATCCTATCACTTTGAATAAGTAGTAAAGCCTATTAACAATTGATCACAAACTATTAAAACATAAGGAAAAACATATCTCAGTAAACCATAAACAAAAGCTGTCATAATAACAAGAGATTTACTAAAAGTGCATGTTTTTTATTTTCAAATTCCAGATTTACAGTAGAAGAAATCTAAGAGATCAAACATACTAAAAAAACTGTCTAACAAACTCAGTTACAAGTCCATATAGCAGAAATAAAGAGATGTTCTAACAATAACAACTCAGAGATAAGAAACAGAACTTACAAATATGAAGAAACAAATAAATTAAGCTACTAAGACCCTGTAAAACAAACACAACTAGGAATAAATCTCAATAAGAGGGTACACAAAAACGAACAGACTCTAATAAATATAACCAATCCTATAACACAATCTATCTTTAGGCATGGTGTACTCAAAACACAGCTTTTAGGTGTTGTACCAATGGGCCTTTCATATGGTTAATCAAGATATATAAAATAAACTTCTAATGAAGGCAAATACATGTGCAACTTGGTAGTAAAATTTTATATATAAAGAGTGATTTAGATTAATATTACACACAAAAATATGGAAACTTAGTAAACCATTGAAACCTGTCAAAATGGTGTACGCATACTGACGCAATTGAGAACATTCAAACCTTCTTGAATCACAAACTAGGTTAGAAAATTTGCATAAATTAAGTAGATACATACGTGTTCTAATGTTCGTAGGTGGATAAGAACACTAAAACACAAAGAATCTGCACGCATTTAAGTACATAACAAGGATTAGAAGACCTAATTACAATTGAAGAGAGACGGTATGTCAAGAACACTTGAACCCTTAAAATCCGTACCTAAAAATACGAAACAATCAGATAGAAATCTTACCAGGGTTGTGAAAAGAGTGAGGAATCGATGCTAGAGCACCCCTTCTTGTACCATTTGTTTACCGTCTCCTAGTCACGAAGAATTGGAGACGAAGCAGAAGCGGAGACGAGCATTTGTGGAGAGGGAGACTAGGGCTTCAAAGGAGATAGAGCAGAGGGAGACTAGGGCTTCGTAGAAGATGGAGCAGAGGAGATGGAATGGAGGTGAGTTCAGGAGCGGGAGATGATTTTGTGGAGACCGGGGGTTGGCGCGATAAATGAAAATTTTAGGGCAAATTATAGGCGGGGAAAAAAAAAAAAAAGACGACAGATTTAAGATGACGCTCACTTTTAAAGTGTACTCCGTATTGTTTTTTAATTTATGACAGAAATTTTAGGACGCTCAAAAATGCGCGTCATTTAGCCTTAGGATTTTACAATTCTTGATAGATTTTTTATGACACGTGTTTATGCGCGTCATTAAACAACTGTGCGTCATCGTTTGCGCGTCAAGAAAAGCCCTTTTTCTAGCAGTGATTCAAACAAATCCTTAATGATCAAATCACAAAGACTCAAGGATCGATAAGGTTGCATAACGATCCAAAATCAAACAAACCTTTAACGATCTAATCTCAAGCACTCAAACGACATTCAAACAAAACTTAAAGTTGCATAATGAACTAATCTTAAAGACTCAAAGATCTAATGGTTATAAATAAAACTTTAAAATTAAAATTTGAAACCCTTCAATAATTAAATGGATCGGCTCGGTTTTTTCGGATTTGCTTTTAAGCTAAAACCGAAACCGATCCGAAATTTCGGATTTTACAAAAGTTCAATCCAAAACCGTCGGTTTCTATTTGAATTCGGTTTTTTTGGTTTGGTTTTTTCGGTTATTCTGGTTTCGAGTCGGTTTTTTCGGATTCTTGCACACCCCTATTAGAGAGTAATAATGGTCAGGTAAAGTGATTTATAAACATTACGACCTATCATATAGTTAATTAGGTTATTGATGGTCAAGTAAAGTAAGTTAAGGTCATTAATTATTAATTACGATCATTGATGGTTAATTAGAGTAATTTCTGTTCATTTACGATCATTTAGTAAATTAAGATGAAGGTCAATTACGAGCATTGATGTTATATAAAGTCAATGATTATTGCTTAGAGTCATTAAAGGTTTATTAGGATCATTGATGGTTAATAAAAGTCATTAATGGTCGATTACGGTGGTATTTATTTTTCTCAAAAAGTTATTCTTGTCTTCTTATGTATGCGTCGTGCAGACCACGCACAGAAAAAAAGGTCTGCAGATTATTTGTTTCTCGAAGACATTCTAAAAAAAATGTCTGTGCGCTCTTCTTGGTGCAGATGTGACCCAACCACTTCTAACCTCTTCAAATCGTCGCCCCCTTCCACTAGCGGTCGTCCTCCACCGGTGGTCATCATCCATCCCGTCGCCCCTTCCATCGGCGGTCGTCCTTCATCTCGTCGCCCGTTTCAATTTAGGAAAACAAACAGTCTTCTTCTTGCATACTGCAGATGTTTGGTCCACCTCTTATTCTACAGATGTTTACAAATGTGGTTCGCTGACTGCAAACATTTTACCTCTTAAAAAACAAACTGCACCTAAGCGTCAATTAGGGCCATGTAAAAGCTAATATGATTCTTAATGTCAAATATGAACATATTTATCCAAATCTAACACGTTAAGACTTATAGCGATATCATAAAATCCATTATGTCCAACTACGAGGTATTATGACTCTTAAAACTTAGAATGAACAAGATAAATATAGATATAGATAAACATATCGGAATAATACATGTGTAATCTAAGAAAACATTACCTTTGTGAAAATAAACATCGACAAAAATGAAAGATAATTTCATGAGAATTTTATAAAATAATTTATGTAAACATTTAGTCGTTTTAAAGTTCTTTATTGTTTTACTACTTTTGTAATTAAAACGTTCATATTTTTCTATGTATATACTATCACAAAATATTATTATTCAATATAACTATTTATACATATATTTGTCTCTTTACATTTACATAGATTTTGATTTTATTTTTTATAAATTAATATTTGCGTCATCTTAAATTATCAAAAGATTAATTAATTAAATGTTTAGTTCCATTCTATTTGACTCCCTTTCTAAGTTTTTGATATTTTAGTTCTCTCTTATTTAGCTCTTCTTTAAGTTTTTCATATTTTAGAATTAGTTCCCTCCTATTTCACCACCTTTTACTTACCCATATTGTCTTTCCTCTCCAAGAGAGTTCCATTTAGCCGCCATTATGTTCATCTTCTTCAATTCCTTTCGTCAACGATACCATTTGCGTCTTTCCTTTCTCGCGCCCTCATCCAACCTTCATCTATGCAGGTTTGTGATTCATTGTTTTTTCGATTGCTTTTTTGCTTTATGTATAGTCTCCGTGAGACAATATCGATCTATAACTCCTCCTCCCTCAAAATCAAAATACCTTAAACTCTATTTAACAACTCAAAGGAAAGCATGTGGTGCACATGTTAGACGTAATATATATTACTTAATATATATATATATGTTTTCGTATATATATGTATATAATATATATATTATATTATGTCCTTTAATCATTTATCTTAAATAATCAATTACCTATTTAACCCTATCTGGCATTATTTGATGGACGTAATTGCCCTTATTAGATAGACTAGGGTTTCCCCTTGGGTGTATAAATAGAGCCTTATTGGAGAGATTAGAGGCTTAATCACCTACACACAATTTTCGTCTCTCTCTACTCTCTCTCTCTCTCTCAATCGTAAATCCCTTTACGATTTCACCATCATTAGCATACACCCTAAAGGGGAACCAAGGCTACTCACAGGATGGATAAACTGACCGCTGACGTGATCTCTCCTACCAACAGGTAGGGGTGTTCAAAACCGGATACCCGGAATTTCGGATATCCGAATTTCGGGTATCCGAAAATTTCGGATATCAGTTTTCGTTGTCCAAGTACAAGTCTGAAATTTCGGACTGGACTCGGATAGTTATAACGGATATCCGAAAATCCATTTTTTTAAATAAAACCACAATTTAACCAAAAAAACGACAAAACGACGAAACAAATTGTTGGTCCGAGATTAAACCGTCAACACGATATCTAATCACAAATGAGTGCGGAAACCTCAAATGCGATTGATTCAAGAAACAAGTAGAAGAAATAGATTCAATCTATGAGAAAGATTGAATCTTGAATGAGAAACCCTAACTTGTTGAAGCTGATCGTAATCTAGATTGCACACAGAAATCGTAAACTTGAAGTTGTATTCGAAAAGCTTATGTAAATCATAAACAAATGAGGTTTATATAGTACCTCATACAAACCCTAAAGAAATCGTAAACATCCAATCAGCCCACATGGCCCAATAGTAAACATTAAAAAGCCCAATAACTAATAAGCCCAAACCCTACAAAAGCTAGCCCAATAACTAATGTTCATGCCTCAATAAAATATAGCCCAACAATCTTCCCCTAGGCATGAACCATTAGACCTTTACGGCAGCAGCAGATCGAATCTGAATGTATTCTGAGTGTTGTTCGACCACCATCTGTTCGCCACAATCCGGTTTGCCGTCCCGTGGAAGATTCCCACCCTCACAGCGTTTTCCAAGTCATTTTCATCTCCAAGAATAGGCTGTGAGGCGAGCAGCTTGATATCCTTTTCTCCAAACCTTAGCAAATCCACCGGATCGTAAAAGCGAAACTGCCTCAGACCCTTGCAGAGAACCACCACCTCGTGAGTCGTTGGATCATAACACCAGCAGTCAAAGTTTTTGACCAAGGTGTCATCTTCAATCTCGTCCAACATATTGATAACTCTGGTGCGTTTGGTGGGTGGTCTCCTTGCTTCACCAATAGGCTCTCCAGTCACTGGGTCAGTTTCAGTCTTGACCCACCTTACCTGCTTTAGATCAAAATTTGCAAAGTTGTTTTCTAGATGGCTCAGCAAATTGTTTCTAATAAGGTCTCCGTCAGGGTTGTTCCATCTGTTTATGTAGGGGGCTCGAAGCAGATTTTTGATCTCAGGCTCAGTCCAAGAATGGAATTGTGCACGAGTTCTATAATATTCAACTAGACTATAGCCATCACGGATCACAGCAAATAATTTCTTCTCGGTGTCGTAATGCCAGCATAAGATGGGTTCACAACTCCCCTTTTTGTCTAAAGCACTTCCTCCAAGATCAAGAGAGTACTGAGTGGGGGCTGGTCCTTGAAAGAATTCTCGGAACTAGTTGTCGTGACCTTCAGGAGCTTTGGAGATCACTCTTCCTCCTCTAGCATAATCAGACATCTCAATATTTTCATCTCCATCGTCTTCATTCATTGCTTCAGCACCTTGTACACCCTGTGATGAACTTTGTTCAGGGGCACTTGAAGATTTTGACTCCACGAGACTTTTCAAGTCAGTAAATTTCTTCTTAAGATCCATCAAAGTCTCACAGAGCCACTTCATTCTATTTTTATCTGCCACCTCCTTTTCTCTCATCCTTCTGTTCTCATCCTTCAGGGCCTTTATCTCATTTTCTCTGAATCGATTCTGAGATATCAAAAAGTTGATATGAGGATCAGTGCTTATCCTCAAATCAATTGGAAGTTCAGCAGCTTGGAAGGGCCTGAAGCTAGGAACATCTGTTGGCTGACTTATCACAGGAGCAGCTCTCACTTTCACTGGGCTTGGTACAGTGAAAGAGTGATCAACCTCTATAAATTGTCCTTCTTCTCGAACTGGGCTACGTTCGGATAGAAGAGGAGTTTCAGTCTGAGCAGGAGCAGGTTGATCTTGAACACTTTCAGCAGCTGTTTCTTCTTACGTACTGGGACCCTCAGAACTGGGCCCCGCTGGATGCACTATCATTAAGCTTGAGCTTGTCTTTGACAGCTTGAATCTGATGCTTCTTGGATCTGACCTCTTTCTTGGAGAAGGTTCACGTGCAGGAATTGGTTCTTCAAGAACATCTTCAACATCCAGATTCAGCTCAGGAGGGGTTGTATCACTGCCTGATGATCCGATCATGTCATCCCTCGACCTTTTAAGGTTAAGGGGCCCCAGATTCCCATAGATATCATCATCAGTAATCTCCTGACCAGCAAGTATATCATCCATTACATTCTCTTCATCGGAGGGTATTATTACATCTTCTTCTTGTACATTAACATCCGGAGTTGCTGTTATGTCTTGTTCTTCAGCAACGGATGCATTAACATTAGGCACAGCAGTTTCAGGTTCATCTTCATCAAACTCTTGTTCCCTTGCTACCTCTGGGAACGCACCCCTCTTTACCCATTCAAGTCTTCCCTGAAAGCTGTTTTTACCCTTTCTATCTTGGGTTTGAAGACCAAAAACCCCACAATCCATCACTTTGATGTCCAACTTCTCTATCCTTTCTTCAATCATCGGGTATTTCTTCATGACCACCATTTGCACAAACCTTGGTGTCATCAAAAACTGTTCTCTGGCACTCAGATCAGCATTGCCTACCCAGTCAGACAGCATCATCTTTGAGAAGTTGAAATCCCAATCTAAGGCCAATGCGATGAAAGCAGTTCCATGAAGTTTATTCAGCTGATCAAAACTGGTTCTCTTGCCTAGAAATGACTTTTGCATATAATGTGCCAGGCACCTCCAGTAATGTGGCAGAAGCTTCTTGAAGATAGGCGGAAATTTCCCCTCGTACCCCATAGATTGAGCACCAGCAAGAACAACCTCCTTCGGATACTTGATTGGATCAGTGGCTTTATCAGTAATGTTCAGCCCCTTTCTGATATCATCTTCCTCAATCACTACTTGTCTGTTCTGCACAGTTGCGGTAATACTTGTCTTTTCAGCATTTGCTCTTGCAGTACCCCAGAACTCTCTGACTAGCATCTCATCAATAAGCACATTCGTCCTCAGGGCATGATTGATTTTACAAGTATTCATCCCGGCCACCAGAGAATAGAATAACTCCATATGCTTTTCTGGTGGGTCTTCCAGATACGCTGGGATGCAGTGATCTTGTTTAAACTTTATCTCTTCGTCTAGCATCTCTTCT
>JBCNJP010000009.1:13807603-13855988 GCA_039602395.1 Deinandra increscens subsp. villosa
TTTAATAATAAGAAAATTTAATATAAAATTTGATATTTTATATTTTATCAAACCGATATAAACCGTTAAAACGTTTTGCGAATTCAAAGTGTCACAAAAAGCTTTCCGTTGTCAAGACTTAACCAAACGAACCAGCCCAATCCTTTTTCCCTTTCCTTCCTCGCGGCCCACGCAAACCGGCCCAAACCCCCCTCCCATTCCCTTTGGGCTTCGGCCCGTGATGACAAACCAAACCGAATGGGCTTCGGCCCATTCCCCATCCTTATCTCGATTGGGCTTCGGCCCAATTGTAAACAAGTTTAATTATTTGTTTTAAGCCCATTAGTTTTTATAAAAACTAATCCAACATTTAACCCATTAATATTTTATAAAATTTGGGTTAACAACGTTTATAAAAATAAAAACCATCATTCAATTGGATTAAATATACTTGGGCTTTATTTTATAAAGTTATAATTTTTATAAACCCCTAACTACTTTATATTTTATAAAAGTGTTGAACTTTTTAAAACACTTGCAAGGTTTATAAAAATTAATCTCCAATTAACTAGAGATGATGAGAGGTTGACAACACACCATTGTCTAGTGGTTAATAACCTTAATCAAGGCTATAAAAAGGAGCTTAGGCTCAAGCATGTTCCCTTGCACCCAACACATCCACACCACTCTCTCCCTTACTCCCTCACTTGAAACCGGCCACCAACCACCGCCAACCAACCCTGCCGCCGCCGGCCAGCCGCCCTCCGCCGCCGCTACGCCGCCGCGTCGGACCACCGTGAACCACCGCCTCATCCCCTTTTTCATCGGTTTTCTCCTCTCCACTCCTTGTGAGTGTTTCTAACCCCTTTTCATCTATGTTACTTACATGTTACCACCCAAGGAAAACCTACAAGTCTTGACAACCAAACCAAAATGAATCAAAGAATGCTTGTGTTTGGATGATCAACTAACAAAAAGTCTCTTCTTAATCCCCCTTTCTTCCAAGATCAAGCACTTACTTTGGTTCCTTTGAGGCTTAAAGTTAGCCAAGAAGTGTGGTGAAACACATTTGTGAAATCTTTGGAAAGTAACAAGTGTGCACCAAGATCTTGTTTATGAAACCTTGGTTTCATGAGTTAGTTGATTTCAAACAAACCTCCAAGCCTCTTCATATAAAATAAATGCTAACCCATACATGTTTACATTATTTGTCCTAACACAAAAGTGTTAGTTGATTGTTTATATTTAATTGTCCTAACATGAAAATGTTAGTTGATTGTTTACATTTAAATGTCCTAACACTAATGTGTTAGTTGATTGTTTATTTATATTTATAAAGTCCTAACACCAATGTGTTAGTTGATTGATTATTTATGTTTATATATGTTACATGTTAAAACAATATTAAAACAAGAAGAAATGATTAAACAAATGTTACATATGTAACCTATGACTAAAACAAAAGAATATTTCTTGATTTGGAAAAACTAACACATTAAATGTGTTATAAAAAGGAATCAAGACAAAAAGAATATATTAAATTCTTGCTAGATTTAGTAAGAGTAATATTTATGTCAAATGATTAATTTGACATAAATACTTGGATTTATTACAAGTTTTAACCTTTCTTAAAAACTTGCTAGAAATGGACATTTTTACAAAAAGGTCACATTTGAAAATAAATATTTTTATAAAAGGATTTTTATAAAAATAAATCAAAGACAAATCATTGGCTTTAAATGTTTACATGGACTTTTAATATTACTTTAATGAAAACAAAGTATCCAAAGATGGACTAACGTTCGTTGGAGATTTTAAATAAAAGTCAAATTTTATAAAAACAACGTTATATAAATCCAAGCGTCGTTAAGATATTTTGAGAAACATATACTTCATGAAAATGAAATATTAAACGTTTTCGAAAATAAATGATTAAATGTTAAAAACTTAAATGTTTTTCTCTAAGAGTTCATGTTTTAAATAAGACTAACGTTAATAATTATTTTTGACAAATAATTATTTGCAAAGGACTTAAACCTTGTTTTATTCACCAAATAATTGTTAATCATAATTATTTAAAATAATTATAACTTGCAAGATTAACAAACCAATTATATAATTATTTACTTAAAATAATTATACAAACTTGTGAGGATAATAATAAACATTATTATACCTTTAAACTCAATGTTCAAAACTTGGTTGAATTGTTAAAAATGATTATTCTTAGATTATAGTTATTTAACATAAATATAAATCATCACCGAACGTATCTGTTTAATAAATACAAGTTAACAAGTTTTCAAACGTTTTCAAACGGATTAAAACGTCAAGACTTGACCGGTATCACTTGGGTGACTTATGTTACTCATTTGATCATGACCTTATGCAAGACCTTATTTATTTAATTAGGCTGTTACTTGCTACCTGCTGCTACCGCTTCACGGTTGCTCATTTCATACCTGCTGATTCAGTGAGTTTCACGGCCCCTTTTCCTTTTAACTGTTTTATACTTGGGGGAGAAATCATGAAAACTGATTAAATGCTTTTACTTAATATTATGGTTTACTTGTTAGCCGTATGACTACTTGTTCTCTTACTGATTGCCCAACTTGGTACATTATCGTTATAAACGTTTGTACAACCGAAATCCCATCATTAATTGATTTCAATTAGTTCTGTACGAAACGATAGCTAGTGAATAGATCTATTTGGGTTGACAACCCTACCCTAACTGGTAGCTCCAGGACTGACTCCGGATTGTCTGGGGGTACACGTCAGTTATTCTGCATTGTTTAACATCTCTGGGCAAGAGATGCCGGGTGGGTAAACCGTTAGTATTTGAAATCAAAGTTCAGGTGAGATCATACAACCACAACAATAAACCCTGATAATATTTAAGTATACCGAAACTGTTTTACAACTGTTTTACGACTGTTTAACTATCGAGTCCTAAACCTGTGAACCTCACCAACTTTATGTTGACCCGTTTTATATTCATGATTTCTTAGGTAATTGACAAGACTTTCTTGAAGACATGCAAATGGGGCTTACAAACGCTATCGGACCTGTCCTTGGAGTCATGGTCCCGACTACCCAACTTAACCGTGTTATGCTTTTAATAATCGTTTAAGACTCATGTTTTTAAATTATAAGACATTAATGTTTCCACTATCTTTTCCGCTGCAATGAAACGAATTAGGATCCGAATAGTGGGGGCATATGTTATAAAAAAACGACAATTCACTCCCCCTCCTCCTTCCACTCTCTCATCCAACTCCAACCAAAAGGAATCCCATCTCTCTCTCTCTCTTTCTCTCTCCATAATATTTCGATCATCATCTTCTTCATTTCATTCAAACAAAATCCCTTCAATCATCTTCACACTTTCTTTGTTTGTTTGTTTGTGATAGATATTGATTTTTTCCGTGGGCTAGTGAGTTTTAGGTGTGATGGGTGTGAGCACCAGGTGTTCCCATACTTCCCACATCACCGAGATCATCATCACCAGCTTCTTTCGCCACAAGTTTTACTAAAAACCCACCCGCGCCAGTTAATTAACTAATTCAACGTACTATAATTTCCATTATTATTGATTAATCCAATCAGGAGGATCCACTTATGGCAGCTCGAAGCTTTCTCTACGGTGGTGGTGGCGGCGATGTTCTGATCACCAACAAAAGGCCTGATCCATTCCGATCGTCTGCTGCTTTCCAGGGTAATGTTTTCTTTAGCTTGACTTTTTTTCTTTTTCTTATGTTGACTTGTAGATCCAATTGGGTGTCTTTGAATGAAAAAGGTGTTTGATTGATTATTGCTTCATCATTGATAATTCAATTGAATTACCTGCTCTGCTATGCTAGATTTCTCATATTTCACGTTTGACTTTCTAAGTTTCTATCAATTTTGTTGGTTGACTTTTTGTGATCGATGCTTAATCTGACCAGCAAATTTTCCTAATCTTCTTCTTTTTCATTAATAAGAAAAAGAAAAAACCTAGAGATTGATGATAAAATATAATCCCCAGATTCCTTTGATGATGAATTCCATGATGATGAAGAAAAAGAAAAGAATTTTTGGTTCATTTCTCCACCTTAAAAGACACTATGACTTCAGTTATCAAATGATTAAACAATCCTAAAAAGATCGAAAGAAAATCGGAAAACCGAACTGTATCTATAAAAAAGAAACCAAACGATTAGTGAATTCGATTTTAGTTCAGTTTATTCGGTTCAACAGATTATCTATGTTTTTCGGTTGAAAGCCGTTGGATTCGTTTTTGGATAGGCCCAGAGAGTTTTGAAAACCAAATAAAATGAACCGAATAAACCGATATCCGAATCGATGAACACTCCTATCAGACTCTTTACTGTTTTTCTTCTTTTTGATATAATCAAAAGATGATGGAATGTTTGTGTTGACTGTTCTTACGGATCCAATCAGGTTCTCGATCGATGCTTAGTTTCGAAGATAGAGGTAACAACGGATCGGGAGGACAGTTCTGGCAATCATTTGATCATGAAGACAATGGAGACGACGAATATGATGAATACTTTCACCAGCCTGAGAAGAAAAGGCGGCTCACATCTGATCAAGTTCGGTTCTTGGAGAACAGTTTTGAATCAGATAACAAGCTCGAGCCAGATCGAAAAGTTCAGCTTGCGAAAGAACTCGGGCTGCAGCCTCGACAGGTTGCGATCTGGTTTCAAAACCGGCGTGCACGTTGGAAGAACAAACAGCTAGAAAAAGACTATGATGATCTGCAAGAAAGTTATAATAAACTCAAAGCTAACTATGAAAATCTGGTTAAAGAGAAGGAGAAACTGAAATCTGAGGTGATAAAATAACTTAAACTATTGATTCACACAATGATTTTGATCACGGGTGTAAAACAAGTCGTGTCATGTCGTGTTGATAATTCACGGGTTATGAGTCCAACTCGTCACGACCCCGAAAACTGGATGAAACATATGAACCTGAATACGACATGACTATTCACGGGTTGACCTAAACATTGTTTTTAACTTGATTTTTCTCTGCATATATTAATGGTTTAAAATTACAATTTTATAACCAAAATACAAATGTATATAAAAAATTATAATTTAGTTATACATTTTGGCAAAAAAGATATATTATTAATTTAATTTAAAAAAATAAAATACATGTAAAATAAATAAATGGGTTAATAGGGCAACCCGCCAACGAGTCAGGTTGACATGAACACATCCTATTAGCTAAATGGGCTCGACTTGAAATTGACCAAAACCAGTTTATAGTAAACGCAAACCTCTGAATTTCGTGTTAGGTTCGTGTCATATCATAAATTTATCCTTAATTTTGATCCTTAACATATGCTAACCTTGTTGTTACAGGTTGATGAATTAAGTGATAGAATTATACTGCAAGAGAAAGGGACCTCAGATTCCTCAAGCACTAAAAGCACGTCGCAA
Organism: Deinandra increscens subsp. villosa; assembly: GCA_039602395.1. NCBI lineage: Eukaryota > Viridiplantae > Streptophyta > Magnoliopsida > Asterales > Asteraceae > Deinandra > Deinandra increscens. Next base: position 13,813,036 of record JBCNJP010000009.1, read on the forward strand.
CCACAAACACACAAACAACATATTCATATTCTTGAGGAAGACGTACCCGAAGACAACGGTAACTTCACGGAGAAAATCACGGAGTTGGAGAATGGGGTTCAGACATCCCTCGTTGAACGAGTCGATTCATCGTATGTATTTGAACAGGAACAAAGTGATGGATCATTGGATGAAGAAAACAACTTGTGCAGGATGTTTCTGCCTTCTGTAGACTGTTACACATTGCCAAAGATCGAGAATGGCGACCACAGGGACCCGCAGTCGGTGAACTCTTATTATCTTGGGCTCCCTGGAGATGACCAAGCCTTTGGGTTTTGGTCTTACTGAGTCAACTCTGTGGTAAATAACTGAGTGATGATGGGTTTGTGTTTTACATCTGGTTTTCTTTTGTTTTTAAGGTCTATGTTTGTGATGTCCTTTAAATAATGTGTAATATGTATTGTAGTATTGTACCTACATATATCCTTGTATTATGATTCTTGAACTTTGTTGGATTGGGGTTAGATTTTGGGAATTTATAAGATAGTGTATATCATTTTGCTATGAAAAAATAAGTAACCAAGTCAACCTAGATCAAAAAAAGATAACACAATCTTATTATAAATCTGATAATCTTTTACATAATAAGATTACAATATAAATTGCACTAAACAATTCTAACATAACACTTTACTTTGGTATAATAAGGCTCATTACCACTTGCTTGTGAGGTTTGGCATTGTCACATACCACTCATAATCTAATCGGCACTTTCTAGTGAAACTATACGGGAGATCGAGACTTTATTGTGTCTAATCAAGTCATAGTCACCTAACTGTCACTACTACTACTACAACTGCCATGGAAACTAACCACCTCACTATCATGAGTGTAACCCATGGTCATGACCATGACTTAATTCACACATCTTTCCACACTGATAGTGACGGATCCAAACATTTTGTTAAGCGGGACAAATAGTAGATTGTGTAAGAAATATCTAGTCAAGATAATTGTTACTTATTTAATTAATAAAATCGTATTGATATATGTTTACTTAATAATATGAAGAATTTTACTTTTTCTGAACATTTTTTTTTTCAATCACATCATATAGTCCACCCTTATCATTTGGAAATGTAAAGATTTATCAAATACTAGTATACCACTAGAGTAGAGTAGAGGCCCTTTGGCATGGTTGTAAAACTCGTTTGAGGAGTACTTCCTGACTACGCCTACAAGTCCCCGAGTACTCCTTCATATTTCTCGAGTACTCTCCCGACTAGGGCGAGTACTCACAAATCCCAGTCGATCGACTTTTGAGCGTCTAGCGACTTTTACAACCATGCCCTCTAGAGAATTAAAAATATTATTAAAGCGAAGATGATTTTTGAAATGTTTCAAAACCTTAAGCTATAAGTTGTAAATACACGGTTTCTTCATGGAGCTAAAGTAAAAATAATTTTATGTCGCAAAATAGAAAGTATGGCCATTTTAATTTTCAAGTAGAGAGGAAGAGTTTGTCAGAATCATTTCTATTCCTAGGTAAATTGTTTTGTTTCATAACGTATGGTTATTATATCCTTTCTTTCTTTTTATTTTTATTTTTAATAACCATCATCTTCTTTAAGTTCTCTTCTTCTCAATATGTTCATAATAATCGTCTCTGGTGATAAGCAAGAAGCCTCTAGAGATTTATCAAAAGAGGCATGTAAAAAAGAAGCTAGAATTCTTACTACGACGGTGAATATGCGCGACCTACACTTTCGTAGCTTTACCAATTACCAAACACATTTTTTAGTTCACTATAGGAAATAAATTCATATAACTTACTCAAGTAAACCTACTATACGACCATATTCTGGTACGTATGTCTACATATTATTGATCTATATCTATTGCTTAATTGAATCTCCAAAACAATAGCGTGTAATTATAACCCACCTCCATCATGTTTGTAACACTTGTACGCCCTACAAAAACATCATTGTCATGTCAAATACATATGTCCTTGTGACTTTAGAAACTTATATTGATATCCATAATTGCAACCATGAAAGCACTACACGTGGATCTTTAAACGTGTACATGTGAAACAACACGCTATTTTGTCTTACTAAATCATAGTTGTATATTGACGTTTAGATGGGTAGTAGTAAGGGTGTGTGATATAAAATTAATGTCATGCAGATAGCTACGTAGGTTGTTCAGTGATAATGATAAATATGTATAATGGCTTGGTGTTAATGAAAATGATGATTAATCATAGATGTAATATTATGTTTGGAAAAAGAAAAAGAAAAAGAAAAAAAACAGATCAAACAAACCATCATGACCATCATCACAGATGTTCTCATCATGGTGGTTGATAACGCCCTAAAAGGGCGTGTGCTAGGGGGTATTTGAGGATCACAGAGGAAAAACTCCACAACTACACACTCTTATTTAAATTTCAAAAGATAATTTTTAGCAGAGAACACTAAATATATATCCCATATTGAAATAAAAAAAATTGAAAAAATGAATATACAAAGTCAACTGCATTTTTATATGATTTGGATGTGTTTTATAATTCTCTTGGTTAAAAAATACATTAAAAGAATACATTATCAAACAGGAGAGATAATCAAGTCTATCATTTCTTCCCCTATCTTTGATTTCAATCACTACATCAAAACAATCTCTATCCTAAGGGCATAAAAGATACCTGCAAAGTGCAAACGCCTTCATTCAAAGCTAATATTAAATAATCACGTATCTTTTAAAAAAAAAATCATCTTCTTCTAACCCCACAAATTATATATAAAAGTTTCTAATGTTGTGGAAAAAATCCAAATTTTAAAATTAAATGAACCAGGTCCGCGACAAGTAAGTTTATCAACTTCATCTGGCCTTTATCATGACCACTTAATTCCAATCCTCGATCAAGAGACATGGTAGCTTAGTAGTATGGTTGAGATTGAAAGCATATGTGTTAGTTATATTGATCACGTGAAGCAGATGCCTTCTTTCTATTCGGCTGATCATTCACGACATGCCATGACACGTTCGTATAAGAATGGTCCATCATATTTTTCATCTCAGGCGTACTCCTATGTATATTTTAAAGTTATTTTAGCAGTAGAAAGAAAGACATGAACATTTTCATAGATTTTCCCTGGTTCCAATTGTGAATAAACGAGAAGTCGGATTTCACAACCATAGGATGTTTCGAGTTACATCTTAAAAAATTAAATGATAATCTGTACATTTTCCTTGAGTATAGTATACATCAATTAGGTCTAATTGGAGTAATACAAACAAGCTATCTTAACAACAGGCTATCTAACAATCATAATAAAAGTCCCTCAAGAATACACATACATACATACAATGCACATATACTCTGATATGCCCTTTCAGTTGGAGCGGATGAGCAGCAAATGTTAAAACTGGATCAAAAATGCTGAAATAACTGACAAGACAATCCTTTTGATGAAAATGTAAGACATGAAGAACTCAACCATCGGGAAGGGGATCACCATCAAAAGCATTAAGTTTCGAGGGTGTGTCTATGGGCATGGTACTTGGTTTAGAGTTGCTAAATGATCATCGTTTCAATATATCTTGCATACTGATTTTGAGATGAATAGGCCATGTTTGTCAGGTCTGACGGATATGATATGAAGAGATCCCAATCAGTCACGGTAAACACTTTAGACAAAGTTGTAATTATGTCCATGAAAAACAGAAACAGATTCTATGAGGATTATATAATTAATGTACAATAGAAGATAGGTTGTGTTGCTCCTTGATGATATATGAATTGCAATGAGTCTGAGATGCTACTTGTGAAAGCATTTGCAAAAATAAATTTTAAAATATCCCGGTGGTTTGTAGGATCGGTGTCTTCACCTAAACAATACTAAACAAAATTACTAAGTATTATCTAAGCAAGAAAAAATAACTTAGATAAACACTCATACTCGGTGTTGGCAGAATAATAAATCACATGATGAACCATAGAGAACACAATAAATAATTTGCACTAACGGTAAACCAACGTAATATTTAAGTATGCCATAAACTGTTTTGCAATTTACTTGTAGAGTCATAAACCTATGAACCTCACCAACTTTATGTTGACCTTTTAAACTCATGATTTCTCGAGTAATTGAGCATCAAATCGAAGACATGCAAATGGGGCTCAACTATAACTATTGGACCTGCAATTCCGGAGTCATAGTCCCTACCTATCTCAAATAACTACTTTATGTTTTCAGTATTAAATTAAGACTTTTATTTCAAATGTAAAGACTTTATCATATCGCCATTTTTTCCGCTGCAATTAAATGATATGTTGTTTTCTTACATATCGTTTGAATAAATTAGAAGTCATTCTATGTATCCGCGACTATGATTCCATCTCGCTCACACCCAAACCGTTAATCGGGGTGTGACACATAACAAGCAACTCATAATGACCATAGAGGGTCCTAAATGCAGTCTTTGCAACATCATCTTCACGAACCCTTAGTTGATGGTATCCTGAATGCAATTTGATCTTTGAGTAGAAGCTTGACCCTTGAAGTTGGTCAAAAAGATCGTTGATTCTTGTGAGCAGATAGCGATTCTTCACAGTCAACTTATTCGGCTTTTTATAATCGATACACATGCGGAAGGATCTGTCTTTCTTCTTGAAGAAGAGAAGAGGAGCACCCCAGGGGGAACAACTGGGTCGAATGAATCCTTTGTCTAATAATTCTTGTAATTGATTAGACAACTCTTTCATTTCGGAAGGTGCAAGGTGGTAGGATGAACGAGCTACAGGGGCGGCTCCAGGTACTAGATCGATTTGGAATTCCACCTATCTTGATGGTGGCTGTAGAATCTCGAGATGATCTTACTACTGCATGATTCGGTAATCGGATAGCAACGAGAAAGTAAATAAAGCTTTGCTTTATTGATTCACTTAGAGGTTACAAGCTAGAGAGAGAAACACACTCAGTTTACACACAGTTAAGATGTTGCAAATGACAGAACTTTTTAACTCTCTCTAACAATGACTATTTATAGTCACTTAGTCAACATGCCAGCGGACCACCAGTGGATCATCTGATTCGCTGTACCAACTGATCTGGCGGATCATGTGATCCGGCTAGATGACTATCTGACTCACATAGATGCTCTAGATTAGATACAATACACGAGACACACGCTAGCATAGGAATATGCTTCTACAAACTCCCCCTTAATGTGTAGTGTATCTATATTCTAACTAAACTTCAGTCTTCAATCTTCAACAATGTTGCATCCGATCTTTGACTTGAAATCATGTCAGAAATAGAGCTTGCATGACTGGATCATCCTTGAATACATCTTTGAACTTCAAGATCCACTTGTGAAAGATATAACATACTCCCCCTTTCACCATGCTTGAGTCTTACCACACAGAAAATCTGCAATTTCAGAAGACAGAAACGCAGCTTTCTTTTTCTTTTGAAAATTAATTTAATCTTGGCGCAAAACTTCTCTTCGAGAATCCAAGATATAGATTTTGAAAATTTAATTTTGTATCATTGTATCGATCGGTCGAAAACAAAAAAGAAACAAAATATTTTTGGCTTTTGAAACTTTATGCTAAAACACACCTAAAATCTTTTTGAATTTTTTCAAATATGAAACATACATGCAATACAAAAATGAAATACTGAATCACACACTATTTTTGTCTTTTGTGAGAAAGATCACAACTTGGGATCATATTGATCATAACATGCTGAACTACACTTCAATTTCAATTATTTCAGCACACAAGTCATGTCGATTACTGGTATAATTTGTCCATCTTAAACTCAGGCACAATCATACTCATAACATCTGGATATGTTATTGAATTGATTAGGTTTGCATTGACCAGTGTACCCCACACTATCAGACATACACAGATATGTTTTTGCTTTTTATATCACACTTTGTGATTTCATTTGTGATTTAATCACATAATGATTGTATTCATGATTCAGTCAACTGTGTTCCATGCAAAAAGAAATAAGAACGTTAAATCGTCTACCTTAAGGTCGATCTTTCGATACGCAGATAAGGCCTCGGATTTAACAAAATAAGAAAATAAAACAAGTTGAAATTGTATAACTCAACAACAATCAGGTCGGTACTCCCGTACACGCAGAGAAAGTCTGATGAGTTATACGAAACACCAAAGAAAATAAAGCAGAACGTCAAACGAACAACAATCAGGTCGGTCTTTCGACACGCAGAGAAAGTCCGATCGTTTGACAAAATAAAGAAAATCAAACAAGTTTAAATCTTAGCAAAGTGAACACATGTATACACAGTGACTTCTCATTTTCTTTTTCACATATCTTTTCTTGATATATCATGAGATATGCATCAAGATGTTGTCCACTTGGTCAAGCATTAGTATTTAGTGTTTATCACATCTGAATACTTTCTGATTTAATGCCGAGCCTACCAAGTACATCAAACAATGATCTTATGGCTTTTTCATCTATTTTATCCATGAGTCAGACACGTAAGCCAATGTACCATCATTTCCCAATCATGTCGGATACAATTTCTCATTTTTTAATGTTTTTGTATTTTTCCATTTTTCGATGTTTTTGTATTTTTCATTTTCTCCCCCTTAAAATGAAAATTCTATTTTTGGATTTTCATTTTAACAAAAACACAAAGACACTATTTTTTTTTTGGCTTTTCAATTTTCTCTCCCTAAACTACATACGGAATGTAAAAGAAAGAAAATTGACCAATCGATACTGATACCTTTTCAGTTTAAGCTTTCAGAAAAACTTTTAGTTTAGAAATATGAAGCATTCAAGTTAAGTTAAGAACGCAGAATACTCCTCCATTAGCAACTTTGCAATCACCAACGGGTCTTCTAGGAATACCTGCACACTGGTTATAAAGATTAGTACTCAAATGACCCGAAGCACACAGCTTCTGGTCGACCAGTGTCTTCCACAAAATCATTTGCAGCTTTGCTGACCACTTTAGGTCGCCACTGCATTTTGACCTTTTCTGTTTTTACTGAAACATCATCCTGTGATGAACCATCAACACTTGAATCAAATTTAAAAATTGTTTCTTTTTAGACTTAGTGTTAGACGGTGTGGACTTAGTAAAAATCCTGCCTGATTCATCGATAAATGTGGCAGATTTGTTTGAAAATGATCTTTTACTAGTTTCAGGACAATCCTGTGCCATGTGTCCATTTCGGCGACATTGATAGCACAAACGATATGATCGTTTAGATTGTGATTTGCCCTGAACTGGATGACATTTATCATCAGATTCAAAATGATCAGAAATATCATCAAAAACTTGAAAACGGTTAGAATGTACCCATTTAGAAGTAGGACTTCGAGGAGTGGAATTTGATCCAGATGAAGACGAAACTTTCACTGTGTGAACTTCACCAGAAGAACTTGTAGATGAAGCCTTCGTTTGGATCTTTCCACCGAACGCCTTTTCCATTGTAGACATGAAGACTTGAGCCAAATAATAAATTTGTTCCAAGCTTGTGTCTTTCTTTACTTTTAGAGCTTTCGTGGGCATATTTTTCTTGATATTCTTTGCACCCTTCTTACCATCACTACCCAAACCACAACGTTTGTAACCCGGTAGCTTAGTTAAATCAACTTCATAACACGAAGGACACGCTTTAGCAGCTTGATTAAAAGAAGCTTTAATATCCTTTAGTTTGTTAGCTTCAACCAGCTTAGCAGCAAACTTCTCTTCATGCAACTGCTTTTCATCCTTCTCCACTTTTTTTCCAACAGTATCAACTCCCTTTTCTGAAATAAAACCACCCGAAACAAACTTTGTTGGGAAAATAGCAACCAAACTCTCCTCTTGTTCCACATTCATCTTTGATTTCTGTGATTTCTTCAAGTCAGACTTCTTTGCAACAAATTCAGAATAATCACCAGTTAAGACTGAAATTTGAATGTCAACAAGGACATCAGATTCAATAACCGGATGCGGAATCTGATTATACTCCTCGCTTCCAAAAACCCTTTTGAAATTCTCGTCTTTGCATAAGTAACTGGTAAAAGAATGTGAATTCCTCAAATTATTTAACTGCCTCTTAAGATCCAACACTTCAACATTCAGATCAGATATTTTCTTTTGAGCTTCACCCAATGCTGTTTCTGATTCAGTTAATTTCTCTGAAGCTGTATTAAACCGAAACTTTTCCTGTCGCACTGATCATGAGCATCACACACTTCTTGAGTAATTTTCTTGACACGGCCTTCATGAATCTCAATATTTCCTTTCAACAACTGATTTTCATGTGTCAAAGTTGTAACTTTATCAAGTAAGATGGAATGTTCCTTTTGACGATCACTTTCTTTTGCATTAACTTCATCAAACTCTTTCTGAAGATCATCATACAATTTCTGAAGAGAATCCAATTTTATTTTGGATTTGCTAAACAAAGCATCAAAATCTTCAATGGCATCTTTTGCTTCACTCTCCCATTTCTCAACACTTTTGACCAACTCCTCATTCTCAGTTTTCAACTTCAGAAGTTGTTTTTTATCTTGAGCAACTATGTCATCCATATTGCTCTTAAGCTTGACAATCTCTTCCATCAACTCATCCTTTTCGTTTATTAATTTCACATTTATCTTGCAAATCTCATCAGAATTTTCAACTTTCTTCTTGAAACTTTCTAATTCTGTTTCCTTCAGAGTTCTCTCAACCATTAACCCTTCCTTTTCTTGAACTAATTCACAAATTTTTCTATCCTTTTCAGCACAAAATTCACAAGTTGACTCATACCCACTAACTTCAGAATCACTTGTTTCAGATGTAGTGATCTCAGACATATACTCACTCGATTCAACTTCGACATTTGCCATTAAAGCCACAGGTTGGCCGTTGATATAACAAAATTGGTCTGAGTCGGCACACGTATCTTGAATAGCAGTCAAAGCAATAGGTGATTTGTCAAATTGTTTTGACCATTCATCAAATTCTTTATCTGCTTGAGCTTGAGCCATCATAGCTTTTGTGTCATGCTTATCAGATTTACCTTTATCAGATGAAGATTGAGAACACTCACGAGCAAAATGTCCAACCTTGGAACAATTGTAACACTTTACTTTAGATTTATCCAAACCCAGTTTTCTATTTCCTGGAACAAAAGAATTCTTTCCATGTTTCTTGATAAATCGTCTTCCTTTTTCAACCATCATTGCAAATTGCCAATGCAGATCTAATTCAGCTAATTGATCATCATCCAGCTGTTCTAACTCAGTTCCACTTAAACCAGCATCACTAACTTGACCAAATATCGATCCAGACGATGAAGATATAAAAGCAGATAATAATGCAGCCAATTCTTCAGTTGATTGAGCAGGATGCGAATTAGTTGTTGATCTATCAGGAATGGTAAAACGACACCCTGAAGAATAACCAGAATTTTCAGAATGCCCAGCAAGAAAAGCTGTTACCGGCGGATTACTGCTTGAAATAGCATGTGACTTTGCCTTAGCATGAACGGTAGCATTATTTTCCCTAAAGTATGATTCAGGATTTTGAACTGTAGGATATGCAGATTTCTTCACCAGCAATTCCATCTCACGAGCTTGTAATTTGCTAGTTATTTGATTGAATGTCCAATTTGAATAATTTGGATCATTTGTCAACATCATCACATAATTTTCCCATTGTTCTGGTAAAGCTTCCAAAATTTTCTCTTTCAATTCATCACTATCTTTCTTGACTCCTATAATTCAATTCCACTTTCTCTTAGTCAAGCTTTGATACCCCTACTGGGATGGGATATTTGAAATCAGATCTGGAATTTTCTCATTCTCGCAGTGCCTGAAATTATCAAACTCTTTCTTCAACACTTTCTTTCGAGTATTTTTGTATTGATCATTACCCGTACATCTCTCTTCAATAGCATCCCACAACTCCTTAACCGTTGTATATTGCTTAAATTGATGCATTAGCTCTTTTGGTAAGGCCATTGTAAGATAACTATATGTTTTCTTTTCTCGAGAAAACAATTTCCGTTCATCAGCATCGAAACTACTAATCATCTTTGGTTTGTTGGGACTTATCATCGGATATTCATATTCTTTCTCAATTGGAATCCAACTCTCAATATCTTGCGAATAAATGTAAGATTCAAACCGACTTCTCCAATTGTGATAATCTTCAAGCCTTAGCAATTTAGGAACTTTTTGAGTTGTTCCTATCTCATTATCATAGTTCAACATGGCTTGCATTGATGTTTGAGCAGCAGTCATTGCATAGAAATAACTCATTTTGATGTTAAACCTAAAACTCCAAAACTTTGAACTAAAAAACGAGGGTCTTCCAAGCGTATTTTGGGGATCAAACTGGGGGGTACAGACCTTTTAGGTTAGTACACGTCTAGATCTCGGAAAGACGAACGTTTTGGCTGGTATTGGGTTCCGTAACTCCAAACGGTTTGCAAGTTACGTCAGTTTTAGTGAAGGTCACTATTCTGCCAGCGGACCAACAATTCCAGCGGATCAATCTCCGTATCAGATAAACTAGCGGATCAAAATTTGTTCACCGGATCAAAATAAGTTCCAGCGGACCAGATATCTTTGGCGGATCAGATTTTGATACGGCGGATCAAAACTGGTACGGCGGACCAGAATTTTCAGCGTATCACACTGGTACGCTGCAACTGCCGCGGATCAGACTGATGAAGATTGCCGGGGCGGATCAAACGGCGGACTAAATGTTCAACCGGCGGACCAAATGCAAATGAAGCTGAAATTGGCTGATTTTCACAGATTTCGACAATTGAAGCTAGAAACTGGATCAGTATGATGCGAAAACACTCCAGGAACATCCAAAAATCATTTTTATCCTCGGAATCACTCAGAATTATGAAAATTTGATGAAAAACGTAGAAAACCCAAACTTTTTCTCTCTAGAATCCGAAAAACTTACCAAATCACAGCAGTAGAGCAACCTGGAATGCTCTGATACCACTTGTAGAATCTCGAGATGATCTTACTACTGCATGATTCGGTAATCGGATAGCAACGAGAAAGTAAATAAAGCTTTGCTTTATTGATTCACTTAGAGGTTACAAGCTAGAGAGAGAAACACACTCAGTTTACACACAGTTAAGATGTTGCAAATGACAGAACTTTTTAACTCTCTTTAACACTGACTATTTATAGTCACTTAGTCAACAGGCCAGCGGACCACCAGCGGATCATCTGATACGCTGTACCAACTGATCCGGCGGATCATGTGATCCGGCTAGATGACTATCTGATTCACACAGAATCTCTAGATTAGATACAATACACGAGACACACGCTAGCATAGGAATATGCTTCTACAGTGGCAGTCTAGACAAATCTTCTGGGAATACTTCAGGAAAATCACGAACAATCGGAACATCCTTCAGTAGTTTCTCCTTGGGCTTCTTCTCAGTGGCGTGAGCTAAAATAGCGTGATAACCTTTGCGATGATACTTTCGCGCCTTCATGCAGGTTATTATTTTGAGCATGGTTCCACTCTTCTCGCCTTGAATGGCTAGAGTTTCACCGCTTGCCAAGGGTATCCTGACTTGCTTCTTGTGGCAAATGATCTCGGCGCATTTCGCAGATTACAAATCCATGCCGATAACGATGTCGAAACTTCCCAATTCCACGGGCAGCAGGTTGATGTTGAAAAAATGATCGGAAAGGTGTAAAGAATAACCGCTGTAAATCTTGTCAGTCTCAATTAAGCTACTGTCTGCTAGTTCTATGGACTACTTACTGTCTAGCATGCGGGGAGCATTAGATATAAAGTATGTATATTTTAGCGCATATCACCGATAGAGTAACATTACATCGCAGAAGAATCGTTCCTCAAACAACTACACAAGATGCCTATATATAGACTTATAACCTGCGAAATGTCACACATTTCACAGATTGTAAGTGACTAACATTTTACAGACTACTCTTTGCGAAATGTTTCGTACTTATCACGAAGTCTAAGTCAAAACAAAACACTCCAATACAACCTAAATGCAGCAACCTAATAATATATCCCAACAGAGGCACACATATCTCTAGCAGTCCTAAACAATTTGACCAACAAACTACAACGATCTAGCATTCTTATAAGAGCTTGCACAACATCATGGGACAATGACTTTCTATCAGACGAAGAAAAAGAACCTAGCCAATTAGAAATATCGTTAGTTGTATCGTATATATAATGTTGTAGAAAAGTTGGCATTTTATAAGATTTCGGGCACAACGACCCTAACCAATGAGACACATGACCAGCCACATTAAAGACAAACGGGCCTCTTCCATTGCTTACAAAAAAGTCAATTACAACCCTAAAAAATGTCAATGAAAACATGGAGTTGTAAGCATGGACACTTGCAATGAAAGACATGTTGTTGAAAAGTTCTTTAAGAACAGGCTGTGGGTTTATGGGATATTTGATTCGAACATGGCCAGCCCTACAACATATGATATACCTAGGACACTGGCCAGCTGGAGTAGAACGCAGACGTTCATCATACCAGAAAGATGTGCCGCAGAATTCACATATTTGATAACAACAACCAAGGTCCACATAATCATCATGGTGAGGTTGCGAGGAGGAAGCCACTGATGAGCTTGCAACGCTATTGCCTAAACATAGACGCTTACGCAGTACAGGATTAGTAGACATGGCAATAAGCCTTCTCAAACTAATAAAACATGCCTAACAATAGACATGGTTATAAATGTATTGAATCTAATAAAACAACACCAACAATATTAAGATTCATAAACAAATAAGGCTTACTCACATATTAGAAAAATCATGAATTCAAGCAAGCACTCACTTCACATATAATAATTTGATATAAATATATAATTGAATAAAATTCAATTTCGTTATTTTCTATTACTAGTATTACTGTAAATCTCTTGCATGGAGGAAAGGGACCTTAGTCCCTTTTAAAAGATGTTTTTTGTAATAAATTATCTGATGCGTGGGTTATTCTATGACAACCCGTAAGTTTTCCAAGTCAAATTATATAAATTATCGCTTAATTTACTAAAACTATATGCATACATCTGTGTTAGTTAACGTAGATAACGTGTTATGCAACCATCCGTTAGTCTTGGCGTAACCTTACATTATCATTTCGACGATCGACTTTAAAAACAAGGATATTATATATATGATCGGTGGAATTTTAATAATAAGAAACATTTCACAACAATATATGTAATCTAATATAAAAATAATTTTATATTATCTCGTCACCTTTGTAGTATTTTATTATACGTGTAAAGTTCGTAACACTATTTGACGTAAAATAATCAATAAACGATAACGTTTATTCATTTATTTATCTACTAAATAATAAAACATCTTAATGTTTAGTATTTTTATAACGGAAAAACATGAGTTTTTATATAAAATAATTTATGTAAACGTCTATCACCACTCAAAACCAAATCATGTTTAAACATGACTTGTTTCATTTCTTTTTCTTAAATCCAATTCGTCACCTTGAACCCGACCTCCACCATGCACGTCCACGCCATGCATGATCAAAACCCTTGTCACCTTTGAGCCTAACACGACCCGTCCCTCAATCACGGCTCAAACCGACACCCGAACCACCTCTCCATCGATTTCTAGTAACCATCCACCAACTTTTCTTAATCCTTGATTAATCTTCCAACCATAGAGCAATAAATATTCATATTTGTACCTCATTATCATAATCACCATCCTACATAACCTTAAACCTCCCATCACCTTTTGTACCACCTTCCACCACCCTAACACCTAGTGTTGTACCACCACCTTTGACCTCACCCACATCCCTCCTTGCTCCCTAGAACCAGCCCCCTTGCTCCCTCTCCCTCTCATGGTTTTGACCACCAAAACCGCCACCCACACCCTAGCAACCAAACAAATCCTTTACTTGTTTTTATTTCCTTCTTTTGTGTGCACCATATATAAAGAATATTATAAGAAACCCTAGAGAACATCACATTTGCTCTCACCACATTAACACACACACTTTGTCTCCCTCTTTCCCTCATCTGGCGCATCTCTCTGTCTCTAGTTTTCCTTCAACAAATCACACAATACTTGAAGATCAAGACTTCTAGGAGCAACAAGGAAGCAAGAGAAAGCCTCTCAACCCTCCTCCACGTTTTCTACAAGTTCGTAAAAATCCATTTTCTTACTTTTTCTCTAGGTTTTCATGTTAGATGATCTCATTGTATGCATCTAACACTCCAACATCAAGTCTGGGTTAAAATGGTGAAAGAAACTTGTATTTTTCTTCTATGATGTTAGTAACCTACATATTTGTTCATATTATTGTTAGATCTAGTAAATATTATGTTTCTACTAGTGATTACATGTATTTTGAACCCCTCATATACTACATTATATAGATCTAGAGTAAAACTAGTGTTATGATGCTAATATGTGTACAACAGAGAGGACACCTGTCACACCCCAGACAAATGATTGGGTGTGAGCGAGATGGAACCATAGTCACAGATATACAGAACAACTACTACTAAATTCAAACGTTAATTAAAACATAATATCATTAATTGTTGCAGCGGAAAGAGTGGTAAACGATATTGTCTTACATTTGAACTTTAAAAGTCAAGATTCATTATTGAAAACATAAAGTAGTTATTTAGGATAGATTGGGACTAGGAATCCAACGAAGCGGGTCCGAATATAAAGGCGAAGTCCCATTTGTACGGCTTCCATGATCAGCTTAGTTACCTGAGAAATCATGAGTTTAAGAGGTCAACATAAAGTTGGTGAGGTTCACAGGTTTAGGACTCAATAGTAAGATTGTAAAACAGTTTTCAGGAAACTCATAATGTTATATTGGCTTACTGTTGTAGTTGTATGATCTCACCTGAACCTTGATTTCAAATACTAACGGTTTACCCACCCATGGTATCCTCGCCCGAGAGATACCGAACAGGCAAGAATAACTGACGTGTACCCCTTGACAATATACGAAGTCAGGATTGGAGCTACCAAACCGGGCAGGGTTGTCAACCCAAATAGATCTATTCACTAGTTATCGTTTCAAGCATAACTAATTGAAATCAACTAATGGTGGGATTCAGTTGTACTAACGTTTATAACGATAAAGTACCAGTTGTTGGGCAATCAGTAAGAGAACAGATAATCATACGGCTAACAGGTAAACCATAACATAAAGTTAAAACATTTTATCAGTTCATGATTTCTCCCACATAAGTGTAAAACAGTTGTAAAGAAAAGGGGCCGTGAAACTCACTTAATTCAGCGGTAATGATGAATTGCCGCGTGGCAACTAGCAAGTAAATTCCTAATAAAACATAAGACAACATGCATAAGGGTCCACATAATCATTTGAGTAACGAACGTTACCCAAATGATACCGGTCAAGTCTTGACGTATAATCCCGTTTGTAGCGTTTTGAAAACCCGTTAGTTAATCAGTTTACAAAATCAGTAAATACGAATGTTCACGTATTAAGGCATTTATGTAAATAAATACAAAGAATGAACATGCGATAACGTATCATGAAGACCAGCTCAATCAAGTATTAAACATCGTTTTAAATAATAATATTTATTATTATTTTTATGTTCGCTCGATCGATTGAATAATTACTCGTGTTAAGTTATAATATATATAACTAGAGTTGATAATTATTATTGAAATAATTATTCTAACTTGTCGAAATAATATTATTAAATTATTACAAGTTAAATGATTTAGCATAAGTAGGTAAATATTAAAAGTTATTTAATATTTAAATCATGTTAAGGAAAATTAGGGTTTTGAGTTAATATAAATATAATTATCATTGAAATAATCATATTTACAAACCAACATGATTTTAACTCAAATTAGAGTTTCTAAAATTCAGAAGGATAATTATTTGTTGGAAAATTTATTTGCGATTCGACACGTCGTAAGACGTTTTAAATTGTTTTAAAGATTTCGTTTTGAGTCAAACGTTTGAAAATAAAACATTTGTTCCGATTAAAACGTTTTGATTATTTTGATTCTTTTAAAATAATCAAAAATGTTTAAAATATGTTTTTCATAATTTCTATAAGTCTTTTATTTTTATTTTTATAAAATCATTTTTAAATAACTTTATTTATCAAACAAAGTTAGGGTTTTAATAAAAGAGTTTTTATAGAAATTCATTAACATAAATGTTTTCATTTTTGTATAAATCCAAAGTTTTATACTTTTTGTCAATTATTCAAAAATATGATATTCTATCATTTTTGAACATAAAATATATCTATATATATTTTATCCATTTTATTTTTATAAAATCCCAACAAGTCTTTTAATTCTTGCCTTTTAGAATTTATATTTTTATAAAATGTGACCATTTTATATAAGTTGTGTTAAATGGTCAATTCTCATGGTTTAGAGATCCAAGTAATTTATATAAAATTACTAGTTTTAATATTAATCCATAAAATTCATTTAAATGGTTTAATGTTAACATTTTATGTCCAATATTTTTACATAAACATCCTAATGTTCAAGTTAAGTCCATACATGTCTCTAATCACTATCTAGTCCATGATAATCATCATTAGCAACATATTAGTCTATATGTTTGATTTTTAACAACATAAACCATAACTAACAATTCTATCATTTTATGTCACAACATAGACATGTTTGATTTTTAACAATTCTATCATTTTAGTCTATATGTTTGATTTTTAACAACATAAACCATAACTAACAATTCTATCATTTTATGTCACAACATAGATATGATTATAACAATTCTAGTGAACCATAACATGCTAACAACAATGTTTCTAATCCATCAACCCATGCAAAATATAGTAATTAACATGAAATTACTAGATGATTAAACCAACACATTAAGTTAGTTAAATGAATCATAGGTTTTTGTTTTAATTCAAAAACACCTCATTGTTTTAGAAACTTGTAAGATGATCAAGATCATTAGGAGAAACAGAAAAACTTAAGATTTTTAGAGTGTTAGATTGTCAAGACTTAGACTTGTGGCTCATTTGGGTTGATCAAAGTGTATAAAATCATAGAAGGAAATGGCTCAAAAGAAAACTCACCAAGTGAGAGTGTTAGAAAAACAAGTGGAAGGAGAAGGTGGTGGCTCGGGTTGTTCACGGCAGTGGCTAGCAGCGGCACAACAGCAGCAGTTTAGCGGCGGCAGGAGGCAGTCACAGCAGCAACAACACGTAATAGTAGGGTGGTGCTTGTTTGGTTGACGAGGGGAAGAAGGGAAGGAGGAGAAAAGGTGGCAGTGGGTGACGGGTTCCACAGCAGCAGCTCAGGGGCTGGGGGTGGTGGATTACAACAGCAGCATCGCAGCTGGGTGGAGGTGGTAGTAGCTTGGGACGGTTGTGGGGGTTTACGGGCTGTCGTGAGGTGGAGCAGGGAGGAGGGGAAAGGAGGTTGTGGTGGTGTTTGGTGGTTTACCAAGAAGAAGAAGGAAGGGGGTGGGAGTGGCGGTTCATGGTGGTGGCGGCAGTTTAAGGTGAGGGTGGTGGCTCATGGTGGTGGTGGTGGTGAATGGCAGTGGTGGTGTACTTGCCGGCTGCAAGAAAAAAAGAGAGAGGGAGGGAGTTGGTTACGTGAGGGTGATGGGTTGTAAGAGAAGTTGGTGGTGATGATGTGCACAAGTCTTCACTTACTATTTACCAATGATAAGCTAGTGTAGGTTATTAGGCTTGGAGTGTTGGCCACACTTTCACCACAATTGACTAACTCCAATTCTACTAATCATTTTTATAAAAACTTCATGTGTAGGTGACTTGTTTGTATAAAACTTGTCATGTTTAATAAAAATGGTCTTGTATTGTGCAAATTTTATAAAGTATATAAAGGACTTGAGAAATAAAATAACCCCTTACTTTTATATTTAACTAATGGATAAAATTAATACAAGTCCATGGCTAATTTTTATAAAAAATATGAAAGGTGATAATCATTTTATAAAAATTAATACAAGTTTGATGGGTTTAATTTATAAAAATAAACCCATTGGTCTTTGGGCTTTATATTGGGCCAGAACATTTAAACGAAAATATGACTAGGCCGGTCCGTCGGTTATGGGCCGAACGGGTCCAAACGGGGGCACCGGTTCGAGGCCCGGGCCCGTTATGCATCGGTTGAGGTTGCGGGTCGCCACGATCATTCGGAGTATTATGTTTGAGTAATGGGTCAAGGTTTCGGGCTCGGTTTTATCGTTTTAAGCTTATTGGGCCTATTCCGCCATGTCGGGCCCAATTGGGTGATCGGTTGGAGTTTGGCTTATGTCTTGACAACAATTTTAGTTTGTGATGTTTTTATTTCATAAAAACAATTGTTTAAGTCGGTTATAAAAGTTTTTCAGAAATCAGTTATGCTTTTCATTTTTTCAAACGGGTTACGGATAACGTTTTCAGTTTGTCAGTTTGTAACAGTTTTAAGCTCGACCGTTCATATTGTTTAAAACCGAATAGTTTTAGACGATCGGTCGCTTATCAGTTTGACGTGTCAATTTTATAAACGTTCGACACCAGTTCCGGATAAAATGTAAAAATACATTTTATATTTATTTTTCTTGTTATTGAAGTTCCATGATTGACACATGAAATCATTATGTTTTTAACGGGTATACGCTTCTGGTACAAACGCGGGATTAGGTTTACGTCATCAGTTAACAATCAGGCACAATAATTTAACAGTTTAAACAGAAATCAGATCAGAGAAAGCATAATTTATACTTAATTAAAAGTCAAAGTAAATTGTTTGACCTGGATTTCGGACGAGGTGTCACAACAGCACATCATATTCTTGTTCATTCTTCTACTATCCCATCTCAACATCCTATCCTGCGTAGGAACTTTATTCTTTAAAATCAGCCACATGTTAAACGCATGCTTAGGAATGCAATGAGATAATAACACCACACGAGTCCACCGAACTTCAGGAAAGCGCAAACGAATGGAGTCCCAATCAACCAAAGCAGAAAATTCACCACTATAATTACCCGAGACCCAAACTATCGTGTCAGAAACACCCGAATGGAGGACCGACAAGTCAACCCCCAACGAATCCCACCCATTAGGGACCCCATTCACAACCAGATCAGCTATAGAGGCTGAATCATGTAAACGAGCACTAAACACCCTACGGTGTGTAATATACTACCATAACGGCCCAATATCACTCCATCTATCATACCTAGCCGACGAAGAAGTCCCATCACCAACCAGAACCCTCAAAAATGGACGAATCACCAGACAAAGCAACAAGATCTTACGCCAACTCCAATAACAATTTTGAAGGATAATTAGGGTTTTGAGTTATTATAAATATAATTATCATTGAAATAATCATATTTACAAACCAAAATGATTTTAACTCAAATTAAAGTTTCTAAAATTCAGAAGGATAATTATTTGTTGGAAATAATTATATACGATTCGACACGTCGTAAGACGTTTTAAAGATTTCGTTTTATGTCAAACGTTTAAAAATAAAACATTTGTTCCGGTTAAAACGTTTTGATTATTTTGATTCTTTTAAAATAATCAAAAATATTTAAAATATGTTTTTCATTATTTCTATAAGTCTTTTGATTTTATTTTTATTAAATCATTTTTTAATAACTTTATTTATCAAACAAAGTTATGGTTTTAATAAAAGACTTTTTATAGAAATTCATTAACATAAAACGTTTCCATTTTTGTATAAATCCAAAGTTTATATTCTATCATTTTTGAACATAAAATATATCTATATATATTTTATCCATTTTATTTTTATAAAATCCCAACAAGTCTTTTAATTCTTGTCTTTTAGAATTTATATTTTTATAAAATTTGACCATTTTATATAAGTTGTGTTAAATGGTCAATTCTCATGGTTTAGAGATCCAAGTAATTTATATATAATTACTAGTTTTAATATTAATCCATAAAATTCATTTAAATGGTTTAATGTTAACATTTTATGTCCAATATTTTTACATAAACATCCTAATGTTCAAGTTAAGTCCATACATGTCTCTAATCACTATCTAGTCCATGATAATCATCATTAGCAACATATTAGTCTATATGTTTGATTTTTAACAACATAAACCATAACTAACAATTCTATCATTTTATGTCACAACATAGACATGTTTGATTTTTAACAATTCTATCATTTTAGTCTATATGTTTGATTTTTAACAACATAAACCATAACTAACAATTCTATCATTTTATGTCACAACATAGATATGATTATAACAATTCTAGTGAACCATAACATGCTAACAACAATGTTTCTAATCCATCAACCCATGCAAAATATAGTAATTAACATGAAATTACTAGATGATTAAACCAACACATTAAGTTAGTTAAATGAATCATAGGTTTTTGTTTTAATTCAAAAACACCTCATTGTTTTAGAAACTTGTAAGATGATCAAGATCATTAGGAGAAACAGAAAAACTTAAGATTTTTAGAGTGTTAGATTGTCAAGACTTAGACTTGTGGCTCATTTGGGTTGATTA
Organism: Deinandra increscens subsp. villosa; assembly: GCA_039602395.1. Classification (NCBI taxonomy): domain Eukaryota; kingdom Viridiplantae; phylum Streptophyta; class Magnoliopsida; order Asterales; family Asteraceae; genus Deinandra; species Deinandra increscens. The sequence goes on from JBCNJP010000009.1 coordinate 13,833,590, forward strand.
AAGTGTATAAAATCATAGAAGGAAATGGCTCAAAAGAAAACTCACCAAGTGAGAGTGTTAGAAAAACAAGTGGAAGGAGAAGGTGGTGGCTCGGGTTGTTCACGGCAGTGGCTAGCAGCGTCACAACAGCAGCAGTTTAGCGGCGACAGGAGGCGGTCACAGCAGCACGCAATAGTAGGGTGGTGGTTGTTTGGTTGACGAGGGGAAGAAGGGAATGAGGAGAGAAGGTGGCGGTGGGTGACGGGTTCCACAGCAGCAGCTCAGGGGGTGGGGTGGCAGATTACGGCAGCAGCATCGCAGCTGGGTGGAGGTGGTAGTAGCTTGGGACGGTGGTGGGGGTTTAGGGGCTGTCATGAGGTGGAGCAGGGAGGAGGGGAAGGGAGGCTGTGGTGGTGTTTGGTTGTTCACCGAGAAGAAGGAGGAAGGGGGTGGGAGTGGCGGTTCATGGTGGTGGCGGCAGTTTAAGGTTAGGGTGGTGGCTCATGGTGGTGGCGGTGGTGAATGGCAGTGGTGGTGGTGTACTTGCCGGCTGCCAGAAAAAAAAGAGAGGGAGGGAGTTGGTTACGTAAGGGTGATGGGTTGTAAGAGAAGTTGGTGGTGATGGTGTGCACAAGTCTTCACTTATTATTTACCAATGATGAGCTAGTGTAGGTTATTAGGCTTGGAGTGTTGGCCACACTTTCACCACAATTGACTAACTCCAATTCTACTAATCATTTTTATAGAAATTTCATGTGTAGGTGACTTGTTTGTATAAAACTTGTCATGTTTAATAAAAATGGTTTTGTATTGTGCAAGTTTTATAAAGTATATAAAGGACTTGAGAATTAAAATAACCCCTTACTTTTATATTTAACTAATGGATAAAATTAATACAAGTCCATGGCTAATTTTTATAAAAATATGAACGGTGATAATCATTTTATAAAAATTAATACAAGTTTGATGGGTTTAAATTATAAAAATAAACCCACTGGGCTTTGGGCTTTATATTGGGCCAGAACATTTAAACGAAAATATAACCGGGCCGGTCCGTCGGTTATGGGCCGAACGGGTCCAAACGGGGCACCGGTTTGAGGTCTGGGCCCGTTATGCATCGGTTGAGGTTGCGGGTCGCCACGATCATTCGGAATATTATGTTTGAGTAATGGGTCAAGGTTTCGGGCTCGGTTTTATCGTTTTAAGCTTATTGGGCCTATTCCGCCATGTCGGGCCCAATTGGGTGATCGGTTGGAGTTTGGTTTATGTCTTGACAACGATTTTAGTTTGTGATGTTTTTACTTCATGAAAACAATTGTTTAAGTCGGTTATAAAAGTTTTTCAGAAATCAGTTATGCTTTTCATTTTTTCAAACGGGTTACGGATAACGTTTTCAGTTTGTCAGTTTGTAACAGTTTTAAGCTCGACCGTTCATATTGTTTAAAACCGAATAGTTTTAGACGATCGGTCGCTTATCAGTTTGACGTGTCAATTTTATAAACGTTCGACACCAGTTCCGCATAAAATATAAAAATACATTTTATATTTATTTTTCTTGTTATTGAAGTTCCATGATTGACACATGAAATCATTATGTTTTTAACGGGCATACGCTTCTGGTACAAACGCGGGATTAGGTTTACGTCATCAGTTAACAGTCAGGCACAGTAATTTAACAGTTTAAACAGAAATCAGATCAGAGAAAGCATAATTTATACTTAATTAAAAGTCAAAGTAAATGGTTTGACCTGGATTTTCGGACGAGGTGTCACATTCTCCCCCAGTTAGAAGAATTTCGTCCCGAAATTCAGTTCTTGATCACTGGTTGACTGCGACGTTTCCGAAAAGACGAGGGTACTTACGACGCATTCGATCCTCGCGTTCCCAAGTGTACTCCGGACCTCGTCGAGAGTTCCATCGCACTTTAACAATGGGAATGCGGCTATGCTTCAGTCTCTTGAGTTCTCGGTCAAGTATCTGGACAGATTCTTCAACAAAGTGGAGCGTTTCGTCAACTTGAATTTCATCAAGTGGGACGACAAGCGTTTCATCAGACAAGCATTTCTTAAGGTTACTAACGTGAAAGACATTATGCACACTGCTTAGCTCTGCAGGTAGACGTAGGCGGTAAGCTACGGGTCCGATTGTCTCAGTGATTTCAAATGGACCAATGTAACAAGGGTTAAGCTTTCCTCGTTTTCTGAACCGGATGACACCTTTCCAAGGTGATACTTTTAACATGACGCGATCACCCTTTTCAAAGGACAAGGGTTTGCGACGGTTATCGGCGTAGCTCTTTTGTCTATCCCTAGCAGCCTTCAGTCGGTTACGGACTTGAAACACTTTCTCAGTCGTTTCAAAGATCAGTTCTGGACCAGTCAGTTGACTGTCACCGATCTTAGTCCAGCAAAGTGGAGATCTGCACTTTCTTCCGTAAAGTGCTTCGAACGGAGCGGCTTGGATGCTAGTGTGATAACTGTTGTTGTATGAGAATTCGGCAAGTGGGAGATGCTCATCCCAATTAGGTCCGAAATTGATCACACATGCACGTAGCATATCCTCAAGCGTCTGGATCATTCGTTCGCTTTGTCCGTCGGTTTGGGGATGGTATGCGGTACTCATGTCAAGGCGAGTACCCAACGCTTTCTGGAGGGACTTCCAGAAGTTCGCAGTGAAACGGCTATCACGATCGGATATGATAGATATAGGTACACCGTGACGAGAGACGACTTCCTTCATGTAAATCTTTGTCCGTCTTTCCATAGTATCGGTTTCCTTAATCGGCAGGAAGTGAGCGGATTTCGTCAGTCGATCCATTATTACCCAGATAGCATCACAACCAGATCTAGCTTTAGGCAGCTTGGTGATAAAGTCCATAGATATTTCTTCCCATTTCCATTCCGGAATGATCGGGTGTGTCAGTAGTCCGGACGGTTTCTGGTATTCGGCTTTGACCTTTGAACACGTAAAGCATTTACCGACGTAGGTGGCTACCTCGGCTTTCATATTAGGCCACCAAAAGTGATCCCCCAGACCATGATACATTTTGTCCGATCCTGGGTGGATGGAATATCTTGATTTATGGGCTTCATCGAACACGAGTTTTCTCAAACCTCCAAAGCTAGGTACCCATAGTCTATCCATAAAGTTCATGGTTCCATCAGGCTTTTCAAGCAGTTGTTTCTCCATGCCACGCAGGCATTCGTTCTCCAGGTTCTCAGGATTAAGAGCTTTGATTTGAGCGTCACGAACTTATGATGTGAGATTCGAGCGTGTGGTCATACTTAATGCTTGAACACAACGCGGTTTGGCATGTTCTTTCCTGCTTAAAGCATCAGCTACAACGTTAGCCTTGCCCGGGTGATAACGAATCTCACATTCATAATCGTTAAGCAGTTCAACCCAACGTCGTTGTCTCATGTTTAGCTCTTTCTGGTTAAAGACGTGTTGGAGGCTCTTATGATCGGTGAATATGACGCACCGAGTCCCATAGAGGTAGTGCCTCCAGATCTTGAGGGCAAAGACAACGGCTCCAAGTTCTAAGTCGTGAGTCGTATAATTCTTCTCGTGAATCTTCAGTTGTCGAGAGGCGTAAGCAATGACTTTCTCACGCTGCATCAGTACGCAGCCCAAGCCTTGATGCGAAGCATCACAGTATACAACGAAATCGTCGATTCCGTCTGGTAAGGATAGGATTGGGGCGTCGCAAAGCTTTTGCTTCAACAACTGGAAAGCAGCTTCGGTTTTATCATCCCAGATGTATTTCTTATCTTTCTGAGTCAGGGCAGTAAGGGGCTGGGCTATCTTAGAAATTTTTTCAATGAATCGGCGATAGTAGCCAGCGAGACCTAAGAATTGTCGAATCTCGGTTGGGGTCGTGGGAGTACTCCAATCTTTGATTGCTTCAATCTTAGTCGGATCAACATGAATACCTCGGTCGTTGATCACATGACCCAAAAAGTGTACTTCACGAATCCAAAAGTCACATTTGGAAAACTTCGCGTAAAGCTCTTCTTTCTTCAGCAGTTCTAAGATGAGTCTCAAATGTTCTTCGTGTTCTTTCTTATTACGCGAGTAGATAAGAATATCGTCGATGAACACGATGACAAATTTATCCAAGTATGGTTTGCACACGCGATTCATTAAATCCATGAACACGGCCGGTGCGTTGGTCAAACCAAATGGCATCACGAGGAACTCGTAATGACCATAGCGTGTTCTAAACGCTGTCTTCGAGACATCTTCATCTCTAACCCGTAGTTGATGGTACCCCGACCTTAGATCGATCTTGGAATAGAAGCATGATCCTTGAAGTTGATCAAATAAGTCATCAATCCTCGGAAGCGGGTAACGGTTTTTCACAGTCAGTTTGTTCAACTCTCGGTAGTCGATACACATCCTGAACGTTCCATCTTTCTTCTTCACGAACAGCACGGGAGCACCCCATGGGGAGTGGCTTGGACGAATGAATCCCTTATCTAGCAACTCTTGTAGCTGGCTAGATAACTCTTGCATCTCAGATGGTGCCAGTCGGTAAGGGGACCTAGCAACGGGGGCGGCTCCGGGTGTTAGGTCGATACGAAACTCAACCTGTCGTGTTGGAGGTAGGCCTGGAAATTCTTCATGAAAGACTTCCGGGTATTCGCAGACAACCGGAACGTCTTTGATACGCTTCTCCTTCAGTTTCTTCTCAGTGACATGAGCTAAAATGGCATGACTTCCTTTGCGGAGGAATTTTCGTGCCTTCATAGATGATATGATATTTAGTTTGGTTCCACTCTTCTCGCCTTGCACGTCAGAGTGTTACCATCTGCTAATGGCACTCTAACCATCTTCTCATGACACACGATTTCTGCATGATTCTTTGCTAACCAATCCATTCCAATTACTACATCAAAGCTACCTAATTCCACAGGCATCAAGTCGATACAGAAAGAATGGTCGGAGAGTTCTAACGGGCAGTTCAGGTAGATAATTTCAGTTTCTATCAAATCACCATTCGCTAATTCTACGGTGAACTAGTGTCTAAGGCAACAGGAGTAATTTCAAGCAACTGACTAAAATCAGTAGACACAAAGCTTCTATCGGCACCAGTATCGAATAAAACAGAAGCATAATGGTTGATTAGTAGAAACGTACCCGTCACCGTGTTGGGGTCACGCTGGGCATCTCCGACATTGATCACGAAGGCTCTTCCCCTATCCTGGTTAGCATCTTGATTCTTTATCTTCGGGCATTCACTCTTGTAGTGCCCAGTAGCTCCGCAACCGTAGCAAGTACAGTTTTGGGCAGTCGCGTGCTACATGTCCCTTAACCTTACAGATGTTACAGTAGACATTACCACAATCCATAGTGTGGTGAAGGTTGCATTTGGAGCACAGAGGAGCAGTACCGGTGTAACCGGTTTTGCGGACAGGATATGAAGGAGCAGTGGCGGCATAGACCCTTGCCGGTGCGGTTTCCTTAACTGGGGCTTTCTCAGGATTCTTATCATCGCGATTCCTCCAGAATGGGCGCTTCCTCTTGTTATCAGGTTTCTTGCTTGATGATGGAGTGGCACTAACATCGGAGGGCTTGTTCTCAGACGCTTTCTTTCCAAAGTTTACACCTTGACGATTAGCTTGGTAAATGAGGTTGTGTGCCATACGCACAGCATCCTGAAAGGTCTGAGGATTCGAGGAAAGGACATTTCCCTGAATGTGTGGTGCAAGTCCCCAGATGTAGCGTTCGATCTTCTTGTACGGTGGAGTGATCATTGTAGGACAGAGGTGAGCAAGCTCACGGAACCTCTTAGTGTATCTAGCAATGTCGGCTCCATTCATGGACAGATTCCAGAATTCAGATTCAAGTTTCTGCAGTTCCTCCCTAGGACAGTACTCATCACGCAGCAGTTGTTTGAGTTCGTCCCATGACATTTCATAGGCTAAGTCAGTTCCCATAGCATCAGCATGGGAATTCCACCAAGTCAGTGCACTATCAGTAAACGTGCAGGTGGAATACTTCACCATGTACTATTTAGGGAAGTTGCTAATACGGAAGACTGACTCCAGCTTTTCAAACCAGCGAATTAGACCAACAACACCTTCAGAACCCTTGAAGTGAGTGGGTTTGCAATTCATGAAGTCCTTATAAGAACATTCACGAGGGTCGCGTGCTCCAGCGTCAGTGTGACATTGGGTAGTAGCAACAGCAACGGTTTCTGCAACGCGTTGAGCAATCATCTCCTCGATATCAGTAGAACTCATGGCTGGAGGAGGTGAAGTGTTTCTGGTGGTTCGGCGTCTAGGCGGCATGTTTTCGCTTTAAGTTATCAATGGCAACATAAAGGGAAAAGTTAGATCATATGTAAGTGAGGTTTTACATGCACGAGAATAACAGCCACGACATACATCTACAGTACCATGATATGAAACGCACAAGCACAGCCAAGAAACATGAAATAGCAAGGAGTATGGTTCGCGAGAGAACGATCACGGCACAATGATAATAACAGAAATAACAGTAATCATAAACATGGCAAACATATACAACACGTCATAAACATAAACATACTACCATTACATTCCACCATATTATCCGATAAAACATACAATAACAAAAGAGGACAAGTTTTTAAGTGTCTTGGGCACGCAGTCCCATAATACATCACTACAAAATATATAAATATGTTTCATCGCTAAAATGGTGGGTCAAAAGCCTAGATGCTAGGTAAGTCATCTAAAGGGGTGGTGGTGGTCCAGGGGGTCCAGGGGGTCGGATCAAGGAAGTAGTGATCCTGGAGGTGAGGTCCAAGAAAGTGAACACTCGCCTCGCGAATTCTTCTAAGACGGCAAGCCGGGCTTGGAAGGATTCGTTGGCCAACACTAGAGCAAAGTTGACCATGCACACATTGCTCATGTGAGCGTGCAGGGACTCCATGGCTCCCTGGGAAGCGACCTGAATGCGCTCTAGCTCAGCTACGCGGGCCACTAACACAGTGAATTCAGCCCGCGTGGCGAGCCTAAAGATATCGTCGTTCAGGACGGCGAGACTCCGATCGTGGCTACGAACATGTGCCACGAGCAGCGGAACAGTATCCGCTATAGGCTCTCTTGTGAGGATGGAACATCCTGCCCTAGGGTGGCCGGAAGCGCCATCCCTAGCAGAGGAGTCACTTGGCTCGTAAAGGCTAGGTACTCCCTCAACGGCCCTCCACGAGGCTAGCTGCCCCGGGATCCAGGCAAGGTGAGGGTGATCAGACGCGCTGTGCCGCTTGGGCACATGCTCATCTGCAGGGCTCTCAGCTGCCCTGCGCCGGGAAGGGCCAGCTCCCGTCCCGGGTGTGAATCCTCGCCTACCGGCAACTCGAAAGGGTCGGTAGGTGCGTACAGAACGTTGTCTGCGCGCAAAGAGGACCATGGTGCGTGTAGCACCAGCAGCAGTGGCAGCAGTAGCTGCGGCCGCACCGCTAGCAATAGCGGTGGGCGAGGGGTTGTCTGATGTGTCGTCTGAGACCCTTAGTCGTAGGGGCCTCAGGAAGCTCGATGGGATGGTCGACAGCCGGACAGTACCAACCGTTGGTATCTCAGCCTCAGGGCTGGATGGCATATAGTCTTCAGGTGATGGAGAGTACTCCGGCACCACTTGATCATCTCTGCTGGAATCGGAAATGCTGATAACCTCTTCCGAAGAGGAAGTCATCACTGCGATAATATTCCATCAGAGAACAAAGTTAGTACCATGATAATAGCATTTAAAACAAAGATATAAATGCATAACAGAATTGATAACTCATGTATATACAAAGCATAAGTTAACATAATCAATGAGTAAGGAAGTGGTCTTGCGTGCAAAAGGAAGCTTCGGAGCCGGTCATAGTCCAGGTTGGGTTTTAGTTAAAGTCTTTAACCTGGTTCGCTATAACTGCGGCTCTGATACCAATCTGTCACACCCCGGACAAATGATTGGGTGTGAGCGAGATGAAATCATAGTCACAGATATACAGAACAACTACTACTAAATTCAAACGTTAATTAAAACATAATATCATTAATTGTTGCAGCGGAAAGAGTGGTAAACGATATTGTCTTACATTTGAACTTTAAAAGTCAAGTTTCATTATTGAAAACATAAAGTAGTTATTTAGGATAGATTGGGACTAGGACTCCAACGAAGCAGGTCCGAATATAAAGGCGAAGTCCCATTTGCACGGCTTTCATGATCAGCTTAGTTACCTGAGAAATCATGAGTTTAAAAGGTCAACATAAAGTTGGTGAGGTTCACATGTTTAGGACTCAATAGTAAGATTGTAAATCAGTTTTCAGGAAACTCAGAATGTTATATTGGCTTACTGTTGTAGTTGTATGATCTCACATGAACCTTGATTTCAAATACTAACGGTTTACCCACCCATGGTATCCTCGCCCGAGAGATACCGAACATGCAAGAATAACTGACGTGTACCCCTTGACAATATACGAAGTCAGGATTGGAGCTACCAAACCGGGCAGGGTTGTCAACCCAAATAGATCTACTCACTAGTTATCGTTTCGAGCATAACTAATTGAAATCAACTAATGGTGGGATTCAGTTGTACTAACGTTTATAACGATAAAGTACCAGTTGTTGGGCAATTAGTAAGAGAACAGATAATCATACGGCTAACAGGTAAACCATAACATTAAGTTAAAACATTTTATCAGTTCATGATTTCTCCCCCATAAGTGTAAAACAGTTGTAAAGAAAAGGGGCCGTGAAACTCACTTGATTCAGCGGTAATGATGAATTGCCGAGTGGCAACTAGCAAGTAAATTCCTAATAAAACATAAGACAACATGCATAAGGGTCCACATAATCATTTGAGTAACGAACGTTACCCAAATGATACCGGTCAAGTCTTGACGTATAATCCCGTTTGAAGCGTTTTGAAAACCCGTTAGTTTACCAGTTTACAAAATCAGTAAATACGAATGTTCACGTATTAAGGCATTTATGTAAATATATACAAAGAATGAACATGCAATAACGTATCATGAAGACCAGTTCAATCAAGTATTAAACATCGTTTTAAATAATAATATTTATTATTATTTTTATGTTCGCTCAATCGATTGAATAACTAATCGTGTTAAGTTATAATATATATAACTAGAGTTGATAATTATTATTGAAATAATTATTCTAACTTGTCGAAATAATTTTACTAAATTATTACAAGTTAAATGATTTAACATAAGTAGGTAAATATTAAAAGTTATTTAATATTTAAATCATGTTAAGGAAAATTAGGGTTTTGAGTTATTATAAATATAATTATCATTGAAATAATCATATTTACAAACCAAAATGATTTTAACTCAAATTAGAGTTTCTAAAATTCAGAAGGATAATTATTTGTTGGAAATAATTATATACGATTCGACACGTCGTAAGACGTTTTAAAGATTTCGTTTTATGTCAAACGTTTAAAAATAAAACATTTGTTCCGGTTAAAACGTTTTGATTATTTTGATTCTTTTAAAATAATCAAAAATATTTAAAATATGTTTTTCATAATTTCTATAAGTCTTTTGATTTTATTTTTATTAAATCATTTTTTAATAACTTTATTTATCAAACAAAGTTATGGTTTTAATAAAAGACTTTTTATAGAAATTCATTAACATAAAACGTTTCCATTTTTGTATAAATCCAAAGTTTATATTCTATCATTTTTGAACATAAAATATATCTATATATATTTTATCCATTTTATTTTTATAAAATTCCAACAAGTCTTTTAATTCTTGTCTTTTAGAATTTATATTTTTATAAAATTTGACCATTTTATATAAGTTGTGTTAAATGGTCAATTCTCATGGTTTAGAGATCCAAGTAATTTATATAAAATTACTAGTTTTAATATTAATCCATAAAATTCATTTAAATGGTTTAATGTTAACATTTTATGTCCAATATTTTTACATAAACATCCTAATGTCCAAGTTAAGTCCATACATGTCTCTAATCACTATCTAGTCCATGATGATCATCATTAGCAACATATTAGTCTATATGTTTGATTTTTAACAACATAAACCATAACTAACAATTCTATCATTTTATATCACAACATAGACATGATTATAACAATTCTAGTGAACCATAACATGCTAACAACAATGTTTCTAATCCATCAACCCATGCAAAATATAGTAATTAACATGAAATTACTAGATGATTAAACCAGCACATTAAGTTAGTTAAATGAATCATAGGTTTTTGTTTTAATTCAAAAACACCTCATTGTTTTAGAAACTTGTAAGATGATCAAGATCATTAGGAGAAAAAGAAAAACTTAAGATTTTTAGAGTGTTAGATTGTCAAGACTTAGACTTGTGGCTCATTTGGGTTGATCAAAGTGTATAAAATCATAGAAGGAAAATGGTTCAAAAGAAAACTTACCAAGTGAGAGTGTTAGAAAAACAAGTGGAAGGAGAAGGTGGTGGCTCGGGTTGTTCACGGCAGTGGCTAGCAGCGTCACAACAGCAGCAGTTTAGCGGCGACAGGAGGCGGTCACAGCAGCAGCACGCAATAGTAGGGTGGTGGTTGTTTGGTTGACGAGGGGAAGAAGGGAAGGAGGAGAGAAGGTGGCGGTGGGTGACGGGTTCCACAGCAGCAGCTCAGGGGCTGGGGGTGGCAGATTACGGCAGCAGCATCGCAGCTGGGTGGAGGTGGTAGTAGCTTGGGACGGTGGTGGGGGTTTAGGGGCTGTCATGAGGTGGAGCAGGGAGGAGGGGAAGGGAGGCTGTGGTGGTGTTTGGTTGTTCACCGAGAAGAAGGAGGAAGGGGATGGGAGTGGCGGTTCATGGTGGTGGCGGCAGTTTAAGGTTAGGGTGGTGGCTCATGGTGGTGGCGGTGGTGAATGGCAGTGGTGGTGGTGTACTTGCCGGCTGCCAGAAAAAAAAAGAGAGGGAGGGAGTTGGTTACGTAAGGGTGATGGGTTGTAAGAGAAGTTGGTGGTGATGGTGTGCACAAGTCTTCACTTATTATTTACCAATGATGAGCTAGTGTAGGTTATTAGGCTTGGAGTGTTGGCCACACTTTCACCACAATTGACTAACTCCAATTCTACTAATCATTTTTATAGAAATTTCATGTGTAGGTGACTTGTTTGTATAAAACTTGTCATGTTTAATAAAAATGGTTTTGTATTGTGCAAGTTTTATAAAGTATATAAAGGACTTGAGAATTAAAATAACCCCTTACTTTTATATTTAACTAATGGATAAAATTAATACAAGTCCATGGCTAATTTTTATAAAAATATGAACGGTGATAATCATTTTATAAAAATTAATACAAATTTGATGGGTTTAAATTATAAAAATAAACCCATTGGGCTTTGGGCTTTATATTGGGCCAGAACATTTAAACGAAAATATAACCGGGCCGGTCCGTCGGTTATGGGCCGAACGGGTCCAAACGGGGCACCGGTTTGAGGTCTGGGCCCGTTATGCATCGGTTGAGGTTGCGGGTCGCCAAGATCATTCGGAATATTATGTTTGAGTAATGGGTCAAGGTTTCGGGCTCGGTTTTATCGTTTTAAGCTTATTGGGCCTATTCCGCCATGTCGGGCCCAATTGGGTGATCGGTTGGAGTTTGGTTTATGTCTTGACAACGATTTTAGTTTGTGATGTTTTTACTTCATGAAAACAATTTTTTAAGTCGGTTATAAAAGTTTTTCAGAAATCAGTTATGCTTTTCATTTTTTCAAACGGGTTACGGATAACGTTTTCAGTTTGTTAGTTTGTAACAGTTTTAAGCTCGACCGTTCATATTGTTTAAAACCGAATAGTTTTAGACGATCGGTCGCTTATCAGTTTGACGTGTCAATTTTATAAACGTTCGACACCAGTTCCGGATAAAATATAAAAATACATTTTATATTTATTTTTCTTGTTATTGAAGTTCAATGATTAACACATGAAATCATTATGTTTTTAACGGGTATACGCTTCTGGTACAAACGCGGGATTAGGTTTATGTCATCAGTTAACAATCAGGCACAATAATTTAACAGTTTAAACAGAAATCAGATCAGAGAAAGCATAATTTATACTTAATTAAAAGTCAAAGTAAATTGTTTGACCTGGATTTCGGACGAGGTGTCACAACAGCACATCATATTCTTGTTCATTCTTCTACTATCCCATCTCAACATCCTATCCTGCGTAGGAACTTTATTCTTTAAAATCAGCCACATGTTAAACGCATGCTTAGGAATGCAATGAGAGAATAACACCACACGAGTCCACCGAACTTCAGGAAAGCGCAAACGAATGGAGTCCCAATCAACCGAAGCAGAAAATTCACCACTATAATTACCCGAGACCCAAACTATCATGTCAGAAACACCCGAATGGAGGACCGACAATTCAACCCCCAACGAATCCCACCCATTAGGGACCCCATTCACAACCAGATCAGCTATAGAGGCTGAATCATGTAAACGAGCACTAAACACCCTACGGGGTGTAATATACTACCATAACGGCCCAACATCACTCCATCTATCATACCAAGCCGACGAAGAAGTCCCATCACCAACCAGAACCCTAAAAAATGGACGAATCACCGGACAAAGCAACAAGATCTTACGCCAACTCCAATAACAATTTTGAAGGATCCGAATGTCCCAAAATTGCCGAGAGCGCAAGTGGAAAGAGTAAACCCAAGCAACCCATAACGACTCTCGTTTGGACAATATACTCCAAATATGAGTAGCCATAAGCGACCTGTTAGTATCTCTTAACTGACGGATCCCCAACCTCCCTTCAGACTTCGAAACTCACAAGGTTTTCCACGGCACCTTAGCCCGACCATTATAATCCGGCCCAATGCCCCACAAAAAATCACGCATTTTCGCCTCGAGCTCTTCGATTATACGACAAGCGAAAATAAAAATAGACGACCAATAAACCTGCATCGACATCAGAACAGACCGAACCAGCTAGAGACGGACGGCAGCAGACAGGAATTTATTTAGCCAAATCGAAATTCTAAAATTCAACCTGTCAACCAGAATACTACAATCATTATAATGAAGCCGGGAAGAAATAAGAGGAACCCCTAAATATCTGACCGGAAGCACCCCTTCAACAAACGGGAGAACATCAAGAATAGATGCCTTTATAACATCTTGAACTTTACAAAAGAACACGGTCCTCTTCTGCACACTAGGCACCAAACCAGACATCATTGTAAAGATATGCAAAGACATGAGAATACTCTTAGCCGAATAAAGATCCCCGTGAGCAAACAAAAACAGGTCATCAACAAAACACAAGTTAATAATTCTCTATTTAGCACATTTATGATGCTACCCGAAAGCAGGGTTCACTTCCCGTATTCTTCTACAAAATAACAGTGAAAATCTCCACAACCATAGTAATCAGGTAAGGAGAAACCGGATCACCTTGGCGAAGGCCACACTTGTCCCTGAAATAACCATGAACATTACCATTGATGGAGATGGAGTAAGACGGGGAGGTAACACAAACCGTTATCCAATTCACCATAGTCTCATGAAAACCAAAACCCCTTAGAACACTCTCCAAAAAATGACCAATTGACTGTATCATACTCTTTCTGAATATCCACCTTAAACGCACACCTCGAAGGGCCATACTGCCTATGGTAATTATGCATAAGCTCCTGAGTAATTATGCAAAAAATAAAAAAAACGGACACTTTACGGGCCCGAAAAAACCATTTTTGTAAAGATATACATATAAAGGTCACAACTGATTTGGAACACTTTTAGAGGCCTAAAATAACTCAAGACATGTTTACAAAGTGTTTTGGTAAGTTACAAAGCCTTAGAACGAGTCACAAGATCAAAACCGGCTAAATCGGACACATACCGGCAAAACCAAAAAAACTAGGAAAGTGAACTCTTGAACTTGTATATTCTGATTTGTTATGATCATTATGATGAAAATAAATGTATATTTATATATGTGGTCAATTGCCTTAGTCATTTTTGGAGAAAAACGGTGAAATACGACTAAAACTGGCAAAAGCGTATTTTGACTTTTACCATTGAAACTGGCAAAAGCGTATTTTGACTTTTACCATTGAAACTGTCGTTTCTTCCTATAAAAGTTTTTTAAACTTATATAATATTTGTTTGGAACAATAAACTATTCCTAAACTAATATTTATCATGAATATAATTAATATTTTAATTATCGCGCAATAAATATTTATTTTCAATAAATATTACCTTAAGGTCAACGATGTCGTATGTTGTTATCGGGTTACCATAACGCCAAGACTTGACAAACCAAATTGGAGTGGCTTAGATGTCAACCCAATTTCTATATCCTAAGATGTATTATACGTTATATAGGACTGCTTACTTGTTTCCGCCTTACTGTCCGAAATCGTATCATTCAGGTGAGTTTTCATGACCCCTTTCGTTTAACTGTTTTAATACTTGGGGGAGAATTCATACAACTTAAATCATTTCCTGAAAAATAGATTAATCGTTACCTTATTTATTACATGATATTTTCTAGTCCAAACCTTATTATACCATGCTTGTTCATGCTATGATGAAACCCCACTATTAGTTGAATCTGGTTAATTTACAAACAGAAATGATGACTCGTGAATATATCTATTGAGTTAACGCCCCTGCTCTGATTGGTAGCTCCAATCCTGACTCCGTTTCAATAGTCAAGAGAGTACATATACTTATGTTGGCCATGCAATATTGTTGGACATAGTACCATGAGTGTAATCAGTTAGTTTCGGTATTCAAGGTTCATGGTAATTTATAAAAAAATATCTAAACGAATTGTCAAACGATGGAATTATTCAATCAAGCTTTGTTATCAAACTTTTACATGCATGCTATCTAAACCTGTGAACTCACTAACTTTATGTTGACTCGTTTTAGTATATGAATTCTCAGGTGATTGATTTCTGCTGCATACTGGACTGCCTAATTTTGCTAGGACCTGCATTTTGTCGTTTGGGAGTCATGGTCAAACTTAGCTACTCTTTTGAAGATTTCATTACATAACGCCTAACGGTGTCATGTCCTAAAATATTTTTGAATGTAGTTGTTTTGTAACAATTAAAACAACATACTTTCACTACTATTTCCGCTGCTAATTAAATGAAACTCCATATTATGACTTAACTAAACTTTCCAAACGGCTCTAGTTGTTTAATCATCCAGAGGTCGTTCTATGTAGCCTGACGCTTTCGGTGATCACACAGATCGGGGAGATTCTCGCATTGCTCGAGCATGCATGATTTATCTAGTAGATGTTGACATATGGGGATCTATTTTACCCCAAATTTTGTAATGTATTGACTCTTGTACTACTGTGGAATCGTGATTTATCCACCGAAACCAATGTATTTTTTATAAGAATTGTTTCAGACAAGACTGTGTATGTTATGATGTATGTTATGATTCTTAATTAATTATGTTGTGATGTATGATTCTTCTTATATATATGTGTGGTTGATGTGTATCGTGATATGTATGGTTGTTATTATAATGGCTTACTCTTATTTTGCCTATGTCAAATTAGAATCATGCCCAGACGCGCTACGAGAGCTAACAGGAACCCTCCTCCTCCGCCTCCACCTCCGCCTATGGATGCTGCTGCCATTGAAGAATTAGTCCTCCAACGTGTGATTGAAGCACTCGCTGCTGATAACGCAGAACTATCTACTGCCTCCGATGGACGTCGCTCACCTACCGGTAAGTTAAATCCACGATTAGATTGAAGATCAATGAATATCAATAATAAAGGATTGTTTTTAAGAAGCTTTGGTCTAACCTTACAGGTACTCGAGACTGTAGCTACAAGGAATTCATGGACTGCAAGCCTGTTCACTTTAAAGGCACCGAAGGTGCAGTCGGACTAATTCAGTGGTTCGAGAAGACCGAGTCTGTCTATCGCATGTGTAATTTCCTTGACAAGTATAAGGTCAAGTACGCAACTTGTACCTTCAGTGAAGGTGATCTGACCTGGTGGAACTCTTACGCGGAATCTTTGGGTCAAGATCTTGCCTACGCCATGACGTGGGACGATCTGAAGGTGCTCATGAAAGATGAGTACTGTCCCAGGGAAGAGTTGCAACGATTGAAGTTGAATTCTGGAATCTCACTATGGTCGTTGCTGATATAGCTGGGTATACACGACGTTTTCACGAGTTGGCACACCTGTGCTCCATGTGGTTACCCCTCTATACAAGAAGACTGATAGGTACATCTGGGGACTCTCTCCCCTCGTTCAAGGTAACTTTATGTCTTCTAACCCCGCTACTCTCGAGAGTGTTGTGCGATTGGCCCACAGCTTGACCTATCAAGCCGTTCGCCAAGGCGCATCGTTTGCAAAGAAAGCTACTGAATCCAAACCTGCCATTATCCCTTCCACCTCCTTCGAAAATGTTAAAACTTCTCACAAACGCAAACGTGGTCACAATTAGAAGAAGAAGAAACCCGCGGAAATTCCTGTTGCGGAAGCTCCGAAAGCCATCAAGGCTTACGTAGTTTCTGCCCCTTCCGCCGATGCAGAAAGAATGGTTACACCGGTAATCCGCCCTTGAGTAACAAGTGTAACCTACACCATATCCTATTGCGGAAGCTCCGAAAGCCATCAAGGCTTACGTAGTTTCTGCCCCTTCCGCCGATGCAGAAAGAATGGTTACACCGGTAATCCGCCCTTGAGTAAAAAGTGTAACCTACACCATACTTTGGACTGCAGTAACATATACTACAAGAATTACAAAGCGAAAGGCCACATTTACCGGGAATCTCTGAGTCGTAACAACAAAACTCAGACAATGAATACCTGCTATGAGTGTGGAAACACTGGTCACTTCAAGAGTGAGTGTCCCAAGCTGAAGAGACCAGGAACTGAAGTCGCCCGAGGAAGAGCGTTTCTTCTAAACGCAACAGAAGAAAGACAGTACCCGCACACCGTTACGGGTACGTTTCCGTTAAATTACCATTATGCATCTGTTTTATTCGACACCGGCACCAATAGAGCTTTGTGTCTAGTGATTTTAGTCCTATCCTTTGTATCACACCTAGGACATTAGATGCTAAGTACTTAATCGAATTGGCCAATGGTAAACAAATAGAAGCACGTGAAATTCTCCAAAATTGTATATTGGATTTATTAGCACATAAGTTCCTCTTAGATCTTCTACCTGTCCAACTCGGAAGCTTTGACGTGGTAGTAGGAATGGATTGGTTATTCGCGAATCGAGCAGAAATAACTTGTCACGAGAAGCAAGTCAAGATTCCCCTAGCCAACGACGAAACTTTGACCATTCAAGGAGATCGTATCGATACGAAGCTCCACATCATTTCGTGCATAAAGACCCAGAAGTGCTTGCGAAAGGGTTACCCTACCCTTCTAGCGCATGTATCTTCCAAGAAATCTGAAGAGAGAAAGATTGAAGATGTCCCAATTGTACGAGATTTCGCAGACATATTCTCTTCAGACCTACGTGGCCTACCTCCGCCTAGACAGGTAGAATTTCAGATCGATTTGGTTCCAGGAGCTGCTCCAGTTTCCCGATTCCCGTATTGATTAGCTTCATCCGAGATGAAAGAGTTGTCGAATCAATTACAAGAACTTCTTGACAAAGGCCTCATGAGACCGAGCTTCTTACCTTGGGGAGCCCCCGTTCTATTTGTTAAGAAGAAACACGGATCCTTCTGTACGTGTATCGACTAGGGGAACTAAATAAGCTAATAGTAAAGAACCGGTATCCTCTCCCGAGGATTGACGATCTATTTGACCAAATTCAAGGATCAAGATTTTATTCCAAGATTGACTTATGATCTAGTTACCACCAACTGAAGGTTCGTGATGAGGATATTGCTAACACCGCTTTCAGAACTCATTACGGTCACTACGAGTTCATGGTCATGCCTTTCGGGTTAACCAACGTGCCTGCCATATTCATGGACCTCATGAATCGGGTGTGTAAACCCTATCTTGACAAACTTGTTATCGTGTTCATCAATGATATCCTGATCTATTCCCGTAGTAAGGAAGAACACGAGCTACACCTCAAACTTATTTTGGAATTGCTTAGAAAAGAGAAACTGTACGCCAAATTTTCAAAGTGTGAATTTTGGATCCGAGAAGTACATTTATTAGGGCACGTAATCAACGATCGTGGAATTCATGTTGACCCCGCGAAGATTGAAGCAATCAAAAGTTAGAGCCCTCAGACTACCCCATCTGAGATCCGACAATTTCTTGGTCTTGCCGGCTATTACCATAGGTTCATCGAGAACTTCTCCAAGATAGCCCAACCCCTAACCGCTCTGACCCAAAAAGAGAAGAAATTCATTTGGGATGATAAGACCGAAGAAGCCTTCCAGACCTTGAAGCAGAAGCTATGCGACACACCTATTCTAGCCATACTTGAAGATACTCACAATTTTCTGCGTTTACTGTGATGCATCTTATCAAGGCATTGGATGCGTGTTAATGCAACATGAAAAGGTCATAGCTTACGCCTCACGTCATTTAAAAGTTTACAAGAAGAACTATACCACTCACGACCTAGAACTCGAAGCCGTAGTATTTGCTCTCAAGATATGGAGACATTACCTATACGGCACAGAATGCAAAGTCTTCACCGACCACAAAAGTTGTTGATACATAGTTCCTGATCGTCATGTGAAGTATCAATACAAGACAAAGTCATGCATGTTAGCTGGAGTCCAAACCCTTGGCGAACTCCAAGTTCGGACAAGCCCGAACATGTCCGAACCTGAGGTTCGGACCATCGGGTTTCAGCATTATAAATAGCATGTCTTGTGTTGTTTTCTGGAACAGACTTAGAGCTTCTAGGTCATATCTTGTATGTGAACTCTGTGGTCTAATACAAATCCTTTTGTATTTACTCATTGTGTCATCCTCGTTTAGCATAGATTTCATTACGACTAAGTAGACGATCTACCGCTCACGCATTTTCAAGGGGTATCAGAGCATTTGGTTTGCTCTACTGGTCAGAAATCTGTGTTTTTCAAAGTTTTGGGTCAAAATTTCAAAGTTTGCGAATATGTCATTTATTTTTGAGTTCTTTTGATCATTTCGAGTATTTGTTTCGGTGAAAATCTTATTTCTAAACAGTTCTATGGGTTTTACCTGAGTTCCTGTCAAAAATCTCGTTCAAATTCTCACAAAATCGCAAAAATGGTGTCAAAAGTATTCGGGTTCGTTTGAGGTTCGGACTACACTGAAAATAACCGCTCCGAACTCTAGGTTCGGACAACGTTCGGTTCTTCTTTTGGTTCGAAGAGAGTTCGGGTCACGTTCGGACTTAGTTTAGCTGAGGTTCGGAGGACGTTCGGAACAAGTTCGATTGGATCATCCGAAGTTGGGATTCGGAAGGAGTTCGGATATTTCTTGTTCGGTTAAGGTTCGCAAGAAGTTCGGACGAGGTTCGGAACAGATTCGGAAGAGGTTCGGGTGAACAGTAACCAGTTTTGCAAACTGTCTGATTTTCAAATGCATTAAGCTGATTTTTCATAAATTGTTCGAAAATGAGTGCATTACAAGCTAGTCCTATGATACCTACATTGAAGAAATAGGAAGATTATCATGAATGGAAAGTTGATTTTGAGATTTACATCAACAAACATTTCAAATATTTTTGGAAGATAATTGATAAACAAGTCAAATGGCCTACTGATGCAAGAGGAGATGTAAAAATCCATCGATATCTTTGTCTAGAAGAAAGGGATTATACAAATAATGAAACAAAAGCCAGAGACATTATTAAAACTGCACTTTCAAAAGACTTATTTCTTGAACTCACAGTAGGTTATACTGCTAAGGATAAATGGAATGATTTGCAAGAAAAAGGTGAGACATATGCAAACATTCAGACTATGGAGGATGGCTCAGATTTTATTGATTCTAAATCATATGATTCAGCATCGAGTGGTTTGGAATCAGGAATTGATAAATTTTCAGACAAAAGGATTGTGATATTGTTTTCAAGACTGAACAAATTGATGGTTGTGTCATTGATTATGATTCTGATTCAAAACAAGCTCGTGTGTTATATATGACAAAGGGGATGAAAGTGACATAGAAGAAGTTCAGAATGAAATTTTTTTTGTATGTTCAAAGTGTGCGGAACTTGCTAAGATTAATAAGACTTTGATGAAAGAAAAGAAAGGTTTGGCTAAAGAATCTGAAAAAGCTAAAGCTGAAGCATTAGATGTTGCTCAAGATTTTGAGAATTTGAAAACAGTTATCCGGTTCAACAAAAGTACTAAAAGGCTAATGCTCTTGTGATTGAATCGGCGGCTACTATTGAGAAACTTCAGAACAAGATCTCTATGCTTCAAGATGAAAATGTTCTTTATCGTGATAAGAATGAAGTTTCGACAAAAGATATTGAGATTTACAAAAAGAAAAGAGAAAGTGTTCTTGAAGAATTGTTTGCTGAATGTGAGATCCGTAAATTGCAAACATATGAATATGATGAGCTCAATGCAAAGTTTATCAAGTCACAAAAAAAAATGTTTGATGCTCAACAGAAAATCTCTGAACTGAAGTTAGAAATTTTGGAGTTAAAACGGAAAGTGAAGAATTGCAATTTGTCACCGACATTGCTGAATTTCTTATACAAACATGATCGGAGTGAGGATAGTTCTAAGAAGGATGATATTCACATGGTTCCTCAACCGGTAGATTTATCTGAAGTTACATCTGCTCCACTTAATCATAAAGATGAAATGCAAGGTTATTCAAAGTTTGCCACTCCATCAAAGAAGAAGAAATCAAAGTCTGAGAAAAAGCACAAGCGATTGGGTGAAGCTCCGAAGTTTAACTCAAAGTCTACATTTTTGGAAAATAAACAGATTTGTGATAAAGTTGCTTCTAGTATTTTCTCTACAACTAAAGAAGAAATAGCATTGATTCAGAAGAACAAGTTGAAGGATATTAAAGCTAAATTTACTAGAGAAGCTAAAGGGAGAGATGTTTCCGGTTCTCCGTCTGGATCTACAAAGGTTTCTGGATTCAAGCATAAAGGTTTGGGTTATGAAGTTAAGGATGTCTCAGTGCAATAGACAACAAAGAAACCGAAGACAATTGTTGTTCAGCCTGTTCATCATCTTCAGCAACAACCTAAAAAACAATTTGTTAAACCTGTTCAGACTCAGCAAAAGCAAGTTCATTAGCAGAAGCCAAATGTTTCTATATCAAGAAATCGATGTTATCATTCTGGAGGTTCGTCGAGTGATTCTTATTACTTACCACAAAGACCATCTCCTAGGTATGATTCATCTAAAAGTTTCTTTGATTCATTTGCTTATGATCATTCTTTTGTTTACTATAATTCACCTACTGCGAATCATAGTTGGAAACCAAAGAATTTTTTCAAATTCTTACCAAAGTTTCGTGAAAGAATTTGTTATGCATGTCGTCGACCTGGACATCTTGCTGCTGATTATCCGACGACTGCATATGTTCACCAAAATGATAAATATGTGGATAACAAAGGTCAAATTTTTGATGAACCATGGTCTCCAAAAGTCAAATCAACTCGTAAGCCGTCTTGGTCTAAACCGAGTATGCCAATTGATATTGATTCTGGTTCTGATAAAAAAATTAAACTCTCTCAAAGTATGGAAACCAAAGGTTGTTTCCAAGGCCAACAACGACTATGTGGAAGACACTGGGCCACCCGAAGTTGTTAAATCAGGTCGATCCCAAAGCATCTAATGTTTTATTTGGTGTCAGCAGGTATTTTAGGAAGACCTTTCGGTGATTGGAAAATTGCCGATTGTGAAATATCTGTGATAACTTAAACTGAATTTCCAAATCAATCCTATTTTCAAAATGCTAAACGGAAAGTATTCGTGTTGGTTGATAAATTTCTGTTTTGTTTTTCACTCCGTCTCATTTTGAGGGGGAGTTTGTTTTTACAAAAATACAAAAATAGTGTGTTGTTTTTCAAATGTTAAAATGAAAATCTATAAATAGAGTTGTCATTTTTAGGGGGAGAAATTTAAAAAGACAAAAACATTGAAAAATGAGAAATTTCTATCCGACATGATTGGGAAATGATGGTACATTGGCTTACATCGTCTGACTTGCGGATACAATAGATGAAAGAGCCATAAGGCAAATCAGAAAGTATTCAAATGTGATATACACTAAATCTGATGCTTGACCTAGTGGACAACATCTTGATGCATATCTCATGATATATCAAGAAAAAGATATGTGAAAAATAAAATGAGAAGTCACTGTGTATACATGTGTTCTTTTTGCAAAGATTTAAACTTGTTTGATTTTCTTTATTTTGTCAAACGATCGGACTTTCTCTGCATGCTCACAAGGCCGACCTGGTCGCTATTCGTTTGACGTTCTGCTATATTTTCATTGGT
>JBCNJP010000009.1:13856488-13952450 GCA_039602395.1 Deinandra increscens subsp. villosa
ATCACTGGTCCCGAACTAATACAAGAAACGACTGACAGAATTTCTCAAGTTCGTGACAACTTACTCGCTGCTAGAAGTCGTCAGAAAAGCTATGCTGATAAACGACGAAAACCCCTTGAATTCAAAGTCGGCGATTTAGTCCTTCTCAAGGTATCCCCTTGGAAAGGAATCGTTCGATTTGGTAAGAAAGGGAAACTAGCACCTCGTTATGTAGGTCCATTCAAAATTCTCAAAAAAGTTGGTAAAGTAGCCTATCGACTTGAACTACCTCCAGAGTTAGCCAATGTTCATCCTACGTTTCATGTGTCAAATCTTCGCAAGTGTCTAGCTGATGAAAATCTTCATGTTCCTCTTGATGACATTCGTATTGACGAAACCATGCAATTCATCGAAAAACCCGTAGAAATCATGGATCGCGAAGTCAAACAACTCAAACGTAGTCGCATACCGATTGTCAAGGTTCGTTGGGAGTCTAAACGTGGACCAGAGTTTACCTGGGAACGTGAGGACCAAATGAAGACAAAATATCCTCATCTGTTCAGACAGTCTTCTCGAATTTAATTTCGGGACGAAATTTCCTAAAGTAGGGGAGACTGTAACACTTCGGTTAATCCATTTGTAAATACCCGACCCGTTTCCTATCATGGTTGATAATCAATAAAGAATCATTTCACATCTTATATTGTTATTTCATTTATTCTATGATTAAATCCTTTAACCACAATATTCGTGACATTCGATGTTTCAATTTATCGCAAATTGAATCTATAACTCGATCGTTTTTGTTATTTATGCAAAACCGGAAAACTCTAGCATTCTAAATATGTACAATACTTGTGGGTAATACTAGTCATACACACAAGTAAATATATATGAAGCTTCGCAAAAGTTCGCGGTTTAAAACAAAAATAGCAAAAATACGAGTTTTCGTGTGATTTCGGTATTAACTGGGAGTTCGCACATTCCAAAAATTCTCATTCTATTATTTCATAACATTATATTTAATGAATTCTATATCACAAATCAATATGGTGAATTATGATGAATTTTAATGAATTTTGGTGATTTTTCATAACTTTTAACAAATAATATCAAATAAATATATATAAATTATATATTTTATACCTCGTTAAACGTATCCCGAATCTCATGAATCTTAAGAAAGTATTCTAATATCATTTTGAACTTAAAACATTAGTTACATCGAAAGATATAAAGGTAAAACTCACAAAACAAAAGTTGAGGGACTAATTGTGTAAATTTTTGAAAGTTATAAAACGCACATATTTGTATATCATCGAGCATGTTCCGAGCCTTAAAAACTTTTATAAACATGTTTTATAATAATTTGGTGCATAAAATAACAGTTTCGGAGAAATCTGGGGCTTAAAATGTAAATATAAACTAGAGGGATCAAAACTGTCATTACCTGATACTTGGTCGCGGTACGCGACAGCCTTGGTCCCCCCCCCCCCCTCTCGCGATACGCGTTGACTTGGTCAATAGGAACGAGATCAGCTCGTTTTTTTGGCCGTAAACTTCAACTTGTTGCTCAAGTTTGATCAAGATAACGATCGTTTTACCTTGTCTAGTCACCTAGGACACCTGGAGGACCCTTAGGCGCCCCTAAACACTATAAAAACGCGATCAGATCTCCTTTTAAACTCACCAATTCACTCAAAAACCACCTCAAAAACCCCTTTTTTGGCCGAAATCTTCATCTGCTCAATACGAGCTCCTCGATTCGACTTTGAAGTTGAAATTCAGCAGTCAAGCTCCTTTAGGTATGCTTAACAATAACCTATTTCAGTTTTGTCAAATTCGAATTCTAAGTATGGTTTTTAAATTCATGTTGAAATTAGGGTTCTTGAGATAAATCTTTAATTTTGGGCAATTGGGAAGGTATTAGGGTCTGAATTTTTGAGGTTTACTATGTTTTAACATATATTAAAGAACCCCTAAATCAATTTTATGATATCTAATCATTTTGTATTTTATATAAAATTATGCCAAAACTAGGGTTTTCGGGTCGTTGTTCTGCCAAAATTGGATAAACGGTGTTGAAATAAGGTTCCATAATTTTTTGAATATTATAATATATCATAATGAATAAAACCCTAAGTTTTTATAATTTTATGAATTGTTTTGATATTTATTTAATATTTATGCTTAAATTAGGGTTTTCAAGTCATTGTTTTGTCAAAACTTGATAAACGACAAAAAACTAAGGTTTTGTATTTTCAAGAATGTCATAATATCATATTATGAATAAAAACCTAAGTTTATTCCAAAATCTAGTGAGTTTTGGTAATTATTTAATTATTTTACCAGAATTAGGGTTTTGAATATATTTATTTAATAATAAATAAACCAGAAAGTATTAGGACTTGATTTTTGGTCTTAGAACATATTTATATATATAATAAGTATATATAAGTCCAAAAGTGTTAAATAAATGAAAATAATAAACAAATACTAAAACCCTAATTTACCTATAAAAGGGTAAAATGGTAATTTTGACCTAATCAAATATAACACTTATCAAATACTTAAAACTTGGTTTGTTTTGATTTCCTATATTCATATATCCTATTTGATTCATTAGGATAACCTCTGAGTTACTTACCTTTCACAAATCAGCGATATCTCTTACATCATATCTCCTTATCAAGTGAGTATTCATAGCCCCTTCTCTTTTAATACTTTGGGGTGTAATATGTATTTCTATCTCAAATTCCAAACTCTATATTTACTTCTCTAAAACAAAATGCGAATCATATGCTCGTTATGTGTGTTCTTGATGTGTTAAACTTGTTTAGACCATTGTTGTTGTTGTATTCTATTACACTAGCATGCGTACTCATTAACATACCGAGCCGGGGTAACAATAATAGATCTATTGGTTTGACAACCCATTTGGCCTGCCTAGAGGCGTCAAGTGATTGGAAGCCTAATTGTCAAGGGTTTGATACGCGGTTGTTTACACTATTACAATACTTGTTTATCATATTCTATGAACTTTCACCTAACACATAGATCGCATGCTTTATACTGATATTATGTATTAAACCTATGTTTACTCACCAACTACTTTTGTAGTTGACACTTTATCTTATACATGTTGCAGGTAATCGTGTTTGAGCCAGTATGTGATCACTATAGGATGCTGGACCTAGTTAAATAATGTTTAATTACAGTACTTATGTTCTTATGTTTTGTATGTTTCCTGTTTGTAAAATATTCCAATAAATGAAATAAAAAAGCATGTTAAATATATTTTAACTTTAATTAGTTGTCATGAGCATCTGGACAATCGTCATGCCCCGACATATTCCGCCGTCGGTTGGGGTGTGACATGCACGTCCGCTTTTGATGCATGGACATCTAAATTCCTTATCAAAGAAATTTCATCTCTATAGGAATTAACGGACTGTGCACCGTGACTCTTGCAATTAAGCAAGACTCGTTAGACAAACATCTTTTCAGAACAAATGGTTGTTGATATAGTGAAAACATGTTATCATTCTAAATGACTGATAATTCCAAATGGAACTCAATTTTGATTTTACTTGCCTAAAATCTTCCATTATTGGTTGGTCATTGGATTGAATTGTCAATCCTAAATCAGACTCGGTACTCTGATAGAATAATCATCAGGGTGTCTAGCACGTAATTTCTTTCAAACACAAAGATGATTGTATCATGGATACCATCAAACTCTGGCAGTTTGATTTCATCTTGCTATCTCATGCTAAAGACATGACAATTGGATATTGATCAATTTAGATTCATACTGTGCTTATGAAACTAAATTACTTCGTTCTTGGAAACGAAGTATGTTTGCTAAGAGTTCTCTTGCAAAACAATATCCTAACGGTTTGTAAGAAAGATGATTATAAGAATGCATCGTCTACATAAAGCAAGTGGGAGCATCACCACTAATCCTTATCGAGATAACGATTGAGTGTTGATCTTAAGTTCATTGAAGTTTACCGGATTAATCTCGCAATGAAGCCTCAACTGATCTCCAAGTTTCAAGAGCCACACACAATTGAAGTCATCTCAGGAATGGCATCCTCAGATACATTCAATTTCTTGGAATGAGTCGTGTCATACTAGTTATGAAACGAAACTATCCAACATAGGGATGTTGCATGAGTGTCAATGTAACGGGTTACACAACGACACAAGCTAGAAACCGAATCATCTCAACTTGACTTGATGATGACAAATGTTCATGATGAGTACTCAAGTATACTCACCGAACAACAAGCCATAATATGTGAAAGTTTTGAATAATGAATGTAAGGGTACATTCGAAGAAGGTTAATTTGATTATGTTGATAATCAATTAACATGCCATTGTGATAACACAATAATCCATGTGCATACCAAGGGCACAAGTTTTATCACACGTTCATATTCACTTAAGTACCTTTGATGTTCATAAGAAACACCAAAACTAATGAAACAACTTAAACGGGCAAAACCAAAACACAGGCAAAGAACGTAGCACAGAATTCACAGTTCTATTGATCAAGTTTGATCAATGAGTTAATACTACTATATAGTACCTAAATTCTACACTACATTGATGTTCTACTTTAGTGTTGGGATGTCGAACTTTAACGTTTGCACCAAATCATTCAATCTGATCTAAAGAGTTAGATGTGGATTTCGAATTCTGCAAAACGTGTTCGAATTTTATACGTTTTTTAACATCCATGAATATTTAGTAAAATATTCTAAAACTGTCCGTAGTCGATCTAATTTCTGGGAACAAAACTGATCTATTAAAATTCTGACTCTGGACTCAAAGGGTTGACTCTCCAGACTCACAGACCTCATTAGAAAATGACGTTGTGACGTAAATCGTATCAAATTGTCTTCATGGATTTAATCATAAGACGAATTTGATTAAATGGTATACTCAATATTGTCCTTTGACCTGAGATACATATGCTACCTCCCGTTTGCTGAAGACTGTTCTTTGATTGTAGTATACGTTGTCGCGTAACTGCCAGGAAAGACTACTTTTGGGAATGGATCTGAGGCTTAGTGGGAGCTGTATGTAATCAAGATGGGATTCTGTACTTTTGCATTGATACTACAACAGCTAATCATCGTGGACCCTCTCGTGAGTTCCAAGTGTTAAGCGTAAGGCCTTACCCAAACTTACTGTGTGTTTGCTTGGAACACTTCGAACTAGTACACGAGAAATAGAATGATTGAGCATTAAAAAGAATGAATTGAATCCATGTCTCTTGTTCAATTGATGTCTTATACGGAAATGAACTAACGACTTTGAATTACCATAAGTCTAAACTACAACGCGAGTTTGTAGATATACCTTGGTTACTGACTTGAAGTGTCATAACTGGTTGGGGAAACCATGTGTAGCTAGAACCCGACAACACCAAGAATCCGACCCGGTTAGATCCGTAAAGAGTTACACCGGGGACAACGAGATAAAAATCCGCTTTCTCGGCTAACCGGTAATTTACGGAAATATATATAATTAACTAAATGTTTATTCATGATTAATAAACATTTATTAATTACGAATAATTATCCTTGCGATAATAAAACGGAGAAAAACATTTCGATTTATCGATTAATGTTTTATGGTGAAACAAATAAATAGTTATTTGTGTTTATCATAGTTTACGACATGTGTGTTTATTTATAAAAGATGTTTTATTAATAAATCGTAAACTATGGTGCTTGCTTGCA
The DNA here is from genome assembly GCA_039602395.1 of Deinandra increscens subsp. villosa. Lineage (NCBI taxonomy): Eukaryota > Viridiplantae > Streptophyta > Magnoliopsida > Asterales > Asteraceae > Deinandra > Deinandra increscens. The sequence goes on from JBCNJP010000009.1 coordinate 13,862,222, forward strand.
ATTAAAGAAAAACGAGGAGGGGGCTAGATGCAACTATGTTGCCAATATAAGGAGGGCTAGGGATTAGGGTTTTGGTTGCTCATTCACACCTTCTCCCTCTCTGCGCCACCTTCCAGTGCCACCACCCTCTCTCTCTTTTGTCCCCCTCCTCCACGCAACAACCTCTTCATCTTTTGCCGTCGCGCTTCCTTGGTGGAACCCTAGAAGACGGTGTTAGACGATAAGCGACCGGACGATCCCTTTCGCGTGATTGATCAAGGTAAGATAATCACCATCGTCCCATGATTCACCGTAGGCGACGCCAACCCCCTTTATAAGGTCATCGCCTCCGTCAAACCCTAGGTCGCCGTCGTGACCTAGCGTAGCTCCGTTTCACCACGACGCGTTGTAATCACCACTCACGGTAAATCGTCGCCGTCATAATTTTATGAGTGCGAGCCCTCGTCATAATAATCGTGGTAATCGCCCGGCTAAACCCTAGCCGCCATCACCGTCTCGATTCGATTGGTGCTTGCTTTCCGCTACCACAAACCGTATCGTTGCTATTCTCAACAAATCTGTTTGAGACGGTAATTGCGATTTGCAAATGATTTAATCTGCCGGTTCGGATTGTTTTTCCTAGCGTCATCTTGTTGACCCTCGGTGTCTCTAACGTTGTCACACCCCTAAAAATCCACCCGCGGAATACCACCGCTGGGAGCGTGACAAACCAGGATCGCAGTCCATTAGTTACACCAAACGACCAGTAATTAATAAAAACGTTTCATATTTCATTAAAATATAAATTCAGAGTGTTACAATTTCGGAAGCGTAAATACAATTAAATTATTTATGTAAAAACATCGTCAACCAAAGTGACGTGGCTTGTTCAAAGACACTAAAAGGGTTTCAAAGTCTCATGCATGCGTACTCGTGATACTCGAATATCTGCAACTTGAGAAATAACATGCTAAAAAGTGTCAACACAAAGGTTGGTGAGTTCACAGGTTTATCAGTTCAAAAACAGTTCAAGTTCGATGTAAATCGACTGATCAACATCAGTCTCAGTTCAGTGTGAAACAACTGTTCGTCGACAGTTCAAGTTTAAGTTCAAGGTTGACTGTTTCCACAACAATCAAGTTCATGTTCAAGTTCAGTTTAAAAATCCAGATAATATATCAATAGCTAGCTAGGCTATTTTCAAGAAATCAGTGCACGTTTGACTAGATAAACTAGCTATCCAGTTACTGAAGCTCGACAAGTTCAATTGTGCCTCGTTAAGACTAAGAAGTATATAACACCCGTTCGATATCCAATCGAGTCAGCGCGACTGACCCGGGTGGGGCTGTCAAACCCAGTAGATCTACTAAATAAATTCCCGCTGATGTCACATTGACAGTAACTCTAAAGTGAGGACTTTATCATAAGTGTGCCACTATCATTCAGGTGATATAATTATCTAACAGTTCAAGTGTTTGCATGTTAATCTCCTCCAACAGGATTTAAATAGGTAAAAAGGGGCCGTGAAACTCACCTTAGGTTGCACAGCAAAAGTTCCAGTTAAGCATTACAACAAATAGCAAGAACGGGTCTTGTGAAAGAAATCAGTCACCTAACGAGCATACAAGTATAAGTGTGTGTTCTTACAAAACGACTAGGTCTAGACCAACGGCAAATGGTAAATAATGTCAAACTATGACATGATGACGATTATCAACAAGTCGAGGATGGCACATAGCCAAAATCACGACGATTACGAAAGTCGACGAAAAGTATATTATTGACTAATAATATACGTCCATAAAATCGAACCATAAAATATATATGTATATATATTTCAATTTATACATAACCAATTATAAAATTTTATCTTTATAAAATCTAGTAGTAAAACATTTGGATGTATTATAAATATATATATATATATATATATATATATATCCAACATTTAAAATTATTAATATCGTAAAGACGATAAAAAATACTATTTATATACGCATTTTCCACAAGAAAAAAAAACTCGGTTTATAACCATCAATAAATATATATACTTTTCCAATGCCTCCATTCTATATATATATATATATAATACATTTCGAATACTCCAAATAATATATATATATATATATATATATATATATATATATATATATATTTGTTTAGAAAACGTTTCTTATAGAAAATAACGGTTCTATGATTAAACAAAAATATCTATGCAACCTACGGTTCCAAAATAACATTTCAAATGACCGGTAATAGGTTTTGGGTCAAGAAAAAAGTCCACAAAACAAGAAATAAAATAAAACAACAAAAGTGGAGGTCACCAGGTTCGAACCTGTGACCTCTGCTTCACATTCCTACGCCCAAACCACTGGGCTAGATGCCTTGTTTGGTTTCAGATGAGAAAAGATTGCTTTTGGGTACGTTATGAACAAGGAATCTGGTTTTAAGAAAAATAATAAAAAGCTTTGCGTTGGACAAGGTTCGAACAGGTGACCACGAGGACTGAAATCGTGAGTTTTAGCCACTGCGCTAACTCTAAAGTTTAGGTTTAAAACTAAATTCAATGTTTTTAACAATTCGCGATCAGACATCATCTTCCTCATCCAAAACCCTAAACTCACCGGAGAAGTTCTCCGACCTCCGGAAAATCGCGAAACACCATATTGGACCCAGAAAAACGTGCGAATATGGGGAAGACTACTAACCTCAAAACGGAGATGTCCGATTTCGAATTTTTGACACTGAAATTGAACCCGAAATCGAAAGAATCCAGGTTTCCTACTGCAAAAGGAGTGATGGATGTTATGATGAACTAGATATCGAGAAGATGTCAAATGTTCAAGAATTTCAAAGGAAATTTAATTCAGAAGTGTAGAAAATGATCTCTTATCAGGCGTTTTCTTATAAGAAGAGTCGAACAACCGTATTACGAGAATTGTGCTGAGTGACAAGGCCGAATCGAGTGACAAGATAACATAAGTATTAGAAATCAAAATTTTAATACGAAGAAGAATCATAATATACCCGAGTAGTCTCAGTTATTGTATCCAATGTTAGGAGTGATATTTCCATTTCGTGTCTCGTTTTCAGTTAAGGCGTTGGCATTTATTAATAACCCAACTGAATTGAAGAGAGAGGAATTTGGGTATGAGAAAAATTGGGTGTGCATACAGTCAATCGGTGTCTAGTGTCGTTGTCTAACGAAAATGTAAACGTCTGAATTTTCCTACCAACTAGCAAATAACATAGAATTACACAAGAGTAGTCAAGTTAACATGGGGACCCATTGGTTGATTTCGTACTTTATGGAGTTATTACCAATTAAGTTCACATGATTCACAATAACATTCAAATTCACATTTCATGCACTAACGGTTCAGATAGCATACGAGTTTCTACGGAGATTTCTTTTAAAGGTTGATGCGGTCAAAGCGTACTAGCATGCAATCTATCTTGAAGGTTTTACCATACAATGCATACAATTGTCCCAACACCTTATATACTAGCATACGACCTTAACATGGCATATATCTAGCATATAAGTTCATAAACTAACCAACACAACCCATACGATGCAAAGTTGACGGGGCAACTTCACACAGTCTTGTCATTCCCACCGAGGTAGGAGACTTAGGACCTTGTATGGTGTATGGTTTTCATACTCAATCAAGCTAATACATTCACAACGTGTCAATTTATGGTTCCTAACACGTTTCATACACCTAACCAATCATGCAATTATACTCAACTTATTTTTTTTTTAAAAGCATTTCAATAATTAATCAGCTTCTATTCCCTAAACATAGGGTTAGATTCTCAAATTTAGCATGCATAAACACATATGTTTTGTAAACATTTCTCATGAGAAGGTTAGAAGCAAACAAAATATTTATCGTGGTTAAAATGGTTCAACAGTTGCTCACATACAAAAATATAACTGGCAACACACTGATTTTGTGACAAAAGGACTGAGGTCCAAAGAGAAATCCAATCACGAGCTCACAACCATTTAAAAGGTAACACGTAGCAGTTTGTTAAGAATTACTAAATCCTGTTAAGAACTTTTCATGAAATAACATAGACAGTTAGGTTCAAATTCAAGTTGGAGTTTAGTACAACATATCATCATGCATATTACCTTGCTAAAGAATCTAAAAAAATAAGGGCGAAGGTTCAACAAAACAAAAAAAATGTAAACTATGAGGTACCGAATATCGAAAGGTGCTCATCAAGCATTAGCAAATTTAAGATGAAGAGCGCCAACGGCTTAGTTCGTGAATTCTAGTAAGCGATGGGATAACAAGCTTATGATAGTCGCAACCACACATCCCGAGAATGACATGTGAGTTTAAACTGGCACTAGTGAAGATACTAGCAGGGAGGATGCAAATAACATAATGGATAGCATAGAATTTCAGAGAGAAACCTATAGTGTGCTTGGCAGGATTCGGCAAGGAATTCGCGTAAATAGATATCGAGATGAACATGTCAACGGTTATACAATTCAACAGAGTAAACGTCTCGCTAGGGAAATCCTCATTGTTTAAGCTCACCAGTGTGCTCAATCTTCTTGGTGTTCTTGCACTTAATGTGTCATGCTTCCTTTCGTTGTCAAAACATCGATTCAAATGGTCTTCCAAAAGTAAGATAGGGTACAAAATATCTGATCGGGTGTTCCATAGAAAAGGATCGAGGCTATCTCCTCAGTGAATGCCAGAGATTTTTTAAAAACAAAGCAGTCGACCCAAAAGTAGTCTCCCTTAAATGAAAGTCGATGTACTTCTTAACCCGTGCATCAAAATGTTGGAGTTGTTCGTTCGATCATGCAGTTTTTCATTCATAAGAGAAAAATCTCAGGTTCTTAAAGCGTTGATATTCATCCGAGTCAGAACTCACGTAGGAGAGTTTTCAGAAAGCATGGAGTTTGATTATTTCGGGCAGGTCTCTTTTAGTAGAAATACGTAAGGCATATCTATATTCTCAGAGAAAGTAGCATTAAGCAGTTTTGTCGAGGACCTAGTCCCGTTAGATGGAGTTTCTCAAGATGAGGCTCTTGTGTATAACTCTAAAGTCAATCCTTGGTCTGGTACTAGTCCCACATTCAACGTGCCACCAATGCTTATATATAGGGTGTACCGCAGCTAACCCACCACACTACCAGCACCTTGAAAGTGTACCAGCAACCTACCATTACTAGCTATTAGTCAAACAACGGAGGATATTTTCATCGAAAATAGAGGACGTCTAGTTTCTCGCATATGCCTGAATGTAGAGGGGATGAGAGATTAAAACCTTAATATGTCGCCTAAATAGAAGGTGTAAGAGTTTCCATTCACAATACCAATAAGATGCGTAAGGTTTGCTATTCTAGTGAAAGTCGTCGAGAGGTTGACATGCGCAGAGCGAATATCATAAAACTTCAGATTCTGAGGTGATCGAAATTTAAACAACCCACAAGGTTTAAGTTCAAGCTGGGGGTTTTTTAAAGTACGATGAGGATTTGCGTGCCAGAAATTTATCAATAGTTTCTATGACAGGAGCGCTAATAAATATACCAAATGTATGGATAACTTGGTGTACTCAATGCGTAAGAAGGGAAAATGTAGGTCGATGGTACAATAGACAACAAGAAGTTAACACTCAATGGGTGTAAATAGAGTTTCCGTGAAAGGCTTTGCATAACACTGCGATAAAGGCACCAAGTAGTCTCATCATCAATGGTGTTATCTAGTGGAAAAGCTAACCAAAAGTGTAACCCCTTCCAATTCAAAGCTTAAAAGCTTATTCAGGACATAAAGAATTACAATAGCGCGAGAATCAGAAATTGTTGGTTGTTAAATCGTAAAAGGTTCGAATCATGCGGTCAAAAGTCAATCGCACAGGTTCAAAAGGTCAATCGGAATAGCCACTACGTTAGAACTGGAAGTCATTAGTTTGAAAATCAGGAAGGTTTTTTTTTCATTAACATTACCCCCATTAGAGAAAGAAAACATGTTTACGGTGAGGTAAGAATGTTGTACAATCGCGACGTTGTTGTTGGAAACAAGTTTTGTTCTCATAATTGCATCATCGGTATGAATCCTTAGAGGGAACTCCACAGGAATTTTCAGCCAAGAAATTAATTTCAGTGTTCGCGAAGTGTATTTCATATAATTCGCTTATCCAATTTTCATGGGTATTCGCCCGGTGAATGTATATCCCAATTGTCTCACGATCGTAAAGTTTCAGGGATTGATATGGTCGGTAAAGTTGTAAAAGTAGAATCATGGTTAAAGATGAGTCCAAACCAGTCAAAGATTTCATTGAGAGTGCTCGCAGTTAAGGAAAACTTGTCATTGAAATGCACGAGAAAAAGAAAAAAAATTTTCTATCAAGACCAACATTCGGAACATGCTTCAAAAGGGTTCACGAATAGATTAGAATCCAACAGTAAATTGGTAAAACTTGGTACGATACCGTTTACAAGGATATGTGGCTTCAGTAATCCAATTGAGTCCAATACATTCGACATTCAAATGTCATGGGGTTTAAAATAAGATATTGTATCCTTTCCAACCATGAGCTTGCCGTGTCGGAGTCTTCAGGATTTTCATACACTGCAAATTACATTTACGTGTGCACCCATAACTGTAATTTACCCTATATGGTCACCCTAGTTCCTCTTACTTCAGCTACCAGGTATTGTGGAGTACATATGAGATATCCTCAGAGTGGGTATCAAGGATGGGGTCACTAACCTAAGGTTATCTTGACTAGATTCGTTTACAGAGAGAAGTCTCGAGAGCAACGTGTTCGCTTTAATTGGAATGACCCACCCGAAGTGAGTCAGCCAGGAATTTAGCTCAATTAAGAGTATTTGAATAAGATTTTACACAATGACCCAAGCTTAGCTCGAAGAAATAGGATGATTACTACACATACCAACCTGATCACAAATTCGATATATATGAGAGAAAAAAAAACAAATCAGTCAGTACACATCACGTACTTTTTAGTTTATAAGAGTCTCATTCAAGTTGATTCATTCCAATGCAACCATGCGACAGAAACGAGAAGGGAAAGATCTGAGGAGATCAGCGAAAATGTGTAAACGATTCGGATAACAAAGACAGATTCAAGTGTCCCATAGGAAACCACTTGAATCCACACACTGTCGCCACTCCTGAAGTCGAACGGTCCCGCTATAAGCACGTTATGATAATTTTGGCTGAACATTAGAGTTCAGTGGTACAAGTAGGTCAAGCACAACAAGAATCTCACATAATAGGAGGAAAAGTTTGAAGGTATTACACCACTTTCCCTAAGTTCTAGGATAATCCCAAGCAACAACCAACTCGTCATGAATGAATATGTGATCCTTCGGTTCGACTCGACTTCTTGCCGACAAACATGCGAAGTAGAGGGGTACAAGACTCTAAGAGGTTGAAAACGACTCAAGTATAACCGACTCCTCTTTGTGAGTATGAGGAGAGGGATGATGTAAACGACATATCGTAAACTAGGTGCGTGTAGGAATGAGTATCACGATGCATGAGAAAAAAAAATGTTTAAGTGCAACTAATGCAAAACAGTTACAGTCTAAGACGAATCTTAGTTCGCTGTAACCAATGGCTCTGGTACCAATCTGTCACACCCCTAAAAATCCACCCGCGGAATACCACCGCTGGGAGCGTGACAAACCAGGATCGCAGTCCATTAGTTACACCAAACGACCAGTAATTAATAAAAACGTTTCATATTTCATTAAAATATAAATTCAGAGTGTTACAATTTCGGAAGCGTAAATACAATTAAATTATTTATGTAAAAACATCGTCAACCAAAGTGACGTGGCTTGTTCAAAGACACTAAAAGGGTTTCAAAGTCTCATGCATGCGTACTCGTGATACTCGAACATCTGCAACCTGAGAAATAACATGCTAAAAAGTGTCAACACAAAGGTTGGTGAGTTCACAGGTTTATCAGTTCAAAAACAGTTCAAGTTCGATGTAAATCGACTGATCAACATCAGTCTCAGTTCAGTGTGAAACAACTGTTCGTCGACAGTTCAAGTTTAAGTTCAAGGTTGACTGTTTCCACAACAATCAAGTTCATGTTCAAGTTCAGTTTAAAAATCCAGATAATATATCAATAGCTAGCTAGGCTATTTTCAAGAAATCAGTGCACGTTTGACTAGATAAACTAGCTATCCAGTTACTGAAGCTCGACAAGTTCAATTGTGCCTCGTTAAGACTAAGAAGTATATAACACCCGTTCGATATCCAATCGAGTCAGCGCGACTGACCCGGGTGGGGCTGTCAAACCCAGTAGATCTACTAAATAAATTCCCGCTGATGTCACATTGACAGTAACTCTAAAGTGAGGACTTTATCATAAGTGTGCCACTATCATTCAGGTGATATAATTATCTAACAGTTCAAGTGTTTGCATGTTAATCTCCCCCAACAGGATTTAAATAGGTAAAAAGGGGCCGTGAAACTCACCTTAGGTTGCACAGCGAAAGTTCCAGTTAAGCATTACATCAAATAGCAAGAACGGGTCTTGTGAAAGAAATCAGTCACCTAACGAGCATACAAGTATAAGTGTGTGTTCTTACAAAACGACTAGGTCTAGACCAACGGCAAATGGTAAATAATGTCAAACTATGATATGATGACGATTATCAACAAGTCGAGGATGGCACATAGCCAAAATCACGACGATTACGAAAGTCGACGAAAAGTATATTATTGACTAATAATATACGTCCATAAAATCGAACCATAAAATATATATGTATATTTCAATTTATACATAACCAATTATAAAATTTTATCTTTATAAAATCTAGTAGTAAAACATTTGGATGTATTATAAATATATATATATATATATATATATATATATATATATATATCCAACATTTAAAATTATTAATATCGTAAAGACGATAAAAAATACTATTTATATACGCATTTTCCACAATGTATAGCTTACAAGAAAAAAAACCCGGTTTATAACCATCAATAAATATATATACTTTTCCAATGCCTCCATTTTATATATATATATATAAAATACATTTCGAATACTCCAAATAATATATATATATATATATATATATATATATATATATATTTGTTTAGAAAACCTTTCTTATAGAAAATAACGGTTCTATGATTAAACAAAAATATCTATGCAACCTACGGTTCCAAAATAACATTTCAAATGACCGGTAATAGGTTTTGGGTCAAGAAAAAAGTCCACAAAACAAGAAATAAAATAAAAGAACAAAAGTGGAGGTCACCAGGTTCGAACCTGTGACCTCTGCTTCACATTCCTACGCCCAAACCACTGGGCTAGATGCCTTGTTTGGTTTCAGATGAGAAAAGATTGCTTTTGGGTACGTTATGAACAAGGAATCTGGTTTTAAGAAAAATAATAAAAAGCTTTGCGTTGGACAAGGTTCGAACAGGTGACCACGAGGACTGAAATCGTGAGTTTTAGCCACTGCGCTAACTCTAAAGTTTAGGTTTAAAACTAAATTCAATGTTTTTAACAATTCGCGATCAGACATCATCTTCCTCATCCAAAACCCTAAACTCACCGGAGAAGTTCTCCGACCGCCGAAAAATCGCGAAACACCATATTGGACCCAGAAAAACGTGCGAATATGGGGAAGACTACTAACCTCAAAACGGAGATGAACGATTTCGAATTTTTGACACCGAAATTGAACCCGAACTTGAACTCGCAAACCCGGGTCATGCCTCGATTTGACTCCTGTATTCTCCTAGTGGCTCAGGGATATCCGGCGATCACAAGATGGGTTCGGTGGTGATGCAACAGTAGCGAAATCCGATCGGTGGTGGCGTTCGGTTATGGATTTCTTTGAGGTTCTCAATCCCATAGATGTTATCAACGAAAAGGGAGAGATATGTGTGATCGATTCTTCCTAGTCTGGTTGTGTTAGATTGAGTTTATGGTGATTGATGGTTTGAGTACGTAACCGATGGCGGTGTAATTCCAATAATTAAAGTTGATGGTAAATGAAGAGGTCGCTGGTTCCGTTGAAGTCATAATTTGACTTTGACACAATGGCAAAAATAGTCCCTTCATATATTTGCAGAATGGGAAATCTAGTTTGACAATTGACATAATGGTCCCTTTAGATTTGCTTAAGTAAGGAAGTTTAAGAAATGGCAAGAGCAACCCCTAGAAGTTGAAAGTTTTTATCTAATTCTAAGGAAGCTAACGGAGGATAATTTTAATGGTATATATACGTGTGTTGTCAAAATATAATTAACGTAAAGCGTTTATAAAAATATAAACCTTAATTCATTCACATAGAATCATGAATGATAATCCATAGATATATAATTTGAGTTCACATAAAATGATGTGTTCGAAATCGTAATGATACGTGTAGAACTTACATAAAATCATAGAAACGTCACGTGTAACTATGTGACGCATTATTACATAAGATCATAGAATATATTGTGCCTACATATCTATATATATATATATATATATATATATATATATCTCATAAAATCATAAGTAAAAATGTCAAATAAAATGACAAAGTGTTCACATAGAATCATAACACGTATGATTTACATAAAATCATCGAATATCAAACTTCTAGACTTAAGTGCATGCTCGTATAGTGATTGGTTATACAAAACCGTAATTTTCTAAAGTCAACACAGTCAACACATAAATGTTCACACAACATTTATAGCAGTTTAAGTTTATTTTAATTAGAAAAAAAGGTCCTGAAGAGACGGATTGTCACAAACGTTTGTTAGAACACCGCGCAGGTATATCTAAACTCCGGTTTTATTTTAGATATTTTATCTCGATTAATGTAATCGTTCTTGTTTTCGCGTTAACCGCTTTAACGCGAAATGGTGTTTGCGTGATTATTTTGGTGATCGTGATCCTGTTGACACGATTTTGACACCAACGGTTTACGCGTCTTAAATTAGTAAAATTTATTTTATTCCGCTGCGTAAATGGATTACCGGTTTAATCTGTTTCAACTCTTAATTTACTAAACCCGGTCGGTAATGTTTTAATTAACGAAGTTTTTTTTAACGTCACCGGGCACCCGTATACCACTGTCGAAACCCAACATTACAGTGGGTATCCGTGTTACCGATTTTTAATCTTTGATTAAAACCGATCATATTATTTAAATTTATTCACAATTAATTTGGCAGCAGAAACGATTTTAAAACAACGCAAATAAAAACCGTAAACAGGATCAGTCACCGATCACAACAAACACAGATAAATATTTATTTAAAACAAATAAATAAAATAAATATCTAAGCGAGTTAGATATACCTTGGCAGGTTCTGAGCAACCGCTTGAGACACCTGGATTCAACGGACAGGCGCTAGGACGAACAGACACGTTCGACTCGAATCTGCGAGTTACTTCTTTGACGGACGCGGCAACCTTTGGTGGCGGCGGTGGTAACCGCGACGGTGGTGGCAGACATGCCATGGGCGGCGGCGACGATAAAACTTGATCCACCTTGGACAACTGAAAATGCGTGAGCGTTGGATCGGTTTGGTCGATTACAAACGTATACCGGTATACGTGAGAATACATGTGAGAAAACAATACATGTCACACCCTCAAAAATCCACCTGCGGGGTTTATACCGCGAGGCGTGTGACAAACCAGGATCCGAGTCATTAGTCATACCAAACCATGCAAACACACCAAAACAATTTAAGAAATGCGGAAGCGTAACATGTAAGTAAAAAGTGTTGCGCAAAACACGCGCCCTCAAACCAAACACAAAAATAAACTCAAACGTAAAAGTGGAATGCAAATCAAAATGTTTAACTTTCATGCAATATGCGTCCTAGCGTGCTCGTACCTCAAAGACCTGCGAAAGACATGCTATGTGGGTCAGCGCAAGGCTGGTGAGTTCATAATGGCAATGCAAGGAAAAAAATAAATGTTTGTCAAGATGTTTGTAAAATGTTTGTGCCATGGTAATCATAATAGTAATCGTAGCTAGCGAGGCCAATAAGGCTATCACTATGTGGTTCGCAACCGAAGCGTGACTGTTCGTGTTTGTAATGCCTTCCACCATCGCCTAACACGGACGATGATGATACTGTCTAGGCTAATTTTACACCCGTTCGACATCCAGTCGAGTTAGAGCTACTAACGCGGGCGGGGTTTGTCAAACCCAGTAGTACTACCAAAGATTACCTCGCTTTCCAATAAACTAACGGTTCGAAATGTAAGGACTTGTAATTTGTGGTATGTGTGCACATACGTGATCAGCCAATACAATTATATTACCAGAATGTTTGTAGCATGCTCCTTTCTCTAACTGAAATACTTAGAGAAAATGTTCGAAAACTCACCTTTGGGAGCTCGCCAAGAAAGTTCAAATAAAATTGTTGATGAATTCCTACGAATCACCTATATGTTTGTGAACGTGTAAGACTACAGTGAATGAACAACGAGACTGACTCAATCGACCCTGACGACACGTTGGTGACTCGTTAACAATTGATTTTGTCTGATTGGTTAAACTTTTCCAATTATCACAGGTAAGCACATGTTAAACGTCTCTAATATGCACCCTAATCATTACAAAGAGGTAACAAGAAGCACATACAATTTCTACGTTTAAGGTAACAAAGTTTACTACAATAATCAAGCGAGCCAAGTACACACGTTAACAAACTTTAAATCACACCGATACTACATTTCATGCAATGATTTCTCATTTAAGCGTATTAGATATGCATGTAAATTTAATGACCTAACTAAACTAACACAATTTAAAAGATCAAAAAATTACATACCTTTTTAACATGCAAATTACGTTGAGGTGGCAAAAAGTTGTTTAGTAAAATAACTATGCACGTTATAAGAATAAATAAAAGAAAAACGTAGTTATATATTTCGCGTGTCATGCCTTGCTTCAAAAATAACACCTTTCATGAAAATATATAACATATCAATCACTAACACCATGTAACACTTAAGTTATGCCACTTCATGGGATGGTTGTAAGGAATAAGAACAAAAAGAATTATATTTGCTGGGCGACGGGTTTGAACCCGCGACTTCGTGGTTGCAGGCCCAAGGCTTAAGCCACTGGGACAGTATTCGTTTGTTGACATAACCCAGCCCTAAATTTATTTAATTTGTATTCTGGTATCATCTTCCAACTAGTGAAACAGAAAAAAAAAAATATATGTTGTAGAGAGCAGGGTTATAACTCGCGACCACCCAGTCCTGTAGGCCAATCTTCGATTTATTATTCTAATCCAATCCCTAATGTATTTAACCATTCGTATATCTGGAGTCATCTTCTCCATAATAAAAAAAACAACTCGTCAGCCCCCCTATCACACTTATATATATATATATATATATATATATATATATATATATATATATAAACTTGCAGGTTTTTCGACAGCATGAGAATATCTCATAGAGCATACATCACGTTGCATAAAACTATTACGATTAAATCACTGCTATTTTCACCAAAGAATATTCATGATTTTTAGATTACGGTTGGGACCATTACGAGCACCACTCGGTGGATTTCTAACGTCCAAAACACAGATCATATAACACAAAACATAACTCACAAATTGTATACAAATAGTGCGTGAACCAACGTCTCGAACTAAAGGAAAGAAAAAAGAAGAAATTATAATGAACGAACTCGTATCGAGGAAGCTTACCAACAGTTGATGGTGGCTTCTTGCAATCCTCGGGATCGTTTGCTCGTGTCACGGTGGCAGAGCGACTTCCTGGTCTTCAAGCTCCGGTAGCACAGCAGATTCCGCAATCGATGGTCGAAGAAGAGAGGGAGCCAAGAGGTTGCAAATCCGTAATAAAGAGGAAGGGTTCAAGAGGGTCTCCTGATATATGCGGTTTCGGTTTGTAAAACGAGAGAAAAGAGGAGATTTGCAACCGGTGAAGGGGATAATGACGTATCACAATTTAAATTTTGAATTTAGATGTTACGTATCTAACCCCCTAGATCCCTTAAGCTCGGTTTAAGTCCCTCCAACTCCTTAACAAAGTTTCATATGAACACGAGTTATTCTAATTCGACGTATACTTTATTTGTTCGATTCATATAGTTTTAGTATGCATAATTCCATATGAGATTATAATCACCTAAACTCAATTAGCACACGAGTACACGTATAATCATGGAGCTACAAGTAATGCACATTGTGTTCGTTCGACATCGTTTTACTAGTTTAGTCACCAACGGTTAGGACCGACTCAACTCGTGTGTGATTATCTAAGGACTCGAGGACCCATCTAAAATTATTATTAGATGTATTTGTACGTTCGAATAAATAATTGTTCGTGTTCGTCCAGAAAATCACCTGAATTTGCCGGGTGTCACATCATCCCCTTGTTGAAGGAATTTTCGTCCCGAAAATTAAGTCCGTTGTTCGTTCGCTAGACACAAAGAAAATAAAAAGTTTCACTTGCCACATCATCCCCTTGTGAAGAAAATTTCGATTCGAAATTTAGTTCTTACCTCTATTGGTCGTCGCTTGTTTGTCGAAGAGTCGTGGGTATTTCTTTCGCATTTGATCTTCACGTTCCCACGTGAACTCTGGTCCACGTTTCGAGTTCCAACGAACCCGAACTATCGGGATCTTACTGCGTTTGAGCGTCTTGACCTCGCGATCCATGATTTCAACCGGTTCCTCAATGAAGCGCAATTGTTCATCGACTTGGATCTCGTCTAGTGGTACTACTAGACTTTCATCTGATAAACACTTCTTCAAGTTTGACACATGGAATACGTTGTGTACCCCACGCAATTTCTCTGGTAAGTTTAGCTCGTACGCTACTGGGCCAACTTCGCTGACAATTTCAAATGGTCCAATGTAGCGTGGGTTCAGTTTGCCACGTTTGCCAAAGCGTGTGACACCTTTCCAAGGTGACACTTTTAAAAGAACTCTGTCACCGACTTCAAACTTAAGTGGTTTTCGCCTTTGGTCCGCATAACTCTTTTGACGATCCCTAGCCGCCTTCATTCGGTTTCTGATCTGAACAATCCTTTCTGACGTCTCGAGTACCAGTTCTGGACCGGTGAGTTGGCTATCCCCAACTTCCGTCCAGCAGATAGGTGATCGGCACTTTCTCCCGTACAGTGCCTCAAACGGTGCTGCTTGAATGCTCGTGTGGTAGCTATTGTTGTAAGAGAACTCCACTAGGGGTAAGTGAGTCTCCCAATTGTTCCCGAAATCTATAACACATGCTCTCAGCATGTACTCGAGTGTTTGAATAGTTCGCTTTGGCCATCTATTTGAGGGTGGTATGCCGAGCTCATATCAAGTCGTGTACCCAACCTTTTATGCAGTGATCTCCATAAGTGTGAGGTAAATCGGGCGTCCCGATCCGAGATAATGGAGATTGGCACCCCGTGCCTGGAAACTATTTCCTTTACATAAATTTTAGCGAGCTTATCCGTCTTGTATTCTTCCTTAATGGCCAGGAAATGTGCGGACTTTGTTAGTCGATCAACGATCACCCAGATAGTGTCACAACCACTAGAGGTCTTTGGTAACTTTGTAATAAAGTCCATTGATATGTGTTCCCACTTCCACTCGGGAATTATTGGTTGTTGAAGTAACCCCGATGGTTTCTGATATTCTGCCTTAACCTTGGAACACGTCAAGCACTTGTTCACATATGTAGCAATGTCCGCTTTCATGTTTGGCCACCAGTAAGCTACCTTCAGATCATGATACATCTTGTCTGCACCAGGATGGATTGAGTATCGAGATTTATGAGATTCGTCCATCACTAGCTCACGTAGATTCCCAAAGGAAGGAACCCATAGCCGATTTTGGAAATAACTTCGTGGTTGCAGGCCCAAGGCTTAAGCCACTGGGACAGTTTTCGTTTGTTGACATAACCCAGCCCTAAATTTATTTAATTTGTATTCTGGTATCATCTTCCAACTAGTGAAACAGAAAAAAAAAAAGAATAAATGTTGTAGAGAGCAGGGTTAGAACTCGCGACCACCCTGTCCTGTCCCCATATCTTAACCACTAGGCCAATCTTCGATTTATTATTCTAATCCAGTCCCTAATGTATCTAACCGTTCGTATATCTGGAGTCATCTTCTCCATAATAAAAAAAAACAACTCGTCAGCCCCCCCTATCACACTTATATATATATATATATATATATATATATATATATATATATATATATATATATAAACTTGCAGGTTTTTCGACAGCATGAGAATATCTCATAGAGCATACATCACGTTGCATAAAACTATTACGATTAAATCACTGCTATTTTCACCAAAGAATATTCATGATTTTTAGATTACGGTTGGGACCATTACGAGCACCACTCGGTGGATTTCTAACGTCCAAAACACAGATCATATAACACAAAACATAACTCACAGATTGTATCCAAATAGTGCGTGAACCAACGTCTCGAACTAAAGGAAAGAAAAAAAAATAAATTATAATGAACGAACTCGTATCGAGGAAGCTTACCAACAGTTGATGGTGGCTTCTTGCAATCCTCGGGATCGTTTGCTCATGTCACGGTGGCAGAGCGACTTCTTGGTCTTCAAGCTCCGGTAGCATAGCAGATTCCGCAATTGATGGTCGAAGAAGAGAGGGAGCCAAGAGGTTGCAAATCTGTAATAAAGAGGAAGGGTTCAAGAGGGTCTCGTGATATATGCGGTTTTGGTTTGTAAAACGAGAGAAAAGAGGAGATTTGCAACCGGTGAAGGGGATAATGACGTATCAAAATTTAAATTTTGAATTTAGATGTTACGTATCTAACCCCCTAGATCCCTTAAGCTCGGTTTAAGTCCCTCCAACTCCTTAACAAAGTTTCGTATGAACACGAGTTATTCTAATTTGACATATACTTTATTTGTTCGATTCATATAGTTTTAGTACGCATAATTCCATATGAGATTATAATCACCTAAACTCAATTAGCACACGAGTACACGTATAATCATGGAGTTACAAGTAATGCACATTGTGTTCGTTCGACATCGTTTTACTAGTTTAGTCACCAACGGTTAGGACCGACTCAACTCGTGTGTGATTATCTAAGGACTCCAGGACCCATCTAAAATTATTATTAGATGTATTTGTACGTTCGAATAAATAATTGTTCGTGTTCGTCCAGAAAATCACCTGAATTTGCCGGGTGTCACAATACAAGCAAGGTAAATAACTCAATCTCTTATTAATACTGGATTACAAGAGACTCAGAGTAACACACATAAACTCTCAGACAAAAGTTCGCTCAGTTCTCTCAAAAACTTAACAATTACAAAGACATAAACATATATATAGAGCCTGCGGGTGTCCGAACTCCCTGGCTTGTCCGAACCTCAGGTTCGGCCAAGGCTCGGCCAGGGTTCGGCCGGAGTTCGGCCACCAGACCAAAACCCTAAAACTTCACTTCTTCGTTTGATCCAGCTCATTGCCATATCGTATATCAACAACAACGAGATCGCCATAGGAATAGTCACCACGACGAACTCGTCACCGGCAGGAAGTGGCGACGGTGGTTCGGTAGTGGTGGTGACCGACGGGTAAAGCGACGCGGGACCACGACGAGAGGACGGGGCGCGGTGGTCTCGTTTACACCGGCAACGCGAGAACCACTGGCGGAAATCGACCGACAGTGGTCGACAGGTGGCATTAGTCGTGGCTGCAGCTCGGCTGGCAGCGGCGGCTCGGGCTTTGTTCGGCTTCTTTCTCCAATCGCGAACATACGTTGGCTAAACGAGGATCCATCGGGATGAAGCGGGGATCGACTGTGGCGGTGACCGGCATCGGAGGACCGATCAGCGGCGGCTTGGGAGCCGGCTGATGATCGTGACGGCGAGGGAGGAGAGAGAGTTAGGGTTGTGTTTTTGAGACTTGTTATGCAATCCACTCTCCTCCCTATTTTAATATTAATATTAAAATCACGGACCGCGGACCTACACGGACTGGGCCCGGTCGTGATCCTATCATGTCCACCATACTAAGACCACCCACATCAACAACATCCCACATACCACCTTTTTGGTCCAGTCAGCATGCCACATCATGTACTTCCCACATACCACAAAACCCACTTTTTTTCCACATCAAGTACTTCCCACATACCACCATTTTACTTTCCACATCACCATTTTATTTAATCTTTATTTTAAAAACTAGTTAACAAATTAATTCTTTTATTTAAAACGTATATTATTTTAATATTTAAAAAAACTTATCGACATAATTAAAATAATATTTTTTTTTTAAATTTAATAAATTTAAATTTTCAATCATTATTATTTTAATATTAAACCATTTAAAATAATAATATTTAATAGCCAACGGCTAGTTTTTCAAACTTAGATATTTTAGCCAACGGCTAGTTTTCAAAAGGTTATAAATAGAACTCAGATTCACACATCTAGTCTCATTTCACCACCATCAACCAACCTCTACCACCACCATGTCTAGCACACCTCCTGAAGATGTCTCAGAGCACTACCGGATGTTGTGGTTAACCCGCTATGAACAACAACTTCCACCACCACCACCACCACCTCAAGCTCAAGTACCCAACCAGTTCAACCACATCCACAATCACCTCCACCAGCACCAGCACCAGCACCACCACCACCATCATCACCAATCACCACCACCTCCACCTTACCAACCACCAGCACCTCCACCTTACCAACCACCACCACCTCCACCAATCATCCAAATGAACAACCTCCACTGCGGCGAGAAGAGTACGACAACCTCCACTGCAAGAAGAGTACGACAACCTCGTGTTGGTCGTACACCATCCCCACCATTTGTTGATGATGACCATGCTGAAGAGTGGGAAGCACTCTTTGAGTTGGAACGGGAAGACAAAGCTGGGATGAACATTGAAGATGTTCACAACGTTGATGATTTTGAGACTTGGTACTATGGACAAGTACACTATCCAGAGGACTACGTCTCAGATGGATACAACGGCTACTCGTCTGATAACTCGTTTCATGGTTAATAATCTATGTGTGTGTGTGTAATGGTTAGGTTGTCTGTTTAATGTTTGTTTTTCAGTTTGAATAAGTAGCTTAGGTTGTTTTTCAGTTTGAATAAGTAGCTTAGGTTGTTTTTCAGTTTTAATAAGTATCTTAGGCTGCTTCACAATCTAATTATGTTTTAATTGAGAACTCAATAACATATTAAACTGAAGTACATAAATTTCAAACCACTAAACGAAATACAAGATTACTGAAAGGAAATACAACTTATTCAACTACCGAAAGGAAACACAACTTATTCAATAATTGAAAGGAAACACAAACAGATTCAAAGTAAGGCCTTGAGCACTAATCTTCATCCCACACCGGGTTGTTTGCCCAAAGATGCTCGACTAAATCGTTTCTTAGAGCCGTATGCTGATCCCTAGCACGCAAGTCTATGAACCTCTCAAGGTTATGGACAAATGCTTGAGGTGCCCCATGATTATATGGAGGTGGAGGAGGTGTACCATCCTCAGGAGTCCAATTCAACACATCACGTCCTTCGTCTTCCACAATCATATTGTGTAGGATGATGCATGCCAACATAATATCACCAATATTTGGTAGATCCATTGACCTTGATGGTCCTCTAATTATTCCCCACCTAGACTGGAGAACACCAAATGCCCTCTCAACATCTTTCCTGGCAGACTCTTGTCGACGCTTAAAGTACCTCATCTTCAAGTTGTTCTCAGGGGGATATGTGAAACTCTTCACAAGTGTTGACCATGCAGGATAGATACCATCTGCAAGACAGTAACCTTTCCTATAGACATTCCCATTCACATGGAAGTCACATCTAGGTGCTTTCCCCTGCAAGATCTCGTTAAACAACGGAGATTGGTTGATCACATTGATGTCATTGTTTGATCCGGCAACACCAAAGAAAGCATGCCATATCCACAAGTCTTGTGAAGCAACAGCCTCAAGCATGATTATTGGATAACCATGGTCACCACGAGTATAGTGCCCCTTCCAAGCAGTTGGACAATTCCTCCAACCCCAATGCATACAATCAATGCTACCAAGCATCCCTGGGAAGCCATGCTTCTCCTCATGGAAGGTTGTTAATCGATCAACGTCTTCTTGGGTTGGCCTTCTTAGGTACTTGTCCCTATAGATCTCCACAATAGATCTACAAAAGTTGTGTAGACATTTGATGGTAGTACTCTCACCAATGCGTATGTATTCATCGCATTGATCAGCTGAAGCACCATATGCTAGCTGGCGAAGGGCACATGTGGTTTTTTAGTTTGTTGAAAGGCCTAGTCTGCCAGCAGCATCACGACGTTGTGTAAAGTATCGCCAGTTAACAGACATACCTTCTGTAGTAATATCAGCAGCAATGCGGTTATAAAGGCGACGGGTCATTCTGTATAGCCTTCTAAAGAGGCCTTCATGATACACAGGAGTCTCAGCAAAATAGTCATTGAACAAACCCACATCACCTTTTTCGCGTTCTCTGTTTATTTCTCTTCGCTTCTTCCTTGGTTGGGATGGACCAGCTTCGCTGGCAGCAATTGAAGCTTCCATCGCTTCGTACTCTTCCGCCAGTTGGACAAGATCACTCATGTCTAGTGCTAGTTTGATGTGCTCGGGAAGGGTGTCGGGAATGTTGAGACCAGGGATACCAGGGAAACTAGGATTCATTTTTTAGAGTTTTGGGTTTGAGAGAGATTTGATATTGAGAGGGTTTTGAGAGAGATGTGTGAAATGAAATGAGAATACTGAGTGTATTTATAGTAGTGATGAAAAACTAGCCGTTAGGAAGAAGACAAAAAAACTAGCCGTTATTAATATTTTATTATTAATATTTTATATTAAAAAACTAGCCGTTATAATAAAATAAATAAAAAATAGCCGTTATTTTTTAAAAAAAATATTAAAATTAATGTTTTAATTAATTATGAATTTTAGAATTTTTTTCAGATTTTTTTGAAATTTATTTATATTTTATTTAAATTAATAAATGTTTAAAATAAAACAAAAAAGTTTGAGTTTTTAAAAAAATAGCCGTTAAAAAAAAGAAAAAGGAAAAGGATTCTCGGGGGGCCCACATTCTCGGCGGTACGTTTGTGTATGTATACACGTACGTACGAGCCAACGTACGTACGCCACAATGGCCGACGTACGTACGTGGCCGTACGTACATGCTCACCTACGTCCGATGTGGGCGGTCTAATCAGTTTGTTAATCCGGTAACAGCTGATTAGCCCGTTTAATTAGACTACGAGAGTTTCAGAGCCAAAATCGTTTTATCGTTTAATTAAATAATAAACAAATATTTATTTAATTCCATTCTTGATAATCTTCACATTTTAATAGTTTAGAAACCACCGAACTTGATTGAACTTTACTCATTGTGATTACACTAGAAAAATGTCAATCGATGAACCTTGTATCTTGAACTTTGAATTTTGTGGATCACTAAATTGAAAATCCCGAAGCCAAGTTTTTTTTCCATATTTTTGTAAAAAAAAATTAATATTTTCTTTCAAGAAAAATAAACTTTGAAAGACAAAATGTTTCTAGCTTTTTCTTTTTAAGAAAATGAAATAAGCAACGAAAAATAACATGGTAAAAACACAACACAAAAACAAACGTATTTATGTGAGTTAACAGACTCGACAAACACATAATAAATTTTGCGTTCACGAATCATGTCAACAAACACAAAACTTTGTGTTATTTAAAAAACTAGTGATTTTTTTTTAAATGTTTAATTGTGTTATAGAAAAAATTTTATGTGAAAAGATTTTAAAAATTAAAACTATGTTTGTTTTTTTATAAAAATCTTTATTGCTTTTATAAGAAAAAAAATGTTTAGTTTTTTACTAGAAAAATTTGTAGTGTTTTTTTTAACTTTTTAGAAACTAAAGGGTTAATAATGAAAATTTGTCATAAAAGACAAATTAGTCGTGAAGAAAAAAGCTCGGCCGGATTCTCCACTTTTCCGGCGAAAGAAGCCGACGACCTAAGCTTTTCCAGTGAGCAAAATCACAAAACCACCACCACCTTCAATCAATCATAACTTTTGTAATTCTTGACGAAAATCGAATCCGAAAGTTGCATTGAGTACGTATCGAAAAAACGAATAAAACTAGCACCACTGTTAATACATTTTGAGTTGATTTAAGCAACGGACGAAAAACTCTGGCGAATGAAGAAGATGATGAAGTTGAGATCTTCTCAAAAGTTCACCAAAACGATAAAGGAATGTTGCAACAGATTTGTATGATCAAAACAAACTTGTATCAACCAAAATTACTCAAAATGATCAAGTATTTAAGATTTCACCATTGTTGAAGATGAAGTACATGTTGATGTTCAGTGATTTTTGTGATTTTCTCAAATTAGTATCAAAGTCGATTTTGTAAATTGCAATGGGTTCGCAATGACTTACTCAATCATTCTGAACCAATTAGCAACACCAACACTCGAATTAGCTCCAATTTTGCGGTAAAAATCAAGCAGTTTGACTTAAAAAGGTCAAACAGAATGAATTGATCAATTAAAGTTTCGATTTCGATCAAAAAATAATGTAGAATCACGCCTGGATTACTCTGATACCAATTGTAAACTCGTATAGTGTCGGATCTAGTGATTTGTACACTGAATTTGAACCAAAAGTTAACCCGAACTCATGAACATGCAATTGTAAATAATAATTCGTTTATAGCTCAATTGAATCAATGATTACATGAAATAGACTCAGTAACAGTTCCAAATCATGATCCTAACAATGATTCTCTCAGGAAAACGAGATGAAAACTTCTTCCCTTAGAAACTGAAACTGAGAAAGTTCGGTTCGTTCAAGTCTACTGGTTCACGAACTCACCAACATATTTATATACAGATCTGGTTCATTGGTAACGAACCACATGTTCGTTCTCCAGTTCGTTGCCTCCATCTTGAGTTTGTTAGAAGCAAACATTAAATATGTAACTTATATGTGAGATTCATATCTCACATCCACCTTAAGCCATATCAAGTCCCTCTACTATTAGACAATGATAATTTCTACCCTAGGACTTTATGGCTTAACTAATCTAACTATACAACTAACAAGACTAACTGAATACATCACACATCACACATAAAATGCTCTAATTGGGAACAGTTGAAGCGTCCTGTTTCATAATTGAAAAAAATGAATATTCAAAAGCAATTAGTTTAGGGTTGACGGTAATTTGTGATCTTCGTGAAGGTGTTTTATGTTCTGATGTTAATGTGAACGAATGTATTCAGGATTTTCGAGTTATAGTTTGGAACTCTCTATCATATGCCTAATACTGTGTTGAGTCGTGTGTCGACAAAAGGTACTTTGACTGCTAAAACATTATGATGGATTTCACTCTGAGGGAGAATTTCCATGATTGAAGATTTTGGATGCGTTGTTTTTCATGAAGATCAGAGCGTATTACAAATTTGGTGAAGATTAAAGATTTCTGTCACATGCAGTGATGTTTGTAGATTTTGTTTTTCTTATTCATGACGATTAATGAAGTGATCTTGCATCAATGTATAGATCTCTCCAAATATATGCTTGAAGTGATATACGGTGGTTGAAGCGTCCCATTAGGTGGTTGAAGTGTCTCACAGTGGATGTGATTATTGTACAAGATTGCAAACTGTTTCCTGCATTCCTGAAATTTAGTCCAAGGAGAATTTGTTGATTTTGAAGCGTCCACAGCAAGTTGACTGAAGATTTCTAGAAGGTCAAGTTCGGCATTCGACAGTAACGTCCAAGGGGGAATCTGTTAGAGCATCAACCTTGTGTGGCCGTTACTGTTCGAATTGTCAAATAGACAAGAATTTTAAGAGAAGTTTGTAGGGTCATGAACCGAACAACGAACCGGAGGTTCGCAAGTAACAAACTGTGGGTTCGTTACAGTGAACTGTGGGTCTTTCTATGGTCCGATCTATCCGTTTATGTAACCTAGAGCTTAAATGATGTATTCTGCTTCGGTTTATGTAACCATTCGACACTGATTAATGACAAAACTTCTGTCTCTTATCTCTATTGACCTAGAAATGATCTGTTAAACGCTTTTTCATCTGGTATCAGAGTTCTTGGCTCTTTCTATGGTCCAATCTATCCGTTTTTCTTCGTTTTGAGACGTTAAACAAGTGTTAGATGTACTTTTTCATGTTTTTGTTTGATTTTTGCTCAATCGAACATTCCTGTATCATCTTAGCATCTAACAGAAGTGTCTTAGTGAAGAAATTCGATCAAAATCTGAATTCGAAGCGTTTTTCCTAAAAAGTGAGTTCCAGTTCGTTGGTACGAACTGTCAGTTCGTTGAATATCTGCCACAAAGTGCCACTTCGTTGGTTAAACTGCCACAAACTGCCACTTCATTTCTGAGTTCGTTTCTGGGTTCGTTAGCTAGTTCATTTCTTGGTTTACATACCAGTTCGTGATTAGGTTCGTTACTTGGGTTCGTTAAGTAGTTCGTCTGGAAGTTGGCTAGTTCGTTAGTAAGTGTTACGAAGTGTGGGTTCGTTGATTCGATTTTTGCGTACTCTGAGTTCGTTTCTCGAATCTTCACACAACATACTGGAATTTTATTATTTTCTGAACGATCTGTGAGATATTTTCAACGAACGAAATGAGAGAGTTTGTTGTTACTGGTTTATCTCTAACTGTCATGAACTGCGAGTTCGTTTCTTAGTTCCCTAGATCCTTCGTTGAAGCAGTTTGTTGAGCATTTCAAAGGGAATTCTAAGAGAAAATTAGTTACCTGAATTACCCCTTGATTCAGTAACTTTACATTCTGATTAGTTTTCGACGGAAAATGTGATTTTTGGTTGTTTCACTAAAACTGACGTAACTTGAGTTCCATTAAGAGTTGCGGGAGCTATTTCCAGCCAAAACAACCGTCTCAACGAGGTATACACTTTTACTTTTCTTATGGCTAGTATCATCCGTTTCGATGCCCAAATTTCATTTCTAAGACCTCTGTTTTTGCATTTGAAGTTTTTGGGTGTCAGATTCCGGTATTTGTCAAGAGTTATTCATCGAATTTCAAGAAACGGGTTTGTGGATAGTCATTGTTTTTTATAATGGACAGAGATTCAAAAACATGAGTTTCTAATGATGTGCATATATTCAGAGACGGGAAAGTGGTTACTTTAGACGTGAGTCGACTTTTTCACAAATTAAAGAAATGTAAAGATTTCGTTGCGGACCACTTGAGTTTATCATTCCACTTAAAGGATTTGTTCTTGCGGGGATGGAAAAAGATTTGAATATATCACTTCTTTAGGGATGAAAAAGCATTTAACAGATCATTTCTAGGTCGATAGAGATAAGAGACAAAAGCTTTGTCATTAATCAGTGTCGAATGGTTACATAAACAGAAGGAGAATACATCGTTTAAGCTCTGGGGGAGGTTGGACAGAACCTCCCCTCTCAAACACACAGATCTATACAGACACTGTAACAGATGACCTGAAAACTTGGCTTGAATCACAAAACCGAATCTATTTATACAATTGTTGTCCAACGAACTGGAGAGACTCACGAACCCACAGTTCGTTGTAACGAACCCACAGTTCATTACTAGTGAACTTGTAGTTCGTTGTTTGGTTCATGACCCTACGAACTTCTCTTAAAACTTTAGTCTGTTTGACAATTCGAACAGTAATGGCCACACAAGGCTCATGCAACAGGCAATGAAGCCAACGTATAACAACGGTGTCGCCTCCCCAGCTATGGCTATGGTGTACAAACTACTACATATATAGTATGGAATTTTAGGGTGAACTTGGTGCTCCATGCAGTAGAATACAACCAAATGGCGCAGACTCAGTGCCACCCCTTTGAGATATCGATTGGCTGAAACAACGGCAAATGTAGTTGTAAAGGGGGTCCTTGAGCTTCGAGCTCTTTGTGGGGCTCAGGTTGTACCTCTCCTCACCAACTGCGTTCCAAAAGTTGAACCGTGCTATTCCGTGTTCAGGGTGGTTCTAGTGGACCTCATCATGAAAGTTTGTAACGGCATCGGAATATCGCGACGAAACTAAGACATAGACCTGCTATACCAATGGTTGTTCAACCTAAACCTGATCGTTCCATTAGCCGAACAATCCTTCACTCCCTCATTGAAGCGGAGGGAAGCCATGAACTTGACGGTGCACTCTTTGATCGAATTCTGCTCGTAGGTGCTGAGCCACCTATGCAATTGAATGGGCACGAGATCATTATACCACTCCAGTTGGCTGAGCTGTTCGAGGGATTTTCGTCGACTCACCGTGCTAGCACCTCAGCACGAGTGAAAAGGTGGTTGAGCCGGTGGTGGCTTTCCCGTTCCACCCCTTGTGAGGAGAACTCAATGTTGATCACCATGAAATTTAAAAACACATTTATATTAAATGTAAAGTTAAAGCAAAATATAGTAAAAATTTAAGAAAATTTGAAAAAATTGGGTCGGTCACGGCTCGTGTGGAAGTAGGCACGCCTCGTTTCAGGTCGCGGACACCCCTCTTGTCGGGTCATGCTCGATCCTCTTCCTGGAACATGAGGCACGACCCGTGTCTGAAAATGCGTGAGCATCGGGTCGTCTACTCGATCTAGCTATTTGGACATAGAAACGTAATTAACCGATTGTTTTATTGATCAACGAAGAACATTTACAATCAGTAAACACTTAGAAACAGACTCAGAGAAACACACTCAGAAACACACACTTAAGAATAACCTCACACGCTCATAAGAACTCAATACTAGAACAAACTTGGTATTTATAGCAGCTGGCCGATCCATGTCCGAACCTCAGATTCGGCCAGTCCGAACTCTGGGTTCGGACCACATTCGGCCAGTGAGACTTTGACTTGATCTTGTACTTTGTTTGATAATTCACACAACGCATATATCAGGTATCAACAAACTCCCCCTCGTCGTGTGCAGTATCTCTTCAACATCATCAACTCTGTATCTTCAATGAAGCTCCCCCTCAAGTGTAGAATCCGTTCATCCAATGAAATGAATTTTTGAACAAACTCCTCCTCAATTCAATCGTAGCTTGATCTTGAATACTTGATGACATCTAGTGTATCTCTGGTCTTTTATCAACAGCTTCAGAAGACTTAAAGTGATGATATATTGCACTTTAGCAACCTGCATCAGCATTTAAATAATCTTGGTGCAAAATGTCTCTTCGAGAATCCAAGATGTGATTTTGAAAATCCAATTTTGTATCACATGTTGATCAGATCAAAAATAAAGCAGAAACAAAATCTTTTTGGCTTTTAGAAAGTCTAACCTAAAATCTTTTTGATTTTTCAAAGTTTATGCTAAAACACATCGAAAATCTTTTTGTACTTTTCTTGAAATGAAATAAAATTGCAATACAGAATCAGACCCTATTTTTGGTATGAGAAAGATCACTATATGGGATCATATTGGTCATAACGCACTGAACTACACTTCAATTTCGATTAAGTGAAGCTCATAAGTCATGTTGATTGCCGGTATAATTTGTCCAACTTAAACTCAGGCAGAATCATACTCATAACATCTGGATATGTTAAGGTATTGATTAGATCTGCTTTGACCAGTGTATCCCACACTATCAGACATATTCAGACATTTTTCTGTTCTTCTTTCTTTTTCCTTTTGTGTGATGGCACTTGTGATTGTTCACAACGCATAATGTTTTTCATGATATTGTCAACTATGTTTCATGCAAAAAGAAATAAGAACGTTAAATCGTCTACCTTAAGGTCTATCTTTCGATACGCAGATAAGGCCTCGGGTTTAACAAAATAAGAAAGATAAAACAAGTTGAAGTTGTATAACTCAACAACAATCAGGTCGGTACTCCCGTACACGCAGAGAAAGTCCGATGAGTTATAAGAAACACCAAAGAAAATAAAGCAGAACGTCAAACGAACAACGATCAGGCCAGTCTTGTGAACACGCAGAGAAAGTCCGATCGTTTGACAAAATAAAGAAAATAAAACAATTTTAAATCTTTGCAAAAAGAACACATACATACATAGTGACTTCTCATTACTATTTTCACACTTATTTTTCCTTTTGTGTCATGAAATATGTATCAAGATGTTATCCACATGGTCAAGCATTAGTATTTAGTGAATATCACATCTGAATACTTTCTGATTTGCCGAGTCTACCAAGTACATCAAGCAATGATCTTATGGTCTGTTCATCTACTCTATTCATGAGTCAGATACGTAAGCCAATGTACCATCATTTCCCAATGACCAATTCCTCACAATTTTATTTATTATGCATGTATTCATCTTCTTTTTATATTTGGCGTGTATTCACCTTCTTCCCATAACATGTTTTTTTCTCAATTACTCCCCCTTACTGACAATTCTCCCCTTTAAAATGAAAACTCTATTTTTGGATTTTCATTTTACACAAAAACAAGACTCTATTTTTGGGTTTTTGAGAAAAACTTGTCATAAAAGAAAAAAATGATCAATCAACACGGATATCATGCAATTTTAGAATTCAGAAAATTTGCAAGTTTAGAAAATTTGTCATGAAATTTAAGTTAAGAAGAATACTCCATCAACAACTTTGCAATCGTCAATAGGTCTTCTAGAAGTACCTGCACACTGGTCAAAGTAATAAATTCATAAATGACCCGAAGCGGATCACTTCTGGTCGATCAGTGTCCTGGTTTTGCTTAGAAACCACCTTAGGTTTGCAATGTTGTTTTGGTAATTCTGTTTTTGATGAACTTATCATAGGTGACTGTGATGAGGAACCTACATTGTGAACCTGTTGAAACATTGGAACAAAACGTTTTTGTTTTTGAAAGAATGTAGGTTCAACTTCATCAAAAACTCTGCCTTATTCATTCAAGAACATTGGTTTGGCAGATTTACCAAAAACTGTTTTCTTGTGAAACCATCTGGGTGAAGCAGCAGGTAGTGGACACTCCTTTTCCATATGCCCTGTTCGACGGAAAATAAAACAAATTCGTTTTGTCTTGTCCCACTTGTGATGTGTCTGCGATGAATTACACATAGGAATATCTCGAACATGATCAGAATTAAAATCATATACCTGATGTCTATGATCATGTACCCATTTGGATGTGGGGCTTCGAGATAAAGAACCATCAGAAGAAATAGTAGCTTTTTGATTCTTCATGTTTGAAAGAGCAGCATCTTTGACAAAAACCTTAGAAATCTTCCTGGCATCCACACAGTGAAGAGGAAATTCTTTATCAGAGAAAAGCTGATCAGAACCTTTGAGCTTGTAGAATCTCTCAGGTTGAACTTTTTCAGCCTTAAAAACGTCCTTCTTCACTTGCTTCAGCTTCAATTTCTTTAAATCTTGAAAAGATGATTCTGGAGCCTTTTCATCTGTTACATCTTTTGCTTCAAATCCCAAACCCACATGCTTTCCAACAACTTTCTCCTCAGATGTAGAATGTCCATTCTTTGCTAACCGAGAAAATTCAGCTTTCACGTCAGGCACATTCTTCCGATCATAAAAAATCTTCTCATTAAAGTCAAGTTGTGACTTAATCTTGTCACTTGAAGTAGCTGACCTCTCATTATCAGCAGAAGATGAACCAGATACAAATTTTGGAACTGGAAGAACCTCAGATTTCGTGTTCTTTTGCTTCTTATTCTTCTTGTTCTTCTTTTTCTTCACAACTTTTTCTTCCTCAGCAGTAGATGATGAGATCTTTGAATAATCAAATTCAGGGATTGTTCCTTCACTTCTTTGAAGGCTTCTTTGATTTGAGCAGGGGGTAATGCAGTTTTATAAACATTTTCTCAAAATTTGCATCATTATCTAAGAAGCTTGTGAAAGCTTGAGAATTTGAAACATTGTTGAGCAATCTGTTAGCATCAAGAATTTAAATTTTGAGATCAGAAATTTGCTGTTGAGCCTCAGCGAATTCCTTCTCTTTAGCTGTCAATCGCTTCGCAACTTTGTGAGTTTCTAACTTTTGCATGCTAAGATTATCTAAACCTTCAAACAATTCTTTCTTCAGTTTATCTTCATTTCTCTTTTGAATCTCCAAATTTGCAGTTTGAACCTTGTTAACACTAACCAACTCACGTTTCTCATCTAACAATTTTTCCATATCAA
This sequence comes from Deinandra increscens subsp. villosa, assembly GCA_039602395.1. NCBI lineage: Eukaryota > Viridiplantae > Streptophyta > Magnoliopsida > Asterales > Asteraceae > Deinandra > Deinandra increscens. The sequence goes on from JBCNJP010000009.1 coordinate 13,892,363, forward strand.
CTTGATATGCTTCAATTTTAGCAGTCAATTCTTCAACATTCTTTGTAAGTAATTCAAGCTTAATCTTGGACTTTTCAAACAAGTTTTGAAAATCAGTAGCAGTATCCTCTGCTTCAGCCTTCCATTTCATAACTTCTTTTACCAACTCATCATTTTCTTCACATAACTGTGCTTTTACCGATTCGACATTCATTTTGTCTCGTTTAGAAATCTCTAAAACTTCATTCAGCATTTTGATCTCATTAGTCAAGCACTCATTCTTCATAACCAACTCCTTTTCACGTTCTTTAGAAATCTGCAACTCTGAATTAACCAAAATAAGTTCCTCGGAAAGCTTTTTAATATTATGCAACAATGAAGCATTTTCTTTCAACAGACTTTCCAAATTTTCAGCAGATGCATAAGAACTTGGTGTTGAACTAGTATATGAATAAGAATCATCTGACTGATCATGAGTAACAATCAAGGCTGATGAATCATACCCAAACCGTTGACCCCAATCATAAACACCATCATGGTGAACTGTTAACGCTATTGGCTTGTCTGAGTTACTAGAAGATGGCTGAGTAAAACCAGGTTTACTCGATAGAGAAAAACTAGACTTCTGTTGACATATTTGGTAAAATGTCCTAGCTTTGAACATTTGTAACACTTCAACTTTGACTTATCAAAACCTAATTTCTCACTAAAATCAGAAGTAGATTTCCAATGCTTCTTGAAAAATCTCTTTGATCTATGACTCAGCATAGCATACTACCAAGATAGATCTAATTCAGTCAGTTGATCAGCATCAAGAGCATCAAGATCATCTCTGACTAATTGTGCATCAGCAACATTTTTGATAACTAAGCCAAAAAACGGTGAAATTAAAGCAGCAATCATTTTGGCACAATCATCCATTGATTCAGCAGAAAAGGCATTTTGACTTGAAGAATTTGGAATTGTAAAACTACAACCCCATGATGAATTGTTATCAGAATTTCCTGAAGCTCCAGCCATAAAAGCAATATTGTGTGCAAAACTCAAAGTTGGTTTAGATCTAGCATTCATACTTGTCGTATTCTCACCATGATATAACTTAGGATTCTGTAAAGTAGCAGTTGACTTCTTTGAACTTAACATTTTCATTTCTCGAGCATGAAGTTTTCCAGTAAACTCATGGAATGTCAATGTAGAGTAATCTTTATCATGTGTGAGTAGCAGAACATAGTTTTCCCACTTTTCAGGCAAAGCTTCCATAATCTTTTTCATTCAAATCAGCATCAGTTTTCTCAATACCAACAACCTTCAACTCACTGATTACATGTGAAAACCGGGAAACCAGAGCAGTAATGTTCTCATTGTCATAAAATTGAAAATTATCAAACTCTTTATTCAACACTTTCTTTCGACTCTTTTTGTAACCGTCATTACCTTCACATCTAGCGGATAGAGCATCCCACAATTTTTTGACTTCTTGCATGTGCTAAATTGATGTAACAATCCAGTGGGTAATTCCATTGTAAGATAACCAAAGCTTTTTGTTCAAGCTCGTATGATTTTCTTTCAGCATTGTTAAAGGTATGAACTTCTTTAAAATCTCCCGCATCAGTCGGATGTTGATAAAGTTTCTTGATTGGAATCCACAAATCGATATCATTCGTGCTTATGTAAGCAGAAAATCGTTGCTTCCAATTATGATAATCTTCTAACTTCAACAATTTTGGAACTTTCTGACTTGTTCCGATTTCATTATCAAAGTTCAGCATAGTTTGCATTGCACTCTGCATCGCGGAAAATGCATGAAATTCCAACATTGTTTTGAAAAATATTGAAATCTGGTTGGCCGAACTTCCACCGAACTTAATTCTATGCTCCGAACTTCCACCGAACCTAAAAAGCTCCGATCTATCACCGAACGAGCTCCAAACCTCGACCGAACGAAATAAACTCCGAACCTTGATTGATAGCTGACCGAACTCTCACCAAGCTTAGACCGAACTCTGTCCGAACTTGAAGTTCAGGGCAGTTACTCCGAACCTGTCTAGAAAAGTCCGAACCTCGACATACTTTTTCAAAAACGCGCGAAAAATGACTAATTTTGACAAAACTAACAACCGTAAAGCAGAAAACCCGATAAGAAATGATTTAGGAACAACTTTGACACCAAAAACTCGATAGAATTGAATCAATTGAAAATGCGTGAGCATCGGATATATATATATATATATATATATATATATATATATATATATATATATATATATATGGCAGAAATTGATCAATTATGGGAGATACTCAAAACTTAGTATGTATGTATATCTAATTATAATTTGTATTGTCATTTTTGCTACACATATATAGAACAATAAAAATAGTTTGTTTGTAAGATAATACTTATACATTTCTTTCTTTGGAAGTAGGTGTTATAGGATAGCACTTCTTAGTGCTTGGATGAAGAAATGTGTACATATTCATTTATGTTAGGGTGTTATTATATGTCACCTGCATATTTAAGAAAAGAATAAGAATTATCACTCTCACATAGTTTGTAGTTTATAAGTGAGAAAATAGTACCTCAATATATGTGTTGATAGTAGTCTTATTGGATTTACTAGGCTCTTTTAAGTTGTTTATTTCATCCATATTCGGAACGTGTAATAGTGAAGGAAAGTAAATTTATAACTATTGAGATAATTAAATATTGTATGCAAGTTACAATATCAATGAAGAAATCAAGTAGGATGATGATTATTTTACTATATTTTAAAGTTAATAAGCAATAAAAGGATTTGTGTAAAGAAGCAACTTTGAAAACATAAAACAGACATTTATAACTGGTGTAGTTGCACCGTTCTTTGTATAATCTGCAGGGTTAGAGTTCAGTTTCTCAACAAAGGTTCACTGAGTTGGGCTAGATCCTTTTATGCTATGACCCTTATGTTACATTTTAATATTATGGTCAATCTTAGAACCTATTATGTTGATCAGACCCACTATAGACCAATATTGTTTTTAATCATCTTTAGAACCCTTTGTTTGCTATAATTATGCCATGACCCTTATGTTACATTTTAATATTATGGTCAATCTTAGAACCTATTATGTTGAGAAGACCCACTATAGACCAATATTGTTTTAAACTGATTTTGTGTTATAACTGATTTTGGTGTATGTTGTCTTTGGTGTATCTTGTTTTGTAACCATTTTAATATTATGTTCAATCTTTATTTGTGTTAAGGAAGATTTTGAATTTTATTAAGTCCAAGCTCAAGTTTAGCTCAAGTTCATCTCAAGTTCATCTCAACTCAAGGTACAACGATACGTTTTTCATAACTAATATATGATGTCTAAAGTCCATATATTCATAACAAAGTTTATGCTATTATAATTGTGTGTTACCATCATTTGTGAATGTGTGTTAACGTGATAGGTAAAAAATTCATTTTCTTGCATTTAGATAAGAGTTTGTTTTTAGATATACGTGGTTTTTTAAGCATATTTTGTATATATGTTCTTATGATCAGCTACACTCATGGAAAAACATTCAATTGTTGATTCATTTTCGTCACTCACACAATATGGAGCTTGGTATACTTTGGCTTTCGTCTGGGTTGAGTTCGTTTTGCCTTTCGTCCGTGAAAACAAATTATGGATTATTTTTCTTGACCAAAACGTAAGATCATTTGTACATATTTAAAATAATGTCAATTTTATGGTCAATTTTGTGTTCAAATCACTCGATTTATTTTTGTCTTGATTGAAACAGCCTTGGTAAATCTAAGCTACAACTGGACTTTGGAATACTACATCCTATATTTAATATCTCTACTTAAAAAGGATTAATTAAGAGTGTTTAATTCATTCAGGAGTTATTCAAAGTATCTGAGAATAATGATCCTCTCTCTACCAAAATAGGGTAAGAGGCACATGTATATATACACAAAATACTTTACACAAGAGGTACATGTAAATAAAATAATTACAACAATACCGATAAAGAGTATAATGTCTAACATCCCCCCTCAAGCGTAAGTGGGGGCGGACCCAAAGAGAGCATGTCTCGAAAGAACTGAAAGTGAGAGCGAGGAAGACTCTTTGTAAAGATGTCCGCAACTTGAAGCTTGGTCGGAACAAACTTGTTGTAAAGTTTTCCAGAAGCCACCAATTCTCTTATAAAGTGGTAATCTAAGTTAATGTGTTTAGCCCGTTTATGAGAAACTGGATTTTGTGTCATAAAGAGAGCACTTTGATTGTCACATAACAGCGTGGGTCGATCAGGAGGAAGAGCATGAAGTTCCCGAAGAAGATGCGTAAGCCAAATTATCTCTGCAGCGGTGTTGGCCATAGCTCGGTACTCAGATTCACAACTAGATCGAGCAATACTTTGTTGCTTCTTAGCACTCCATGACACTAAGTTTCCACTAAGAAAGATTGAATAACCATATGTGGATCGTCTAGTTTCAATACAGCGAGCCCAGTCAGCATCAGAATACCCAATGATAGGTTGAGATTTGCGCTTTCGAAACGTGAGGCCAAAGGATAAAGTACCCTTGAGATACCGAATGATGCGTTTTACATGGGAGTAATGTTCAATGGTAGGGTGTTGTAGAAACTGGCTAACTTGATTCACGGCATAAGAAATGTCGGGACAAGTGATCGTTAGATATTGTAAAGCGCCAACTATACTTCTGTAATGTGTAGGATTGGAATATGCTTCGCCATCTTTTGAAAGGACAATGTTTGGTGCAAGAGGAGTTAGCATGGGTTTGGCATCACTGAGTTTCACACGATCCACTATGTCAAGCGCATACTTGGCTTGGGATAAAAAGAGGCCATCAGTGGTGTTTGAGACCTCTAACCCAAGAAAATAACTGAGATCACCAAGCTCTTTGATCGCAAATTCTTTGTTGAGTCGTTGAACAAACTTTTGAATAAGGCCTTCATTATTTCCTGTTAAGATAAGATCATCAACATAAACAAGAAGATACATGATTAGATTATCCCGTTTGAAAACAAACAAGGACGGGCCAGCACGACTGCACTCAAAGCCATAATTTAGAAGGAACGTGCTTAGACGGGAAAACCAAGCACGTGGGGCTTGTTTCAAGCCATAGAGGGCTTTATTCAACTGACAAACATGATTTGGGAAGGACGAGTTTAGAAACCCAGGTGGCTGTTCCATGAAGACTTATTCCTGTAAATTCCCATGTAAAAAGGCATTATTTACATCAAGTTGATGTAAACGCCAATTGTGAATAACCGAGAGAGCAAGAACGGTTCGGATCGTAGTGGCTTTGACAACCGGGCTGAACGTGTGAGAGAAATCAAGGCCGGGTATTTGACTGAACCCTTGGGCAACAAGTTGGGCTTTGTAACGATCAACAGTACCATCAGCCCGATATTTTGTTCGAAATAGCCATTTGCACCCAACGATATTGGTGTTCGGTGAGCGAGGAACCAAGGTCCAAGTGTTGTTCTGTTTTAAAGCATGCATTTCTTTGTTCATAGCATCTATCCAATGAGGTGTGCGGGCAGCAGTTTTATATGTCTTAGGATCGGACGAAGCAAATAATGCAGAAACAATGGGGCTGGAGGTAGACAGATTGGCTTTATGTTTCGGTTTAAAAATCCCGGCTTTAGCCCTGGTAATCATGGGATGTCCCTGAGGTGGGACAGGAGGAGCGACAACAGGGGCGTCATCGCGATCGGTTTCCGAATCAGAGGAGGTACTTGGGCTCGAAGTTGATGGGCTGGGATCGGTGTCCGAGTCCGAGGATGGAAGAGGACTTGGGATTGGGCTTGGAGTAGCAGTGGGTTGGACCTGAGATACGGCTAGTGGATCGCAGAACAATGGGCACGAGGAAGTGGATTGTGACGAGGGAGGGGAAGGCGGGGTCGGTGTAACAGGGGGTATGGGTGACGAGTGTTCATCACAAAAAGAGGATAGGAGAAGGAGGCCATTAGAGGCTTCCGTGGAACCCGAAAAAAGGAAGGCAATGTTCATCGAATTTAGCATAACGGGTGATGTATAAGCGATTGGTGTCCGGATCAAGACACTTATAACCTTTATGTTGAGTGGAATACCCCATGAAGATACATGGTAATGATCGAGGTTCAAGTTTATGTTTGGTATAATCACGAAGGTGGGGAAAGACACGGCAACCAAACGTTTTAAAATTGTGATAATGAGGTTTATGACCAAAGAGGACCTCAAACGGGGATTTGTTGTCAAGAAGTTTGGTGGGTAGACGATTTATAATGTATATGACCCAAAAAGTGGAAGGAACATGGGCATGAAAAAGAAGTGCAAGGCCCATTTCTATAATATGTCGATGTTTGCGTTCGACACGCCCATTTTGTTAGGGCGTGTAGGGACACGAGAGACGATGAATGGTCCCATTTTTATCAAGTATATTTGTAACAATATGATTTACAAACCCGGTACCGCCATCACTTTGAAATATTTTAATCTTTCGTGAAAATTGATTTTGGACAAGATTCAAAAATGATGAGAAGACATCATAGAATCCACATTTTGTTTTTAGCGGATAGAACCACGTGCAACGTGAAAAGTCATCAACATATACGACATAGTACCTATAGCCACCATTGGACATAATAGGCGACGGTCCCCATAAATCACAATGGACAAGATCTAGAGGATTAAGAGCACGTTTGGTATTAAGGTCAAACGCAAGTTTGTGGCTTTTAGCAAGATGACAAGGTGAGCAAACAGTTGGTTTAGGTAAAATAGAAGTAACATCCAAACATCCAAGTTTATTCATTATATTAATAGTATCAAAAGAAGCATGTCCAAGGCGACAATGCCATAATTCAAAAGATGCTTTGGATGATGAGGAGGCCACAAAAGCTTGAGGATCATGCTTCAAAACATATAATCCGTTCTCACATCGTCCCTGGGCCAAAGGTTGTTTGGTCACGGGATCCTGAATAACAAAATTTGGATGTGAGAATAAAACATCAATAGGGTTATCAATGGTTAGTTTGCTAATGGAAAGCAGATTTTTGGTTATATTCGGAACAACCAAGATATCTTTGAGTTTAATGTGAGGATGGATCTGACCTTGGCCAGTGTGAGAAATGGGAAGGCGATGGCCATTCCCAAATGTGACATGAGTCTTACCGGTGAACGGAGTGGAGGTGGTGGTATCTGAAGATGATCTAACCATATGATCCGTTGCGCCAGAATCAACGTGCCAATCGGGAGTAGCGGCAGAAAGATTGCATTGGGCTTTGAAAGCTTGAGCAATTTGGGCTTCCCTATCCGCAGACACGGGAGAAGTAGCAGACGTTTGATTCAGGAGAAGGTAGCAACGGTTCGCTTTGTGACCCTTCTTTCCACACCACTGACAAGGGTCAGAAGAACGGTTGTTTCGATTGTTGGGGCAAGTGTTGTTGTTGCGAAAATTGGAGCGGCTGGACCGGTTGTCACGGGCCTTGTTGGGCGGCAAGCGACTGTTTTGAGCGACAAACGCTGCCGGCGGGGTGTGGTTACCATGGATCTGTCAAGCAAAAAACTCATTGCTCTCTGCCTGTGATTGAAGATCGCGAAGGGTAATGTCCGGCTTGGCCGTTTTCAGAGCAATGGAGAAGGTCTCAAATGCCGGTCCAAGCCCCCGATAGAACCACTGAGTCTTGTCGGATTCGTGAGCGGGATGCCTGATGGCGGCTAATTGATCAACTAATGACTTGAAGCGCTTACCGAATTCCGCAACAGTGGAAGAACCCTTCGTGATAGACTGAAGTTGGTTACGAAGGTTCTGGACACGATCCATGGACGGGTTGGAGTACATCCGTTCGAGTGCCAACCATTTGTCCCGCGCTGTCTCGTAACCGATGACCTCGGTGAAAGCTTCCTCAGACAGGGATGAATGAAGAAGGATAATAGCCTTCTTGTCGGTGTTCTGCCAGGCGGTAAACAAGGGATTGGGAGAAGACTTCCCGTCGGACTCGACAGTGGCAGCAAGGGCAGGTTTGGAACCATCAATATGAGGAAGCAGGTCCTGGAATTCGAACAAGACAAGCATCTGGTTAAGCCATACAAGGTAGTTGGAGGCTGTCAATTGATGTTTGATGGAGTGAAACACAGAATTTGGGAGAGATTCGGAGGAACTAGCCATGGAGGAGGGAGACAGATGGAAGAAGAGGAAGGTGAAAAGGGCAGGAGATGAAAAAGGGGGAATAAAGGAAGATTGATGGCAAGGCTCTTATGATACCATGAGAATAATGATTCTCTCTCTACCAAAATAGGGTAGGAGGCACATGTATATATACACAAAATACTTTACACAAGAGGTACATGTAAATAAAATAATTACAAACAATACCCATAAAGAGTATAATGTCTAACAGTATCTATTAATTAGTTACTAGATTTATTAGTTTTGCCATTTGTTATATGTTTGTTTATAATTGACAGATTATTATTGTTCCATATGCTTGCATATTATTTATGTGCCATCAACCTCCCATATGACAATTATTTTCATCATTGAGAAATGGATACCATGTTGTATAATCTATCTATACATGCATCTGTTCATATATTACTATAGGAGTTGTTTATTTTTTCCTTTATAAAGCTTTTTAACTTGTCCTCCAATCTGTTCTTGTCAGATAACAGGCTAATAATAGCATCATGAAAGCTTCAAAATCGATACTTTCAGAAGCAAGCTTTTATTAGGCAACGTGTAGTTTCCTGCATTACATTTTGGCATTTTTGCAATGTCGGGTTATAATGCTATCTATATTCTCTCTCCATGAACTTAGGGATATTATTTAGATGTATGCAAGATTGGCCGACTAGATGATAGGATAAACAATTTAGGTCATGTATGTTACCTTTCGGTTTAATTAATGGGATCTTTATCCATAATTTTTTTAACAATTTATGTTTTTGAAATGAAGAATCATGTTTATGATTTTTTTAAGGGAATTAAAATTGAGGTATGTTTGGTTTATTCTCAGCTTACTTTTACTTTCCTTTAGTTTTGATCTCAAATATCCATGTATTTGATGTTCTACACGGGATTACCGACATATCACTATATACCGGGTGTCGGTCATGCGAGAAATATGTACGATACACAGGCATATGGTAATAATAGAAAGATTGTAGCTTTTATAGGCGTATTTGATCATTTTGGATCTTAAGGCATCATTTAATGATCCCAATAGATCGTTGTTTATATATATGTATAGTTTGAACTAATTTGTGCTTAACATGTAATCTTCTAACCTGGATGTATTATATGACCATTTTTTACTGAATCAAATAGCAATTTTATGTTTAATTGTTCAAGGATATTTAAGCCATATGACATACCATGTTTAGACTTATAACGTGTTGTAAATAGCTGTCGCCGCTGAACGGGCGAACATAAGTCAAATAATACGCTACAAACTATCGTCCGCTGATATTTATTTAAGCTAGATAAATTAAATCCGTAATACAAATTAGAAACTAACAGATATTGTTTTCGCCGACACAAAATGAGTACCACATTATCAAGTGTCGTGTCACATTGATCAAAAAAAGAGCATCACGTTGTAAAGTGTCACCATTGTAAATTGTCGCTGCGCCGCATCGCGCTAATAGAAATGAACAATCGCATTGTGAATTGTCGTCGTCGTCACAACACGCGAACAGAAGACGAATAACACGAAATACATTGTCGTCGCCGCAACGTGCGGGTACACGACTAGTATATATATATGTATATATATATAGAGGAAGGGTAAGATGCAAACCATCTTGAGATGAGAAAACTTTAGAAACTCAATATGGGCCTTTGATTATGATGATCTAATGGCTCTTATTTTTTCTATCTTTTTCATTTTTTTTATTTGTCTAACTTGTTTGTCTTTTAATGCCAAAAGGGTAGAAAAGGAAAGAAAATATATGATGTGTACTTGCTTTGCAGACTTGTACTTGACATGAACTACATATCATCTTCATCCTCCATTTCTTTATCTTTGAATTTCATCATCATTTCTTCATCCCCCATTTCTTCATCCTCCGTCACCTACCACCTTCACCATCACCTACCACCTCCTCCACCACCTAGCACCATTACAACCAAAATCAAGTCCTCCGTTCATCTTCATCATTCACGACGATGTCGACGAACACCACCCAACCCCCAAGATCTCTGCCGAGGAGCTTGTCAACATCTTGAAGGCGCTCGGATCTGAGACCTCCGACGAAGAGGTGAGCCAAATGTGACGATTTCTAGTTAACTTTTATTTTTTTCTTGCAATTCTGTTTTTTAGTATTTTAAATTTACACCAAACTTAAGTGTTAATAGATGGATAATATTGTAAACATTTTTCTTTTAGTTTATATTTCAAATGAATTGATAATTATAATTATTCTTGTTTTTAATTTCTATTCTTGTTTAAAATTTAATAATAAAAGTTGTTTATAATTATTTTTCTTTTAGTTTATATTTCATAATCTTGATGTCTCTACTCACCCTTCACATTACTAATGTAACTTTGTTTGATATTACATGTGTAAATTCTGTATGTAATTTTTTTTAATTCATTACTAGTCTTTATTTTTTATGTTACATATGTAACTTGCTTAGCTTAATACAATATGTGTTTTTAATCATGTTATGTATGTAAATTTACATATGTGTCATTCCCTTGATATTTCTGTTTAGTTTAATGTTACACACATGTTACATATGTTTTTTTAATAATGTTATATATGTAAATCTACACATGTGTTACATATATAATGTTACATATAATGTTACATCTTATGCTACATGTATCATATTGTGTAAAGTTACAAATTTTAATACAATATTCATATAAAAATAGTGCTTTAAGAAAATGGTAAGTGGTCTAACATTTATTATGGATACGCTAGACTTTTGATTTAATATAATATTTGTTTTAGTCATGTTACGTACGTAAATTCACATATGTATCATTCCCTTGGATATTTCCTTTCAGTTTAATGTTACACCGCGTGTTACATAAGTTTTTTTAAATCATGTTACGTATGTAAATTTTCACATGTGTTACATATGTAATGTTACATATAATGGTACATCTAACGTTACATCTTATGGTTCCTATGTAAATTTTATGTGTAACATATTAACATTTGTTAAATATGTCTTTTTAAAGATGTTGTATATGCAATTTTACTTATCTAACATGTTACACATCATTATCTATTTATAGTTACATATTTAATGTCTGATGTTACGTATGTAAATTTACTTATGTAACATGTGTAGCTCACAATTAAATGCATGTGTAAATAATGATGATACATATGTAACTATATGTTACTTACTTACGTAATGACGTTATTTGTGTTAATTCACTTATGTAATATGTTGCATCTCATTTATCTATCTTTTTTTACATAATGACGTTACTTATGTTAATTTACTTACGTAACATATTACATCTCATTTATCTATGTAAGTTTAAATGGTAAACTCGTCCTCCATATGTAAATTTACGTATGTTTCATGTTTAAACTAATGAACATTTTTTTTGTAGGTGAATGGATTTTTTTTTGTCAGAGATGAAGATAGTTAGTTATAAAGGAGTAAAACATAACTAGCTTTTATATTTTTTTGTTAGGAGTTTTAATTCCGACCGTTTATGTAGTATATGTAACTTGTTTGATGTTACATATGTAACTTTCTTTGATGTTACATTCGTAACTTGTTTTTAATGATATTACATATGTAATTTTGTTGTATCTATTATTAACTTGTCATATTTTTCGATTATTTAAAATATTTAAGTTCGTATGAAACATTTTTGTTACGTTTCATTTTGTTACACATGTCCAGATGATTTACATGTGTAACATGCTGTGAAATTTAATAGGTATTTGGTCAAGTGAAATATAATATGAGGTACTTTATTTGACTAATTTCGATATAAGTGAATAAGATTTAAAAATATTTTATTTTTTAGTTAAATATATTTTGTTTATAGCTTCTTTACAAGTGGGGAAATAATATTGAAAATAATTACAATTTATATAAAAGTGAGAAAGAAGAAAAGATGAGATATGACAGAGGATCCGTTCAAAAAAAGAAGAGAAAATAGAGGAGAGAGGAGAGAGGAGAGAGAAAAGAGGAAAGAGGAGAGATGTGAGAAGAAAGAGGAGAGAGGTGAGAGGAGAGATGTGATATTGATAAAGTCTTTATAAGATGAATTGTCATATTTGCCCTTGTAGTGATAAAGTCATTAGGTGATGTGGAGTATTCTCCACCCTTGGATGGGTTTCTAAAGTTTTCCCAAGTGGATGGAGTTTTCACCATAACCATGCCCTATATATATATATATATATATATATATATATATATATATATATATATATATAGGGTTAGGTTCAAATGAGAACTTTTTCTTTTGAGAACTTTTGAGAACCATTCTGAGCCACTAATTTTTAAGGGGGGAGCATTCAAATTCATGGGGGGATTTCCATATATATAAACTTGTGGCTTAGAATGGTTCTCAAAAGTTCTCAAACCAAATTGGTTCTCAAATGATCCTCTCCATATATATATATATATATATATATATATATATATATATACTAGCCGTGTGCCCGCGCGTTGCGGCGGCGACAGTGTATAGCGTGTTATTCGTCTTTTGTTCGCTTGTTATGGTGGCACGACAATTTACATCGAGGTATTCATTTTTTTAATGCGATGTGGTCCCGTGTCAACTTATAATGATGTATATGCGCGTTGGGGAGCATCGCATCTAAAGATTAGATTTCAAAAGCAATCATACCCAGGAAAAAACACATCAGATTTTACCAACTTATAGCGTGTTATCTCTATTATGTTCACGCTTTCAGCAGGAACGACAATTTACAAAACTCATAACATATGGGCCAACCCACGTGATGCGACAACAATGTACTACAATCGTGATTTACCGAGTATGTTCTTTATAGATTGTCTTACACTCACTTCAAATCATCCTCATATTGTATTTATCCAGCTTTAAATATGACACAAACCATTTTTTTTAAAGCCACCTTGAGGTTTGAAACGTTAAACTACGTCTACTGTATTTAAATTCCTAAAAATTACACAAAAGTTTCCAATCTTCAGTTTCTAAACTTACGCTTATTAATGATATGAATCCAAACCAATGAGACATAAAAAGTAACACAAAACCCAGTTCTAATCAATCACAAACATGAAATGATTTCAATTTGATCACAATGACAACAGATGAAGAACATCAAAATTACATTATCCTAGAAACCAAACATTGAAATAAAAATATAATTGGATCACATGAAGAACGTCAAAATCACAACATCCATTGTTACCGTCTTCGAGCGTGCTAAGTGTAACGGCGTCAATGTTACATTCTGCAAAAGGATCTTTGGACCACCACTTCTCTTCGTAGATAACAAGACCGGCTCAACGTATTTTGGTACCCCAATCAACATTTTAATTCAAGGCATGTTTCGCAAAGTTTTCTTTACAAAGTATCTAAATAAAAGATCGGTTATAGCAACTTCTTAGCAAATTTATCTGAACATTCACCCAAAATGAATTATGTTCTATAAAGATTAAAGAAAAAGGTTTGACAACAGGATTTAGATTAAATGGCTTGTAGTTTGAAATAAAGTAGCAAAGAAGGTAACAATATTACTAACCTTGTAGCAAAAATTACACTACACCAACAACACCTGTTGCAAAAGCACACATTACATTAGTAAAGAAAAGGCTTGTATTTTGAAATTGAAAGAACTGAAAGCAGCATAGAAAATAGAAGGCAACAGTCCACACATGAATTACTTCAATAATGCAGCTAATGCACCCGTAGGGTGACAACAGGATCCAGATTAAATGCAAGCATACACCAAAGATCGATACATATAGCAAAAAAAAATGAGAAATAAACAGTTAATTTATATCAGATATCAATAAAATGACTTTACTGATGATGCCCTGAAGTCTTAAAAGGTTGAATAGAAGTGTAAGGTTACCTAGCATTCCCTCTAAAAATGGACACTGTCCCCTCTTTTTTGGTATTCTTATGGGCATTATAAAATAATACCTGTAGATTGCAGAATTAGCTCTTGACTTTACTTAACCAAACTGTTTGATTTTTGACTTTCTTAATTGCAACAAACCATGAATTATTTTAAAGTTAAACTCAGAAACCCGTATTATAGAATAGGAAAAAGATAACACTAAAATTATGTATAGCCATTACCTGCAATTACTGGCTTTCTTGATCAAACCATATCAACCACTTGAAGATAATCTTTTGACAAAAACCAATATGTATAGCCATTCAAACTTGATTTGTCTAAAATTCTCCCACCAATATTTGCCCAGTTTCCATTGTGGTAAACTGCATTTTCAGAGGTGCAATTTTTGTGTCTATAAGCATACAACATCTTATGAGAATAAGAAAGCAATGTATTTTAAAGATGAAATATATACCCTTCAAAGACATTTAACAAATCTGAGATCAAAGGACGGCTCCTGCAGTTATTTTGTTCATTTTCTATAAGCAGGTAGTTAAAGTAACAAAAAAACTCACTTTATTAGAGCCTGCAATTACATTAGCAGGAACCCAGCCCTGTTCATCCATGTATCGTCTCAAGTATGTATCTTTCACCAACTTATCATTACTGAAAAAACACAGCACAAAGGTTAGTTGTTAACACTTCACATTTTTGTGACAATAATCCTCGACTCACCTTCGCGCATATTCTGGTGCTTCAGCTTCTTCTTGTCGTCTAGCTTTTTTGGTGAATACATAAAAGTCATATGTATTTGATTTACCTTCAAAACCTCGGAACTGTGATTTACCTCTAAAGCTGCCAAAACCATAACCAATATCAGGCACCATGCTCACCTGTTGATAGCGATAAAAAGTGGATCAAACCGCAAGTGTAATCAGTTAGATTTAACTAAAAAAACACCAAGATAGATCTATCTAATATAAGACCAACACTCACGCCAGCTTGCCAAAATTCTGCATCACCCCCCTAATCCTATAATCTCTGCAACTTGGCGTGAATGATCTTTGACGCCATCAAAGATCAACTCGTGATACAAAACCTTTGATATGAGGTTATCTAACTTACATGGATCAACCCAAAAGAGGTCCTAAACCCCAAAATCCATGTACGAACTGTAGGAAAATAAAAAAAAAGAATTAAAAACTTAAAAAGAAAACATGACTCGAACAAAGTGGTAGAAATATTACTCGTAATGCTTTCAGTTTAGCATGTTTACTCTACTTCATCCCAAGATCTTTGCTCACACCTAAAAAACTAATAATAAACCAATGTATCTATATGAATAACAACTTTATTATTGAAGCTGAAATATAAGACTTTGAAAATGGGATAAACCTTGTAGCTCATCACATGAATGTCCTCTTTGAAGGTCCCTAACCAGCTCCACAAATTCTTTCTTAAGGCCCTTTAAGTCCAAGTACAGATTCACCAATTTCTACAAAATGACAGTAATTAGATAACAAAAAAGGACCCCTTTTTAAGAACCAAAACACACAAGACCACCCGACCATCCAAGATTAGTTTAGTGAGGTCCCTGCCTTCTGAACTGAAAAATCTGCACATTATAGTATTCAGTTCCAATCCAAACAAAGAATAGGGAAATAATACTAAATTAGGCTAACAATACCTAACAGACTTCTCACCAAGGAGAAGTGTTTTCTTTTCTTTAACCTAAAGTTCATGATGCTTCTGATGGCCATGAAGGATGTCATATGTGAATATATATCTCTACAAGATAATAAATTAGTTAATAATTGAAGAGGAATAAAACCAAACACTTTCATCTTAAATGGTAAAATATGAACTCATACGAAAGTGAATATGATGAAATGACAATGTGGCATTCAATAAAATCAATTGCATGATTCCCTTCAAGTCTAGGTTTCTCCTTAGGCATGAACTGCATCATAATCCACATAAAAGACATCCGGAAAATGAATCTGCATAAATTTAAGAATCAAGAATAACAAACAAATGACTATATTAAAGAGTTTATAATGCAATGATGCGTAAAAAATATCATAGATACTACTTGTTTATACAATTTTGCATTGTAATTGTCATGCACGGCCTTCCGAAGGTGTATAGCCGGTCTTCCTTAAGAAAATGTGTCCCATAGTTCTCCATAGATGTAAGAAATGACCCCTTTCTTAATTCAGTATACCCCTCCATGGATGCAATTTGATCTTTGCACAAACGATGTAATCTCTTTTTTGCTGTCTATGATCAGATGAATTTTTTTTTTGTTTTGAATTCAAACCCATGTAGAAAATAGTGAAATAGAAGTGGTTTATACCTCTTTCATTTTTCCTTCAGCTAAATCAAGCTGCTCTGATGTACAGGAGCCATGCTGACAACATCAGAACTCCTAAATGGATTTGGACTATCCTTAATTCCATATCATAGTCCAATCTGGAATTCCGGATGATGTCAAAAGTTATTAGCATTTATATTTTCATAAAGGTAGAAATAAATAGAAATGATGTCATATATCCCCAAAAGCAGAGAAAGAACCACCTAAAAACCCATTGAGCGTGGACATTAAAGTTCGTTATGAACCACCTAAAAACCCATTGAGCGTGGACAATAAATTCTGAAACAACAAAAGAAATGAAAATGAAACTGAAGTTGTTTTTATAAAAAGACAGAAGCTTTGAGCTACATAAAAAGCTGTTAGATGACACACCTTAAAATTAATTTCTCAAGTTTTACTTTAGAAAGAACCAAGTTGGAAAGGGCAGAAAAGGTGGGAACTTGAATAGACCTTGGCATGGATGAGCTTCATGCCTACCATCCGATTAACCATTCTTTCAGTCTTTCGGAGAATCCCTCTTTCTCAGTGTCACCAGTCACAGTCACTGTTAATATCTTCGGAATCTTGATAGGTGAGGATTTTGCCTCGGTTACAATCCGCCAATTACTGATCAAACATGTAAAGTAGTCAAAGTCAACTAATAAAGGAAATGGGTTAGATAGTTCAAGCTGGAAATCAAATAGTTATATATTTTTTAAATCATATTTAACCCACCGAGCATTTGTAGAATTAAGAAAGGTGAAAAGGTGTTGCCCACACTTATTTGAGTTGACCCGTTTTCACATGTTATCCAATCTAAGTATGAGTGTGTTCTGAATCAATGTCATTAGTTTCAATAAATGGTTGGTAAAAAAAAGGAAGAGTTAACTTTCTTGTGTTTTAATTTAATCTTTTTTTAAAACTATGTAGTCTGAAACTTATCATATTTTTGCACCAAAGTACCAAATGTGTTGCAAATTGAGATGATTGCAACCTGAGCATATTGAAGAACATAAATTTAAGCACCCATCAAAATTTGACCATCAATTTTCATCAACATTTTGAGTAACTATGTTAGACGAAAAGAGAGATTCAAAAGACTTATAAATAGTTATCTTTAAAACTTACCTGCTGATTCTGAATCAGCCAACTTGATCGTCATGACAGTTTTGATCCATTTATTTGAGAATTTAGGAATAGAAGACAATAACACGTTGGATTTGGAGACGGTGATACTATTTATGCAGCTCCTTCATATTCTAGGATAGAGAAAATGATACATGTGCATCCTGCAATTTAAAACATACATGATATCAAACACTTAAATGTCAATTTCTATGGTGATATCACGAACTATTCATCAAACACTTGAATGTCAATTTAAGGGCCAAATTTTATGTATTTTTATTATAAACCCCTGTCCACCCTAATGATGTCTAATAAACACAATTGTAATAAGAAGATGTTAAAATCAACCTGCATAAATGCCACAGCTGAAAAAACATAAACTGATCTTCATCAACCAATACGACGTGAGCTTGTAAAGCATGACAAAAAAAAACTCTTCATGTAACAATATGAACTATAACATCACATAAAGCTAGTTAACTCCACTATTTGTGGTTTTGGAATTGAAAACTACTATATTGGACCCATCAGTATCAACTCAATAATCATTAAACTAAAGATTATAAAAAAATTATACTAAAAGACTTATGAATTTACCTGCAGAACAAGCGGTACATCAAGCGTAGCTGTGTAATACACCATGGCCCATGACAAAAACCAATCCCCTTGCATAGCTGGTACATCAAGCTCTACAAAAGGTTCAAAAAATAATGTTAATAAATATGAAGAACAGCAAAGTGGGGTCAATGTTTTGAAAGATGACTAATGAAGAAACTGTAACTTGATGATTTGGGGTGGAATATGATCACCAGTTTGGCGATTGGATCTGATGAATTTCTTCAAATCAGTCTTCATCTACTCGAATACCAAGTAGAGAACACTATTTCCGTTTGTATTCACACCTTGCTTCACGTCTATCAGCTTGTTTAGTGATAGTGATTGTAATTAGATCCAGAAATTCAAATACCATTCCAACAAGTATTCTATAAATCCCTAATTTGATTGCTATATTTGACCTAGATTGGTAATTTTGATCTTTGCAACATACGAAAGGGAAACAAAGAAGACAAGAACCAGTTAACCTGCAATGTAGTCTAGACAATGGCTACCTCTGTCCCAACAAAAACAAATGCGAAAATCATTCTTGCAACCTACAAAATAAGAATCGAAGAAACAAAGTAAGAATTTAACAAAAAAAAACATGAAATTTTAGAACCAAGTACCCAGAGATGAAGATCTCTCTGCCATAAAAAATATGTGCGATGAAAACCAGTGACAGTAGAACTTCCGGTCTGAGCTTCAACCAAGAGAAATCACTTCCCATCTGAGCTTATTCGAGCTTCGTAGCGAGAGAGGAAACGAAGGAGAATCGATTTCATACCCAATCGATGGCGGAGATTGCCCAATCAAGGGGGAGTGCCGATTTCATATCCAATCGATGGGCAGAGAGGAGCACGCTGAAGGAAGAGAGAGAGCTGAAGCAATGAATGGACTGCTAAAGCCTGAATACGGCTGAAGATTGTATCGAGGGGAGGGACGGTGGCCAATGAAAGGGATAGAGGAGCGGGTTAATCGAAGGCCACTATGGAACGATCGAGGTGAGCTGCAACCAACGATGGGGATTCATGGTTAATGTCAAGAATGTCCCTTCTTTTTTGAACGGTAGGTACTTAGAAATGATTTAGGGTTTCATTTCTATGCTTAACACACTTGTACACTTTGCATCAATATTTGTACGCGTCTTAAAATTAAGGAATTTAATGACAAGATTGCCCCCATGAATCAATATGTATTATATAGTAGTATAGATATATATATATAGGGGATGGATATAATGAAAACAACTTTGAGTTGGAAAAACCGTGAAACTACCACAAAATGATTTTTTTTTCTTCAATATTTTTGTAGTGATTATATGCGTTAATACAAGCCCTATGGTGAAAAAAATAAAAAAAACGCCTACTAGTTTTTTTATAAAAAAATTTCCGAGAAATATGACGTTACGTCATGTTACATATGTAACATTTGCCTGTTACATATGTAAAATGCCTTGTTACATATGTAACAAAATCTGTAAATAATTTTTAAAAAAAATCTCTAGGCGCTTTTTTATTTTTTTTCACCAAAACCATAAAAAAATGAATGTAGAATCTATAAAAAAATACATCTAAAAAAATAACAAATTTTGAACGTCTTTTTTGGCCGGTTAACTTCTTTTTGCAAAAAAAATGGTTCTTAAATATTTTTTTTAAAAAAATTACTCGGCGTTTTTTTATTATTTTTTTTCATAAAGGGTGTTTTTTTAAGTTAGAGAGTCACCATAAAAAAGTCGGAACAAAAAACGAATTTTTTAGCTTAGTTTTCACGGTTTTTCCAACTCGGGGAGGTTTTCATTTTATCCTTCTCCTCTCTCTCTCTCTCTCTCTCTCTCTCTCTCTATATATATATATATATATATATATATATATATATATATATATATATATATATATGATAAAGTTATTGTACAAGGGGCAATTTGTGTGCGAAGCGTGCGAGGGGGGGGGGGGTAAATTTGTCCGCGCGTGTTTGATGATAATCATGCAAGTTACGTATATTGCTAATCACGCAAGCTATATTTAATAATCACGCAAGTTATATTCAATAATCACGCTAACTATATTTTATAATCACGCAAGTTATATTTCATAATCACGCAAGTTATATTTCATAATCACGCAAGTTATACGAGAGCATATAAATGAACTTGAAAAAAAATCTTTAAAAAAAGTATAGCAATACTATACTCGAATTAAAGATAATAGAATGCCCGGTTTTATGGTGAAACTTTAAAAAAAAAATAATATCGTATAAAAAAGTTATGGACGTTTAAAAAAATGGGTAACTTAAAAAAAAAGTCAACAATTGTAGGCTCTACCAGTTATACCTCTCCAGATTCTTCTCACGCTTATTTTCTTCTTCTTCTTATCTGAATTAGATATACTAGATCTGGACCATTCATCTTCCAAAATAAATGGCTCATATTACTTCCTACACTTCACACGTAAATGTTATTTTGTATTTGAGCTTTCACCTATATATAGTTAGGTTCAAATGAGAACCAATTGCTTTTGAACTCTTTTGAGAACCATTATGGGCCACTAATTTTCATGGGGGACCACTCAAATTCATGGGGGGGGGGGGGAGAGGATTTCCCTATAGATAACTAGTGGCTCATAATGGTTCTCAAAACCAATTAGTTCTCAAATGATCCTCTCCCTATATATACATATATATATATATATATATATATATATATATATAGAGAGAGAGAGAGAGGATCATTTGAGAACCAATTGGGTTTGAGAACTAAAAAGAACTAATCTCAGCCACTAGTTTATATATATGGAAAACCCCCCCATGAATTATAGTGGTCCCCACCTAAAATTAGTGGTTGAGATTTAGTTCTCAAAAGTTCTCAAAATAAAAAGTTCTCATTTGAACCTAACCCTATATATATATATATATATATATATATATATATATATATATATATATATATATATATGGGTAAGGTTCCTTGGAAAACTCCTTTTATTTGGAAAACTGGAAAACCAAAGGAGAGTTATATTAAATGAAGGCTATTTGAGTAATTTGACATTTTTTTTCCTTTTGTTTACTTTCACTTATATACACACGATAACTTAATAAAAAGTAAAATAATAATAATAATAATAAAGAAATAAAATAAAAAAACCGATTTTTTGTTCATCTTGTCCGTCCGACTATGTTGCATATGTGCAACATAGTTTGTTGCATACGTTGAATATATGCAACATAGTATTTTGCATATATGCAACATTGTATGCTTCATACATTGCATATATGCAACATAGTATGTTGCATATATGCAACATTGCATGTTTCATATATTGCATATATACAACATGCTATGTTACATGTACGCAACATAAACAACATACAATGTTGCATATATGCAACAAAGTCGGACGAACAAAAAAAAAAGTTTTTTTTAAGTTATTTTTTTTTAATTTTTTTAAGGTCGTTAGGTGGCCTTTAGGTGGATAGACACGAAAATTAAAAAAAGAAAAAAACACCAAAATGACCTAAATAGCCTTCATTTAATGTAATTTTCCTTTGGTTTTCCAGTTTTCCAACTAAAACTTAGTTTTCCATTGAACTTAACCCTATATATATATATATATATATATATATATATATATATATATATATATAGGGTTAAGTTCAATGGAAAACTAAGTTTTAGTTGGAAAACTGGAAAACCAAAGGAAAATTACATTAAATGAAGGCTATATATATATATATATATCTATTACTATATATAATACATATTGGTCATGGGGGTATTTTCGTCATCAAATTTCCTTAATCTTAAGACGCGTACAAACAATGATGCAAAATGTACACATGTGTTAAGCATGAAAATAAAACCCTAAATCATTATCTACTTCTTACCGTTCAAAAAAGGAAGGACATTCTTGACATTAACCAAGAATCCCCATCGTTCTATACATTCAAAAGCCGCCTTTGATCAACACGCGGTGCAGTCTCCTCGATCATTTCCATAGTCTCTTGCTTCCACTTGCCAGCGGTGCAGCTCTCCTCGATTGTTTCCTTCAGCCGCCTTCGTTTACAACGCTTCTCCAACGTTCTCTCCCTTCGATTGGGCAAACAATTCACCTCGTTCTTCAGCCGTGAGATTGCAATGATCATTCAATGGAAGGTCGCGATTGTAACGAGGATTCAAATTGTAAGGTGCCCAAATCAACTCCGATGACACTATAAATTCACAGCATACTCTCCATTTGTTTCAACATCTCCATCTACAAAATTAAAGCTCCGATGACACTATAAATTGAAGATCCGACTTTGTTTGAAGCTCCATTTCTTTCTGCAATTTAAGGTAATCTTAATTTTTTTGTCTTCAATTTCATTTAATTTGTTCTTGGTATCTATCTGCTTCAATTTCTCTGCTTTCTGTTACCAAAACCCACCAACCCCTGGTTGTTGATTTTGGAGTTGCTAACTATTATATGCATAATTTTAAGTTCAAAAGATTGATATAGAAGGAAATTGTATATGAACATGTATATATGAACATGTATCACCTACCATGTCATGATGGGATAAGAAATTAAACACTATTAAATTACAGCTCAGAACAAATGGTAAGTACTCAGGATGTCTGATTAGAAGGTTCTATATTTACGTTCAACAAAGTTCCCTATAAACTAAAGGGTTGTTTCTGTTTCCTTCATCTTTATTTATCACTAAAAATTATCATGTTTTAAGTGCTGGAGTAGGTTGTCTCTTCTTTTTATTATGTTCATTGATTGCTTTAGTCCACTTTCTATGAAATGCCATTTTTGTTGGGATAAATATTTTTGTGAAACTTTTAGCCCAAATTAATGCTCATGTTCACCGACTAATTTGAGATGCTTCATATTCTAGGTGTATGATTGTGAATCATTATTTTATTTTAATCTTATTTTTTAGTTTAGTCTACACTGGGGATGAGGCTTGCAGAGAGGTATAAAGCTGCAAAATCTGAAAATGGCTTTAGGTTTCATGTCAACAATACCATTGGCAGTTAAGTTTATTCATATTAAACAACCCAAAAAGTACTTGAATTTTAAATTGAATATTGAAGGTTAATAATCTTTAAAATGGTTACATCACAATATATTGTGTTATACACTGCATTTTTTATTGGTGTCTACGCTTTGTAAAGTCATGGCTTTTGTACTAGAACTGAGAAGTTAGAACTAAATGACAAAAAAATTACAGACCACAAAAACCGAGTAGAAATAGTTATTTCAAGCAAACAATTTTGGGGTGGTTCAAGAGTCTTTTATCTTATCGGTTGAATAGGGTCATAATGTATGGTGATTGGAGTCAATTTGTTGCTTCTTTTGTTCACAAATACTGTTGGGAGCAAGGGGCTGCTTATTTTGGGATACATAATATTACTATTGGTCTCTTGGGTAGCAAATTAAATCATAATTCTGGTTACATGGGGAAAATGGAATTTGATGGATAGATTAGTGATTTGTTTGGGGTTGATTGTATGAAGTTTGACTTTTATGGTCAACAGGGAGATGCTTATGATAAAAGAGATGGGTTGGGGTGTCTCTTGAAGAATGTGTAAGTTGGTTTGGTGAGTATTCCTGGAAAGTGGAAACTAAAGATTCTTGTGAGAGGGGTTGACTTTTTATGGTCCATGGAAAGTGAAAACTAAAGATTCTTGTGAAGTTATCTCCCTGGTAAGTAGCAAAGTTTTTAACCCACATACTTATTGGTAAGTTAATTTGAGTCATTTTTTTCTTTCTTTTAGCTCAAATGAGTCAAAAAAGAAAGAAACATTTGTAATGGTCTAACCGGTCAGACTCGCTCATAATCTACTTGTAATGGATACGACCATATAAATATTTTCTATTTAAATATTTAGGTATTTTTTGTGATAGTGCTGCTTTTAAAATCTCCTAACAAAAATAGTGATTATTAGTCACCCCGACACCTTCTTGCCAACTTTATCCAATGCACATTTCAGTCGCACCCTAACATGGGCACTTTCATTTTCTTCCATAATAATTTTTATTTTTATTTTTGCTTGGATTAAAATATATACCTGTTTATGCAGTGATTCATGGATTTCACTTGGGCACTTCCATTTTCTTCTATAATAGTGTTGTGTGCCCTGATGCAACCCCTTTTTAGAAGGGAAAAGGAAAAAAACGAGTCATCTGATAGCAAAGTGTTCCATGGATCTCACTTGGTAGAAGGCAAGGTAGGATATGATATGGAATACTACCATGTTCCTGAATACAGATCCATAAAGGGCTATGTGTTTGGACTCTTTGCTATATGTGATGGTCACTTGGGTGATCGCATACCAAATTAATCGAAAGATAACTTTTTCAATAACATACTTAGAGAGGTATGTATGCCTTTTTGTTTGTTCTAATGAATCTTAATCATGTTGCAAGATGCTTTTGTTGTTCTAATATGTGGAGTGAAGCTTTGAATAAGCAACTTGGTTCTCAGGTTAATTGCATAAAAGGTAAACCCACTTTGGAAGAATTTATTTTTTATTGCATCCAAGATGACATTAGCAAAAGGTTTCAAGGTTTGACATGTTAGAAGGTTTAATATGCCTAATGGTTTGGAGTTATTATACTTCTATGAGTGCCATTAATTTGAACAATTTTAACAGCTCATTTTCACATAATATGGCATTCAAAAATTCATTTCAAGACTTCCTGTGTATATGTTTTATATTGAGTAAATTCTTTCATGATTCTAATATGGTAAATCTGATATAAAGGAAATCTTTATAAATGGGTCAATCTGTAAACGGGCCAGATTTTATAAATGGTCATATCTCTAAACGGGTCAGATTCTATAAATGGTCAGATTTGTATGTGGGTCGGATTTTATAAATAGGTCAGATCTGTAAGCAAACTGGATTTTATTTATAGGTCAGATTGTAAACCTGTCAGATTTGATAAATTGGACAGATTTTTAATTAAAACCGTTAAGGAGGTTGTATGCATTTGAAAATAGACAGTGGGTGACTTTCAACGCGTTAACATGTTACAACAATAATTTTTGCTGAACCTGAGATTTAATATGTTTCATTAAGGAACATCAACCGTATCCTATAATTGTTGCCCATTAAGTTAAGGTATCATGATTTGAACATGTCCTTTTTTGCCACCTTTCATAGTAGTTAGTGAAACATTGTGCCTACTTTGCAGGTGTTCTTTTCCGAGTAAATTAAAATTCCTAATAAGTGCTTTTACTCTAGGTGATGCTCGACACAGTTGGTGCTGAAATACAGATTGTCAATAAAGGTGAGAAGGCCATTTCACTTCAATAAGATGATGTTGCATCAAACATAGACAAGCAAACCAATTTATAGGTAGGGTGATATGGAAGGAATTGAAGTTCAGCCAATGTGGCATCGAAGTTGGATTAAGAAATTATGCAAATAAAAATCATTAAAGGTTTCAAACTCTAGACATCATGTAATTTTTTCTAATTACAATCTCTCAAGGGATCTTATTATTTTTTAAGTTGCGGAAGGAGCAGAAAGAAGTTTTGTAGTTTACTTAAATGTATACTTATGCATATATGTGCTTTTAGAATCAATCATACTACAAATTTATATATAAAACACGCGAACAGAAGACAAATAACGCGCTATAAACTGTTATCCGCCGCAATGCGCGGGTACCCCATTGTCTATAATACTTTAATATGCATATAAGAGAGAGGGTGTTGAAAGTTGAAAATTTAAGAAATTTACAAGTGAGGGAAGCATTGTGTACAACACACCAATGCACTATTAGTTTATCTGGTCGGTTCATGTAAAAAGAAACAGGTAAAACCCGGTTTGGATGGTTCCCTTGTCACCGAGAATCAATTTGAAAACCCAAAACCAACTGTGACCCATCTTTTTTTTTTTTGGAACGGTGTGACCCATCTTCCTTAGTACGAGAGTCGGTTGCTTACTTATTGGTTAAAATGGTTAAAATAATAAATTTATCTTATTAAAAAGTTCAGCAAGAAATTAGATGCTAGCCAACAACTAATAAAGTAAACACCATAGAGAAAAGAAAAGAAAGAATGAAAGTTAGAAACTCACTGTCCCCTTCGTCCAATCCTTCCACTCAAACTATAATTTTGATTGTTTATCAAAAAACAAAAAAAAAGATAACTTTAACATGAACGACGACTTGGGAACCATTTATTTATTTTCTTGACATGGATCACTTCATTTATTTTACCTTAAAAGAGCTTATAAATATTTATTCTTAACAAATTTAAGTTTTTCAGTTGAGTTTGATCTAATAATCAAAAACTCTTCCTAAGCTTAATGTGACCCTCTTAATGTGGCATCATCAAAACTATCATCAAAACTATTATGTTCATGAATTCAACTTAAAACACTGTTTATGACTGATTGCATAGCGTACGACACGGATTGACTTCCTCACTATGGAACTGATTGACCATCGGATTTTGATTTAAAAAGTACTATGTTATTACTGATATCTTAAAACTATGTTGATGACTTCTATATTACAACTCATTTGGTTTTAAATTATTATGTTTGTGACCAATATATAATTCATACCGCGTTGTAGTTTCTTATGCCGCTGCAATGCACGAATAGAAGACGAATAACACGCTATATACTGTAGCCGCCGCAACGCGCGGGCACACGGCTAGTATATATATATATATATATATATATATATACTAGTCGTGTGCCCACGCGTTGCGGCGGCGACAGTGTATAGCGTGTTATTTGTCTTCTGTTCGCGCGTTGCAGCGGCACAACGAACTACAATGCGGTATTCTTCTTCTGTTTGCTTGTTATGGCGGCACGACAATTTACATCTAGGTATTCGTTTTTTTAGAACTCAAACAAATAACAACAAATACTCGAATTGAAATATATATATTGGTCACAAACATATTAATTTAAAACCAAATGAGTTGTAAGATAGAAGTCATCCACATAGTTTAAGATGTCAGTAATAACATAGTACTTTTTAAATCAAAATCCGAGGGTCAATGAATTCCATAGTGAGGAAGTCAATCTGTGTCGTACGCCATGCAGTCAGTCATAAACAGTGTTTTAAGTTGAATTCATGAACATAATAGTTTTGATGAGGTCACATTAATACGCGTTGCGGCGGACGACGGTTTATAGCGTGCTATTTGTTTCTGTTAATGCGATACCGGATGATGACAATTTATAATGTGATACATCCGCGTTTGGTACAACAATCAACCAAAGCGTACTTGTGTGTATCAACCCCCTCGTGATATATTACATTGTACATTTATTAGTTTTCTCATTCGTAGCATCAGTATAGTCCATAAATGTCATGAGTTTTTCTCGTGGCGCTGTTCTCTGATTTTAAAGCCTGGATAAATAAGCAAAAATAAAACAACCTAAACTAAGAGCAGGGTCAAGAAAACAGTTTCAACAGTCAGAACACAGGACATAGCAGAAGGCAAATTGTTTCAGAACATCAACCACATTAACATCAAACACACTTACAAATGAAGCGAAGCGCTGGCAAAGTAACAGCCCTGAGAAAGAGTGAACAAAAGATTAAAAAACATCTTTCAACTTAACCATGTAAAAACAGCTTTCAACTTAACGAAGCAAGTAAAAAAATGATCATCTCCAACCATAAAAAACATCATGACATCCGAGTAAATATGGCCCCATCAAAATCATTTCCAAGTTAAATAAATACAAAGAAAACCATACCCTCCTTCACATGACTAACATGGCCTTCCTTACCTTAACAACCATTTTACCAAATCTTAGAAAACCAAAAAATAATATGTCTAATGTACTAAGCATGGGGTTAACCATAGTAAGAAAAGATTTTTTTTTTTTAAAATTCATAAACGAAATCCTAACATATGAGAACACAAATTTCAGCTACAAAATCATAAGTAACAGTTTCTTAAAAAAAAGGGACCAAAGACAAAACAGTTGATATAATTTTTAATAATTTTCTTTAGGGAGCATAACCGAAAAAATCATAGAGCCTACTTGCAACGAATTGCTTCCAAAGACCTGCCAACAAAACACAAAAGAATCACTCATGAGAAAGTAAAAAGTGTATGGTTCATCAATAAAAACAAAAACGTTACTCATTAGAAATTCAAAAGTGTATGATTCATCAATAAAACACAAAGATAGCCCAAAAAAACCCCTAATACTGCACACCAAACTCTTACCTAGGAGAAAACAGGAACATAAACCATGGTAACAGGTAGTGACCATGGACAGATATACCGTTCCACTATAAACAGAAGCACAAACAAAGCAAGTAGTGACCATTGAAGTAAAAAAAGTTTAGAAAAAAAAACACCAACCACCAACAAAGTTTCATTGATAACAAAGAGAGGCACACACAAACATAACCGGTAGGATCATGAAATAACGAAGCATGAGAGCATGAAATCGACAACTCACTATCAATTGATATCTAAACGTAGAGAAAACAGAGAAGCCTTGTACACAATATGTAAACAAACTCATAGACATAAAAAAGCAAATGGTGTTATGTTTTAAAAAACAAAAAAGAAGAAAATATATAGGAAACTGACCATGCTACATCGATATCTTCATTACCTTACATTTCTGATGTTCAACTGTTGCGCTTTCATCTTCTTGTGTTGCGTTTTTTCTTCATTATGGATCATCTTTATCAGCATCACCGGCTTCTGCCATCCGTATATCTCCGTGTTTCCAGGTACCGGATGTAACATCTTGCTGAAATCATTCAGTGATGACAAAACTTGTAAAATGAAGGCATAACTCAAACATGGCTGTCAGGGAAAAAGATCATTCATAAGCACAGATGTTCAAAGCAAAGATCGATCACAAAAACATTGATGATGCAGCAAAGATCGATCACAAAAACAATAAAGGGGTTCATATATTTTGTCTAATCACACTTATCATATATTTTTATTTGCAAGCAAATACTTTCACCCACAATTCTAAATACTATTTAATTTTATGCAATTAACTACAAAAGCACTCTATTAATATAAAGATCCTACCAGTGGAGGTGAGATAAAATTGAGAAGATAAGAACTCAGAGAAATAGTTCAAAAAACAGAAAGAAGCACAATTAATCTTCTCAATTTTAACGACAAATTAAAATTAGGCAAAAGAAAAGCAGTAGATACCATAAAGATGAACAGCAGAGCTTAGATCTGAAATCACAAACCAAAATTAAAGATGAACAGCAGAGCTTAGATCTGAAATCACAAACCAAAATTAAAAAATTAAATGGCGGTCGGAGTAGAGCAGACGGAGAGGAATATGGATCTAATGTTGAGAGAGAGAGAGAGAGAGAAACTTGAGAAAGATGAAGTGAATTCAAATTTCAAAATCGGTATACTTGAAGAGAGGTCGGGTGAAGAATTCAGATTTCAAATCTCTGATAAAAAAGGAAGAATATCGCAGGTTTCTTGGTTTCTATACTTGAAAAGGGTGGGAGCTTCTGCAACTTAAGAAAGGAACTGAATATCATGTCAAAAAGGGGTTGAGATTTGTTCGGATGAACTGGGTTTCGTGGAAAGCAAACTAAAATCACCCTCAACAGGGAGATTTGCCTACCTGCCTCTGAAAAAGTCACCGCTTCAAAACAGAAGAAAGGAGACAGATCATTCAAAGAGAAAAAGTGAACACCGGAACGGAAAGAAAATACAGGGGAACACCGGATCGATTATGAACCACCTCTTAGAAATGGAATGCGTCTTAATTTTAAGACGCCAATAATTACAATTCTACCCTTTTGATCGATATGTATTATATAGTAGTATATATATATATATATATATATATATATATATATATATATATATATATATATATAAAATAGGAAAGGGTTAGCTAAGTTGCTAACTTGGACCATTTGTCAAAAGTCCTCGTTTGTGTCCCCGGCAACAGCGCCAAATAGCTTGGTGTGCGTGTGGTGCATATAAAAATATAGCAATATTAATGACACCTTTTGTACATAAGCTTTTAAATTATAAAACCTGATTAACTTATGACTGCTATCTCACCACATAACACGACAAGTACACCCATCGCGGAGTAGTATAGTAGCGGTAAGACCGAAGGTCATTCAAGGACACAAGGAAAAGAAGGTTTTTATCAAGTCTTCCATTAACAACTTTAACCAAGGTTATCAAGTAAATATGGTTGTGGTTGAGGTTGTGCAAAGATATAAAATAGCAAAAGTTATTTTAAGCTTAATAATCTTTGTAGATGATAATATCACTTGAGAAAACTAACTGGCGGTAAAATGAATACAATGCTTGTTTACGTGATTGCCTTAAGATTATTACTTCCCAGATGAGGAGGACCGTTTTTCTGCCTGGAATCCTTTCTCACGTTCCCCTCATCTCCCCGTAAGGATCGTGAGGGGCCCGTCCTGGGAGTAATAAACAGAGTAAGCATAAATTACAGGTAGTTGTACGGCCCGAAGGGTCGTCGGCGTCATTATACTCAAGTACGTTGTCATGAACCAGCAGGGGAACATGTCACACCCTAGAATTTTTGTATCGGGCGCAAGTGTGTTGGATCATAGTCAAGGCTACACAAATCGACCTCTGGATGATTAAACAACTAGAGCCGTGTGGAAAGGTTAGTTAAGTCAAAATATTGAGTTTCATTTAATCAGCAACGCAAATAGTAGCGAAAGCATGTTGTCTTAATTGTTACAAAACAATTACATTCAAAAAGTTTAAGGACTTGTCACCGTTAGGTGTTATGTAATGAAATCTCCAAAAGAGCGGCTAAGTTTGACCTTGAATCCAGAATGATAAAATGAAGGTCGTAACAAGATAAGGCAGTCCAGTATGCAGCATAAATCAGTCACCTGAGAATTCATATACTAAAACGAGTCAACATAAAGTTAGTGAGTTCACAGGTTTAGATAGCATGCATGTAAAAGTTTGATAACCAAGCTTTATTGAATAATTCCATCGTTTGACAATTCGTTTAGATATTGGTTTATAAATTACCATGATCCTTGAATACCGAAACTAACTGATTACCCATTTATGGCACTATGTCCAACAATACCGCATGGCCAATATAATTGTATGTAGTCTCTTGACTATTAAAACGGAATCAGGACTGGAGCTACCAATCAGAGCAGGGGCGTTAACCCAATAGATCTATTCACGAGTCATCGTTTCTATTTGTAAATTAATCGGATTCAACTAATAGTGAGGTTTCATCATAGCATGAACAAGCATGGTACAATAGGGTTTGGACTAAAAAAGATCATGTAATAAATAAGCTAGCGAGTAATCTATTTGCCAGGAAATGATTTAAGTTGTATGAATTCTCCCCTAAGTATTAAAACAGTTAAAAGAAAGGGGCCGTGAAAACTCACCTGAATGATACGATTTCAGACAGTAAGACGGAAACAAGTAAGCAGTTTTATACAACGTTATAAGACATCTTAGGATATAGAAATTGGGTTGGCATCTAAGTCACTCCAATTTGGTTGGTCAAGTCTTGGCGTTATGGTAACCCAGTAACAAGATACGACATCGTTGACCTTAAGGTAACATTTATTGAAAATAAATATTTATTGCATGATAATTAAAATATTAATTATATTCATGATAAATATTAGTTTAGGAATAGTTTATTGGTCCAAACAAATATCATATAAGTTTAAAAGACTTTTATAGGAAGAAACGCCAGATTCAATGGTAAAAGTCAAAATACGCTTTTGCCAGTTTTAGTCGTATTTCACGGGTTTTTTTTTCTTTAAAAATGACTAAGGCAATTGACCACATAAATAAATATACATTTATTTTCATCATAATGATCATAACAAATCAGAATATACAAGTTCAAGAGTCCACTTTCCTAGTTTTGTTGGTTTTGCCGGTATATGTCCGATTTAGCCGGGTTTTTTTGGGTAAAGGGATACCCCGGTGATTTTGTATATATATACGAAAAAGAAGAACAAGTAGTAAGGAGAAGCCCCTACTAGTTCATACTTGGGACAGGCCACAAAGCATGGAAAACAAAACAGACAAGAAACAAAACACAACCAAGCCAAGCACCTAGAACAAAACAAACTAGGAACAAACAGACAAACACCAAAGTCTACGTTATAGCCCAGAGTCGTTTGCACCAGAACCAATACCCCAACCATCCAAAATCTGAGCAACTCTGGAGGAACTCTTGAGCTCACAGAAAGCAACCTGTTACGGACAACCTCAGTAATCAAACCAGCCACTGTATCCGGAGGACGAGCATGAGTATTGAATATCTTGTTATTTCTCTCCTGCCAAATGAAATACACAACAGCATGCACCACAAGCTTGTCAATAATCACAGAGACCGACTTCAGAGGTTTCTCCACCAAGTAAGCAGAAATGTCATACCACGAAGGGGGGGGGGGGGAAAGCCTCATAGTGGTTCTAGCCCAAACCAACGTCCAAGCCTGCTTAGAGAATTCACACTCAAAGAAAAGGTGAGAGTGTGAGTCATAATTCTCATAGCACAAAAGACAACACATCATATTCATGTTTTTCCTTCTAGCTGAATCCCACTGCAGAATCTTGTCTTGTGTTAGAAGCCTCTCCCGCATAATCAACCAAACCAAAAACGCATGACGAGGGATGCACTGCGCAAACCAAACAAACCTCACCCAAGGAACCACCCCATTAACCGAACGAGCCATCCTCCAAACCAATGTGGACGAAAAATCACCCACTTGGCCCCCAACTTTCCACCGAATAGAATCCTGCACATTTGTATGAACAGCAATCCGATCCGCTTCAATTAAAACTAGGAAAAGGTCATACCACGCAGAAGGCCAGTTCCAACCATTAAGACCCACCAAATCAGCCACCTTCGTAGAAGTTGTAAACCCCGCAGAAAAGATAGCCCGATGAGAGATATAGTTACATAACGGACCAGAGTCAGTCCATTTATTGAACCAAGCGGAAGTGTTCCTCCCATCACCCACAACATTCCTAATAAACGGACGAATATAGGGCCGAATCGCCAGCATCTTCCGCCAACTCCAACATCAGTTAGCAGGACACTTACACTCCCAGAAATTGCGATGCTTTATACGATAAGAATAGACCCAAGCGACTGTTGTTTAGTAACAATACTCCAAATATGGGAGGCCATAAGGGCCTTGTTCATATCCCCAATACGTCTAATACCGAGACCCCGTTCAGGTTTGGGAACACAAACATGACTCCAAGCAACTTTAGCCATACCCTTCCTGTAGTTGCCTTGACACCACAAAAAATTACGCATCTTCTTCTCAAGCAAAGCAACAATATTCGCCGACAGGATGAACACCGACGACCAATAGATATGTAACGAGGTGAGAACAGAAATAATAAGTTGAACCCTACCAGCAAAAGAAAGAAACTTTTTTTTTCCAACTAGTAATATGGTTCTCCATACGCTCAACAAGCACTAGGCAGTCTTTAGAGAGTAGTCTAGAAGAGATCAACGGAACACCCAAATAGCGCACGGGGAGAGATCCCTCCACCATTTGCATGACTGAAAGAATACCCTCCTTCATATGGTCCAAAAAATGACAAAAGAAGGCAGTGCTTTTCTGATGGCTAGGGACTAGGGCCGACATCCTAGAAAAGTTCGATAGAACCCAGAAAATACACGCAGCAGAGTGTACATCCCCTCTGGAAAAGATAAATAGATTATTTGCAAAACACAGATTATTAATCCTTAGCTTTTTCACATTTATTATGAAATCTAAAGGAGGTATCCAGGCGATTTTGATCCCGTGACTCGTTCTAAGGATTTGTAACTTACCAAAACACTTTGTAAACATGTCTTAAGTTATTTTAGGCCTCTAAAAGTGTTCTAAATCAGTTGTGACCTTTATATGTATATCTTTACAAAAATGGGTTTTCCGAGCCCGTTAAAGTGTCCGTTTTTATCCCGTTTTCCCCCAAATTTAGCTATCTTCAAAAGGGACATTGTACTATGGTTTTTATGGATAAAACATAATTTATATTCAATTTAAAGGAGGTCAAAGTTTATGTCAAAAAATGGTCATAATTTATCCATAGGATCCTAGACTTTTTAGTGGGTTACTTTTATAGATTAAGTCGTCCAAACATATTAATAAGTTGTATGGTGCTATCCATAACCTCCTAACATGTCAAAATTTCGAATCTAGGGTTCCAAAGAGTCATAAATTTCGGATCTAGTGGTTCATACACAAAACCATGGCACATTGTACACATATTAGCATTATAACACTAATTTTACTCTAGATCTATACAATGTAGTATATGAGGGGTTCAAAATACATGTAATCACTAGTAGAAACATAATATTTACTAGATCTAACAATAATATGAACAAACATGTAGGTTACTAACATCATAGAAGAAAAATAAAAGTTTATTTCACCATTTTAACCAAGACTTGATGTTGGAGTGTTAGATGCATACAATGAGATCATCTAACATGAAAATCTAGAGAAAAAGTAAGAAGATGGGTTCTACTAACTTGTAGAAAATGTGGAGGAGGGTGGAGAGGCTTGCTCTTGCTTCCTTGTTGCTCCTAAAAGTCTTGATCTTTAAGTATTGTGTGATTTATTGAAGGAAAACTAGAGAGAGAGATGCGATGGATGAGGGAAAGAGGGAGAGAAAGTGTGTGTGTTTTGTGTGGTGGGAGCATATGTTATGTTCTCTATGGTTTCATATAATGTTCTTTATATATGGTGTACACAAAAGAAGGAAATAAAAACAAGTAAACGGTTTGTTTGTTTGGTTGCTAGGGTGTGGGTGGCGGTTTTGGTGGTCAAAACCGTGAGAGGGAGAGGGAGCAAGGGGTCGGGTTCTAGGGAGAAAGGAGGAAGGTGGGTGAGGTCAAAGGTGGTGGTACAACACTAGGTGTTAGGTTGGTGGAAGGTGGTACAAAAGGTGATGGGAGGTTTAAGGTTGTGTAGGGTGGTGATGATGATAATGAGGTACAAAGATAAATAGTTATTGCCTTATGGTTGGAAAATTAGTCAAGGTTTAATAAAAGGTGGTGGATGGTTACTAGAAATCGATGGAGAGGTGGTTCGGGTGTCGGTTTGAGCCATGATCGAGGGACGGGTCGGGTTAGGCTCAAAGGTGACAAGGGTTTTGATCATGCTTGGCGTGGACGTACATGGTTGAGGTCGGGTTCAAGGTGACGGGTTGGATTCAAGAAAAAGAAATGGAACAAGTCTTGTTTAAACATGATTGGTTTTGAATGGTGATAGACGTCAAATAATGTTACGAACTTTGCATGTATAATAAAATACTACAAAGGTGACAAGAAAATATAAAAATTCTTTTTATATTAGATTACATATATTATTGTGAAATGTTTCTTATTATTAAAATTTCACCGATCATATATATACAATATCCTTGTTTTTGAAGTCGATCGTCGAAAAACAGATGGTTGCATAACACATTATCTACGTTAACTAACACAGATGTATGCACATAGTTTTAGTAAATTAAACGATAATTTATATAATTTAACTTGGGAAACTTACGTGTTGTCATATTCTCCCCTAGTTGAGAGAGCGAAATTCAGACTGCGTCATCTGCAGGAGCTTGATTGGGAAAAAGGTGCAGATACTTAGCTTTGAACTGGTCTTCGCGTTCCCAAGTATACTCAGATCCACTGCATGATTTCCATCAATCTTTGACAATACGGATTTGGCTTCATTTTAGTTTCTTGATTTCACGATCGACTATTTCAGAAGGTTCCTCCACGAAGTGAAGGGTTTCGTCAATTTGGATTTCGTCAAGAGGGATAACAGGCGATCCGTCAGCAAGGCCCTTCTTCAGATTTGTTGGGTCCCGTAAGGGGCTCTTTAACAATGTTGGCACAATTCGATTTAAACAAGATAAACAAGTTGCGAAAAGTAAATCAAATTGGAAGACAGCAATTCATAAAAAGGGTTTTCTGTATATCTCAATTGTAAATAATGGTTTACATGAGTTTATAGTATAACAATGTATGGGAGTAAGTTGTAATTGCTTTGAGATGATATTGAAATGTATGCTCGGTCTTGCTTTCTTTGGTCAAGTCAACTTGCTATTTATAGGAAGATGTAGCAAGTTGCAATTGGATAAGGTGGTTGAGGACGGTTGAATTTGGAGTGTGTCAGAGTATATAGAGATAAATTGAGGATATTCAATTTATCTCTTTTCAACTGTCTTCAACTACTTTCGTGTTAAATGCCAAGTTAGTATTCACTTTACTTGTTCTTCACACAAAGGCAGAATTTGTTCTTCTCGTAATCTTTATCTTCTGATAGTCCAGAACTCCTTCAGGACTCTTCTTTGAACACTGTTAATGCTTCCCATTGGTCTGTACAGAACTACTTTGGAAATTCCGGAGTAGTTCTGTATGAATACAGAAATCTGTATTTCATATAGATTTTCACATCCTTTCTCTTTTGAGGATATATCTTATCTTTTCTTATAATACTTGACTGTTTTATGTTATATTTATATTGTGTTCTAACAATCTCCCCCTAAGTATTTGAAGAAAATAAATAAAAAGAGAAAGTAAAAGGTGCATAGATCATTCTCATTGATCATTCTCATTGATCATTCTACAGAAATGTAAATGAAGTTTTACAAGTCTTTTCTAACCCTTGCCCTACCGGTGAGTGAGTTAATTTCAAAGTTTTAGTCTTTAGTGCATTCTTCCTGCAGGGTTCAAAAGATTGTTCTTTCTTTCATTAAGGCTTCAATTTCTGTTTTGATGGCTTCCTTCGCTCTACTGTCGTTTGTTCTGCATTTCTCTAAGATAAATAAGAAGAAATCCAAGGCCAGATTTGTGTACTTCTGTTTTTCTTTCAGGCTGAAGAATCTTCTTTCTTCATAGTGGTCTCTAAAGCATATACCTGGGACTTGGCCGAGAAATGATGTTCCAGATCCTCTCCATGAGATTCCAAGAGGGGTGTCTTCGTTTGGCTTTGTTAGAAATAGTAGAGGGATGTCTGAGTATTTTGCCAATTCAACATCTACTTGTGCTTGTCTTCTGAACATTCTTTTTCCTGCTTCAATTCCTTGGTACAAGGTAGTGCTTACCCTTTCAGTTTTTTACGGTTGATTTGAAAAGTACCTTATGAATGAAATCAGCTGAATTGGGTTTAATTACTCCAGATCTTTGTCAGTGAATTCTTTTATGCTTCCATCATGTGTCTTGACTCTGTAGCAGTTAAAGTGATCTACCCATAGGTGTTTTGTTATTGATTGGGATTTGATATTTATGAACTCAGTGATCATAGGCATTGTGTAGGTTGCGTCTTCCTCAGCTGGATTTCTGATGGTCCTGTCAAATGTCTTTCTTGAGAGAGGACTCATTGAGGGTCTATCATATTCTTTCTTGAGTAGTCTCTCCTGCAGCTCTCTAACTTCTTCCCAGATAACTTTTTGCATGTTCTGTTTTTCAGTGTAATCATCCTCAAAATCGGATCCAGATATGAAAGATCCAGCTAATTTAGATGATTGCATTTGAGTCTGCTTTGCTGGGGTTTTCTTTGTTGTTCCGGTGGGGAGGGGTTGAGAAGTATTTGTTTTCTTCGCTATTTTTGATGGTGATTTAGGGGAATAAGGAGGAGGAGGTGGAGGCATACCTTCATAAGCTTAAGGTGGAGGTCTGCATTTCTTTGAATTTTTCCTGTTTAGTTGTTCTTCCTTCTCTTCTTGTTCACTTGGGTCCTCGCTTAGAAATTTTGTCTTCTTTGTTGGAGGATGAACAAAGACTGTGACTTGTTTCCTTTTCTCACATGTTCCTTTTATCTTTTGTTTCCACTCTCTTTCAGTTTCTCTTATCTGATCTTCTTGGAAAGAGTATTTGATTTCCAGATTCACTGAAGTCATTTGATTTCTTATCAGGTTGCTTCTGACCATCTTTATTACCTCCTGTGCCTCCTTTGTTTGATTTCTGCCTATTTCTTCCAAAGTTATTTTCTTTTCATTAGTTCTGTAGACATGTTCTTGATCATTGATTCATCAGCACTTGTGTCTACAGATGGCGGCTTTTGGAGACTTATGTTGATCTCTTCTGAAATCTGGTTTGCCTCTTCTCTTAGTTCTTCTTTCCAAGTCTTTAGCTCATCTGCTAGAGTATTTAGTTGATTGGTGCTTTGAGCTGTGTTTCTTTCCCTTTCATGAGCTTATCTGAGTTTGAGGAATTGAGTTTTTCTAGTTCATGAAGATCAATTTTCTGATCACTTTTAAAATTAAATATCTTCTCTCTGATTTTTTGAGAAAAATTTAAGAGATTTGTTTTGAGTAGAGCACTGGGTAAATTTGGAGAGGGATCAACAGATTATCTTTCTCCTTCTATCACACCAGCGGACAACACATATCCAGCTGCTTTACTAACAAATTCACTGTTGAGAGTTTTTTAGTGCCCAGAGAACCAGAGATATCTGGATTTCCTAGGTCTTCCACATTCATTGTCTTCGTCTTAAATGATTCAGACTCATGTGTTGTTTGAATGTTCTTTTCAGAATATTCATGTGTCGAATCCTTAGGGAACCAATCCCTGTGGATTCTTTCCAAGCTTCCTTGACTCATTGAGTCTGCACTTGTTAGTGCTTGTTGAAGACTTTCAAAGTCATCAAACAGGCTGGGCTTGGTGGCTATTTCAGGAATATGTATGTGAGGTGGTGAGTTTGGTGGACTGAAGTTAAAATCTTTGTAGGCTGGAGTGGATGAGTTGGATGTGGGAGAGTCTGGTGGGTTTCTGTTCAGATTGACTGACTCAGAAAAATGGGATGTTTGTGGGCTGTGTTTAGGGATTGGTTGTTCTGGCTCAGATGAGTTATGCTCTTGTAGTTCTATGCCTTCTTTGTACTTTATCAGAACTAGGTATTCATCTTGTAAGGTACACTGGATATAGAATGGATTGTACCTGATTCAAATTTCTTTAGAATTTTCAGAGTGGTTAAGTTGTGCTTAGCTCCTGTCAGAGCTACTGATTCTTCCTGAGACTTCTTGAAGATGAGTTAAGAAAGAAATCGGATAAATGGAATGCGAGCAGCTTCTTTATCTTCTCTGTGTTTGTCTTCAATTCTTTTTATCAATTTCCTCCAGAGTATTGCTCCATAATCTATTATTTTATTTAGAATTAGAGCGACCATTATGGAGTATACATACTCACTCATTTGATCTGATGATCCAACTTCTGAAGTTAGGCTGTAGATGAGGGTGTGCATCATCAACTTCCACTTTCTCTCCAGGTGATTGATGTTTATTCCTGAGATAGTGGTAAAGCTTGTCCCTTTGTTCAGATGATTAATGACTTTGAGAATTTCTGCCTTATTTGGTTGTTGTACAAGATCTTCTGGTGTTTCGAGATCGACAACTTGCCTGAAGTCCTCTTCTGAAAATTTTAGCGTTGTGGATTGATCTTTATTTTTCAATGAGAGCTTCAATTCATTCTGAATTGTTTACGGTCTCAGTTTTTACTTTGATGGTTGACCATACATTAATGAGAGTTTCTTTGGTGATCTCTTCATCTCTGAAGACCAGTCAGATCGATGAAGGCCAAGATACCTTTGAGAGGGTAGGAGTTGGGTTTGAAATTCACGAGGAATTCCCTCCCATTGCTTGGCCTGACAAAGCTGATGAAAGGAGCATAGTAGTCGTTTAAAATCCATGAATTTTGTTGGTGACCAGAGCGAATTGCTCCACCTTTTTAGGGCGAATTTTATAATACCGCCTACATCGATAAGAGGGTAGAAAGGCGTA
This sequence comes from Deinandra increscens subsp. villosa, assembly GCA_039602395.1. Classification (NCBI taxonomy): domain Eukaryota; kingdom Viridiplantae; phylum Streptophyta; class Magnoliopsida; order Asterales; family Asteraceae; genus Deinandra; species Deinandra increscens. Next base: position 13,932,181 of record JBCNJP010000009.1, read on the forward strand.
AGATTCAAATCGGGGTAAATTCAAACAATCATAAATCAGGTTGTGTAAGATGTTTATTTGTTTCTTTTCAAGTTTCTATTATATTTTAAAATATTATGCTTGTCACAAATCGAGGATATAGAATAACTAATTCTTCAACAGGGATGTAGCAGTTATTTTTCATGTTCTGCAGAAGATAGTGAGAGAAGTTCATGTCCAGTCCCAGAATCACGGCATGCATGACCATTTGTGTTCTATGGTCAGCAAGATGATGATTATTGACACGGGAGGATAAGCAAAGTTGGATTTGTGAGAAGAAGAATTGCTAGATGGGGGGAAGGTGAAATCTGTGGCTTGTTCTTCAAAAAAATCTCTAGCATACCCAATGTCAATGAATGTTTTAATGACTTGGGCCCTGCTAAAGTGAGTGGCTCCATTTTTGTCATTTATATGGAGAGCAGATCGGATGGAGTCTTTAGTGACTTCAAAGGAGAAATGGTTCACTCGAGTTCTGATTGAGCTTCCAGGTAGATTGAGGTCAGACCTGGCATTTGACCCAGAACTCCCTGAGAAATTCATAATAGAAGGGAGTGTTATGGGTGAGAGCAAGACCAATGGAGCAGTTTTACAAAAACCTCATCATTCGGATGAATGTATGTAGGTGGTTAGAAGTATGAAGACAAAGATTGTGGGTGAGATGGAGTGGAGTTTGGAATGCTTGTCTATCTATAAGTGCTTGAAGACCCATTTTTGATGAGCACTTGTTTGAATGGGGAATGAGATGAGAAGATATGAGAGTGCCATCCATCTATATGTAATCGGGAAGACTTCAGAGGTCTGGGGATATGTCAGTGAGACTTTTGGGTTTTGTCGGCTACTTAGACCCCTGGTAGAGGTAGTTGAGATGGTTTGTGAGAGGGAATTAACTCTTATTTTCATCATTCTCCTATTTAGAGTTATTATTACCTCTTTTGGGTGCCTTAACTCACAAGAATTTTTTTCCTGATATGCCTATTGTCATTTAAAAGAGATTTGATGGGCATCATTTCTTTTCAGGAGGAAAGTGAAAGTCAACTTTTTTTGAAGAGGGGTCCAGATAGTGATACGTGTCTCATTCATTTAATTTTACTTGGAAAAAGACAGAAGGAAAGAAAACTTTAAACAAAAAGAAAAAATGACAGAAATAGACAGAGGTGCTCCCCCTTGACAGGAGAGGAGTCCTAGTTGATATAAATGTACCTTAGAAATCTGAAGTATGTCTGTTCAACCCCTTTTTTTTTTTGAAAAATTATTCGGTTTTTGGAACCCATTTATTTTTGGGTTTTTTGTTCATCATTTCTGTGGATTCCTTTTTTTCTTTTGATTTTTACGGATTTGGAAGAAACATTCAAGGAGGTGTTAGAGTTTTAGAATATATACTTTTCATGTTGTAATGTTTTCCAATCAGTTTTACCATTTCAGTACACATGCAGTGTTTGTATATGGTATTTTCTCCAAAATTTTCAAAATTTTGACTGGAGGAACTGGTTGACTTAGATTTAGATTAGTTAGAGTCATCAGGGTTGGACTGATTTTTAATCAGAGTTTCAGAAGCTGAATTTTAGTTTTTTTCATTGTTGTCCAGTTGTGAGTTGTTTTAACTACTGCTTTTTACAAAGACAGTCTTGGAACTTTTAGTCCCTTGAATATACTTGATCCCCTGACCATAATTCCTTGGTGTGTTTGTTATATTTTCAAGTTGATCATGAGCATTTATGAGACCATTTATTTTCTTTGTTTACAAAGTTGCACGTTCAGTCTCATAGTGATCAATTTTGGCCTTGTTGCTCAAGTTCTGTTTTTCTAGTTGTCTTAATCTTAACAATTCCTTTTCTCTGTCTCCTTTTGGTTGACGAAGTTCAGATAGGAGAGAGCTGATTTCTTCTTCGAAAGTTTTAAACTTGTTTTCATTTAAAAGTTTGTTTCTTTCAGAGTTTTCTTGAAGAACTTTGTAATTAATTGACATGTTGTTGAATTGAAAAATTAGATCAGTATGAGAGAAGCTTACTTGTTTTTCATGTGAAGTTGCGGAAAGTAAATCAAACTAGAAGATATCAATTCATAAAAAGGGTTTTCTTTATATCTCAAATGTAAATAATGGTTTACACGAGTTTATAGTATAACAATGTATCAACAGAAATGACTTTTCTATGGGAGTAAGTTGTACTTGCTTTGAGAATATATTGAAATGTATGCTCGTTGTCTTGCTTTCTTTGGTGAAGTTAGCTTGCTATTTATAGGAGGATGTAGCAAGTTGCAATTGGATAAGGTGGTTGAGGACGGTTTAATTTGGAGTGTGTTAGAGTATATAAAGATAAATTGAGGATATTCAATTTATCTTTTTTCAACTGTCTTCAACTACTTTTGTGTTAAATGCTAAGTTGGTATTCATTTTACTTGTTATTCACACAAAGGCAGAATTTGTTCTTCTCGTAATCTTTATCTTCTGATAGTCCAGAACTCCTTCAGGACTCTTCTTTGAACACAGTTAATGCTTCCCATTAGAAGCCTTCTAAAGAAATAAGGATTTCTGTAGAATTTGGTCTGTATAGAACTACTTCGGAAATTCCGGAGTAGTTCTGTATAAATACAGATTTTTACATCCTTTCTCTTATGAGGATATATCTTATCTTTTCTTCTAATACTTGACTGTTTTCTGTTACATTTACATTGTGTTCTAACAAAATTACTGACATCCAATGTGTTGTGAACACTACTAAGCTCGGCTGGCAGTTGTAGTCTGTAAGCTAGTGGTCCAATCTTTTCGAGGATCTAGAATGGACCAATGTATCGAGGGTTTAGCTTACCACGTTTGCCAAAACGAATAACACCTTTCAGTTGGGAAACTTTTAGTAGAACCTTGTCACCGACTTCGAATGATAGAGGTTTTCATTGGACGTCAACGTAGCTCTTTTGACGGTCACGAGCAGCTTTCAAAAGGTTTGGAATCTGGGAGACCTTCTCAGTCGTCTCGATAACTAGTTTATGACCGGTGATTTGGCAATCTCCTACTTCGAACCAACAGATGGAAGATCGACACTTTCGTCCATAGAGTGCCTCGAATGGGGCAGCTTAGATACTGGTATGATAACTATTGTTATATGAGAACTCGCATAGGGGAAAGTGCTCATCCCAGTTGTTACCGAAATCGATTGCGCAAGCGCGTAACATGTCTTCAAGGGTTTGGATCGTTCTTTCGCTTTGGCCATCAGTCTACGGATGGTAAGCAATACTCATGTCTAGTTGAGTACCCACGGCTTCATGCAATGACTGCTAGAACTTGGAAGTGAAGCGACTATCTCTATGGGAGATGATCGAGATGGGAGTCCCGTGGGGGAGAGTATCTCTTTCATATAGAGTTTAGTTAGCAGTTCCATGGAATCCTTTCCCTTGATGGCTAAGATATGAGCTGATTTTGTTAATCGGTCGGTATTGTTATCATTTCGGCTTTTCGGCAGCTTGGTGACAAAATCCATGGCAATACCCATTTCCACTCGGGGATCGGTTAGACAAGTAAACCAGATGGCTTCTGATATTTTGCTTTAACTTTGGCGCAAGTCAAATATTTAGCAACATACGTCGCAACTTCCATTTTCATATTGGGCCACCAGTATAGTTCTCTCAATCCGTGGTACATCTTCTCAGCACCAAGGTGGATTGAGTATCTTGATTTGTGGGCTTTATCCATGACTACTAGGTTTCTGATGCCTCTGTGCATAGGCACCCAGAGTCTATTCATGAAGTATCTGGCACCGTTAGGCTTGATCTCGAATTGATGGTCCGCACCACATAGATTTTCAGTTCCAAAAATATGATTCCAAGTCGTGATCATAACATCTGGATATGTTAAGGTATTGATTAATTTTTGCATTGACCAGTGTTCCCCACACTATCAGACATACTCAGATATGCTTTTGCTTATCACACTTTGTGATTTCGTTTGTGATTTAACACATAATGATTGTATACATGATATAGTCAACCGTGTTCCATGCAAAAAAGAAATAAGAATGTTAAATCGTCTACCTTAAGGTCGATCTTTTGATACGCAGATAAGGCCTCGGATTTAACAAAATAAGAAAATAAAACAAGTTGAAACTGTATAACCCAACAACAATCAGGTCGGTACTCCCGTACACATAGAGAAAGTCCGATGAGTTATACGAAACACCAATGAAAATATAGCAGAACGTCAAACGAATAGCGACCAGGTCGGCCTTGTGAGCATGCAGAGAAAGTCCGATCGTTTGACAAAATAAAGAAAATCAAACAAGTTTAAATCTTTGCAAAAAGAACACATGTATACACAGTGACTTCTCATTTTATTTTTCACATATCTTTTTCTTGATATATCATGAGATATGCATCAAGATGTTGTCCACTAGGTCAAGCATCAGATTTAGTGTATATCACATTTGAATACTTTCTGATTTGCCTTATGGCTCTTTCATCTATTGTATCCGCAAGTCAGACGATGTAAGCCAATGTACCATCATTTCCCAATCATGTCGGATAGAAATTTCTCATTTTTCAATGTTTTTGTCTTTTTAAATTTCTCCCCCTAAAAATGACAACTCTATTTATAGATTTTCATTTTAACATTTGAAAAACAACACACTATTTTTGTATTTTTGTAAAAACAAACTCCCCCTCAAAATGAGACGGAGTGAAAAACAAAACAGAAATTTATCAACCAACACGAATACTTTCCGTTTAGCATTTTGAAAATAGGATTGATTTGGAAATTCAGTTTAAGTTATCACAGATATTTCACAATCGGCAATTTTCCAATCACCGAAAGGTCTTCCTAAAATACCTGCTGACACCAAATAAAACATTAGATGCTTTGGGATCGACCTGATTTAACAACTTCGGGTGGCCCAGTGTCTTCCACATAGTCGTTGTTGGCCTTGGAAACAACCTTTGGTTTCCATACTTTGAGAGAGTTTAATTTTTTTATCAGAACCAGAATCAATATCAATTGGCATACTCGGTTTAGACCAAGACGGCTTACGAGTTGATTTGACTTTTGGAGACCATGGTTCATCAAAAATTTGACCTTTGCTATCCACATATTTATCATTTTGGTGAACATATGCAGTCGTCGGATAATCAGCAGCAAGATGTCCAGGTCGACGACATGCATAACAAATTCTTTCACGAAACTTTGGTAAGAATTTGAAAAAATTCTTTGGTTTCCAACTATGATTCGCAGTAGGTGAATTATAGTAAACAAAAGAATGATCATAAGCAAATGAATCAAAGAAACTTTTAGATGAATCATACCTAGGAGATGGTCTTTGTGGTAAGTAATAAGAATCACTCGACGAACCTCCAGAATGATAACATCGATTTCTTGATATAGAAACATTTGGCTTCTGCTAATGAACTTGCTTTTGCTGAGTCTGAACAGGTTTAACAAATTGTTTTTTAGGTTGTTGCTGAAGATGATGAACAGGCTGAACAACAATTGTCTTCGGTTTCTTTGTTGTCTATTGCACTGAGACATCCTTAACTTCATAACCCAAACCTTTATGCTTGAATCCAGAAACCTTTGTAGATCCAGACGGAGAACCGGAAACATCTCTCCCTTTAGCTTCTCTAGTAAATTTAGCTTTAATATCCTTCAACTTGTTCTTCTGAATCAATGATATTTCTTCTTTAGTTGTAGAGAAAATACTAGAAGCAACTTTATCACAAATCTGTTTATTTTCCAAAAATGTAGACTTTGAGTTAAACTTCGGAGCTTCACCCAATCGCTTGTGCTTTTTCTCAGACTTTGATTTCTTCTTCTTTGATGGAGTGGCAAACTTTGAATAACCTTGCATTTCATCTTTATGATTAAGTGGAGCAGATGTAACTTCAGATAAATCTACCGGTTGAGGAACCATGTGAATATCATCCTTCTTAGAACTATCCTCACTCCGATCATGTTTGTATAAGAAATTCAGCAATGTCGGTGACAAATTGCAATTCTTCACTTTCCGTTTTAACTCCAAAATTTCTAACTTCAGTTCAGAGATTTTCTGTTGAGCATCAAACATTTTTTTTTGTGACTTGATAAACTTTGCATTGAGCTCATCATATTCATATGTTTGCAATTTACGGATCTCACATTCAGCAAACAATTCTTCAAGAACACTTTCTCTTTTCTTTTTGTAAATCTCAATATCTTTTGTCGAAACTTCATTCTTATCACGATAAAGAACATTTTCATCTTGAAGCATAGAGATCTTGTTCTGAAGTTTCTCAATAGTAGCCGCCGATTCAATCACAAGAGCATTAGCCTTTTAGTACTTTTGTTGAACCGGATAACTGTTTTCAAATTCTCAAAATCTTGAGCAACATCTAATGCTTCAGCTTTAGCTTTTTCAGATTCTTTAGCCAAACCTTTCTTTTCTTTCATCAAAGTCTTATTAATCTTAGCAAGTTCCGCACACTTTGAACATACAAAAAAAATTTCATTCTGAACTTCTTCTATGTCACTTTCATCCCCTTTGTCATATATAACACACGAGCTTGTTTTGAATCAGAATCATAATCAATGACACAACCATCAATTTGTTCAGTCTTGAAAACAATATCACAATCCTTTTGTCTGAAAATTTATCAATTCCTGATTCCAAACCACTCGATGCTGAATCATATGATTTAGAATCAATAAAATCTGAGCCATCCTCCATAGTCTGAATGTTTGCATATGTCTCACCTTTTTCTTGCAAATCATTCCATTTATCCTTAGCAGTATAACCTACTGTGAGTTCAAGAAATAAGTCTTTTGAAAGTGCAGTTTTAATAATGTCTCTGGCTTTTGTTTCATTATTTGTATAATCCCTTTCTTCTAGACAAAGATATCGATGGATTTTTACATCTCCTCTTGCATCAGTAGGCCATTTGACTTGTTTATCAATTATCTTCCAAAAATATTTGAAATGTTTGTTGATGTAAATCTCAAAATCAACTTTCCATTCATGATAATCTTCCTATTTCTTCAATGTAGGTATCATAGGACTAGCTTGTAATGCACTCATTTTCGAACAATTTATGAAAAATCAGCTTAATGCATTTGAAAATCAGACAGTTTGCAAAACTGGTTACTGTTCACCCGAACCTCTTCCGAATCTGTTCCGAACCTCGTCCGAACTTCTTGCGAACCTTAACCGAACAAGAAATATCCGAACTCCTTCCGAATCCCAACTTCGGATGATCCAATCGAACTTGTTCCGAACGTCCTCCGAACCTCAGCTAAACTAAGTCCGAACGTGACCCGAACTCTCTTCGAACCAAAAGAAGAACCGAACGTTGTCCGAACCTAGAGTTCGGAGCGGTTATTTTCAGTGTAGTCCGAACCTCAAACGAACCCGAATACTTTTGACACCATTTTTGCGATTTTGTGAGAATTTGAACGAGATTTTTGACAGGAACTCAGGTAAAACCCATAGAACTGTTTAGAAATAAGATTTTCACCGAAACAAATACTCGAAATGATCAAAAGAACTCAAAAATAAATGACATATTCGCAAACTTTGAAATTTTGACCCAAAACTTTGAAAAACACAGATTTCTGACCAGTAGAGCAAACCAAATGCTCTGATACCCCTTGAAAATGCGTGAGCGGTAGATCGTCTACTTAGTCGTAATGAAATCTATGCTAAACGAGGATGACACAATGAGTAAATACAAAAGGATTTGTAGTAGACCACAGAGTTCACATACAAGATATGACCTAGAAGCTCTAAGTCTGTTCCAGAAAACAACACAAGACATGCTATTTATAATGCTGAAACCCGATGGTCCGAACCTCAGGTTCGGACATGTTCGGGCTTGTCCGAACTTGGAGTTCGCCAAGGGTTTGGACTCCAGCTAACATGCATGACTTTGTCTTGTATTGATACTTCACATGACGATCAGGAACTATGTATCAACAACTTTTGTGGTCGGTGAAGACTTTGCATTCTGTGCCGTATAGGTAATGTCTCCATATCTTGAGAGCAAATACTACGGCTCCGAGTTCTAGGTCGTGAGTGGTATAGTTCTTCTTGTAAACTTTTAAATGACGTGAGGCGTAAGCTATGACCTTTTCATGTTGCATTAACACGCATCCAATGCCTTGATAAGATGCATCACAGTAAACGCAGAAAATTGTGAGTATCTTCAAGTATGGCTAGAATAGGTGTGTCGCATAGCTTCTGCTTCAAGGTCTGGAAGGCTTCTTCGGTCTTATCATCCCAAATGAATTTCTTCTCTTTTTGGGTCAGAGCGGTTAGGGGTTGGGCTATCTTGGAGAAGTTCTCGATGAACCTATGGTAATAGCCGGCAAGACCAAGAAATTGTCGGATCTCAGATGGGGTAGTCTGAGGGCTCTAACTTTTGATTGCTTCAATCTTCGCGGGGTCAACATGAATTCCACGATCGTTGATTACGTGCCCTAATAAATGTACTTCTCGGATCCAAAATTCACACTTTGAAAATTTGGCGTACAGTTTCTCTTTTCTAAGCAATTCCAAAATAAGTTTGAGGTGTAGCTCGTGTTCTTCCTTACTACGGGAATAGATCAGGATATCATTGATGAACACGATAACAAGTTTGTCAAGATAGGGTTTACACACCCGATTCATGAGGTCCATGAATATGGCAGGCACGTTGGTTAACCCGAAAGGCATGTCCATGAACTCGTAGTGACCGTAATGAGTTCTGAAAGCGGTGTTAGCAATATCCTCATCACGAACCTTCAGTTGGTGGTAACTAGATCATAAGTCAATCTTGGAATAAAATCTTGATCCTTGAATTTGGTCAAATAGATCGTCAATCCTCGGGAGAGGATACCGGTTCTTTACTATTAGCTTATTTAGTTCCCCTAGTCGATACACGTACAGAAGGATCCGTGTTTCTTCTTAACAAATAGAACGGGGGCTCCCCAAGGTAAGAAGCTCGGTCTCATGAGGCCTTTGTCAAGAAGTTCTTGTAATTGATTCGACAACTCTTTCATCTCGGATGAAGCTAATCAATACGGGAATCGGGAAACTGGAGCAGCTCCTGGAACCAAATCGATCTGAAATTCTACCTGTCTAGGCGGAGGTAGGCCACGTAGGTCTGAAGAGAATATGTCTGCGAAATCTCGTATAATTGGGACATCTTCAATCTTTCTCTCTTCAGATTTCTTGGAAGATACATGCGCTAGAAGGGTAGGGTAACCCTTTCGCAAGCACTTCTGGGTCTTTATGCACGAAATGATGTGGAGCTTCGTATCGATACGATCTCCTTGAATGGTCAAAGTTTCGTCGTTGGCTAGGGGAATCTTGACTTGCTTCTCGTGACAAGTTATTTCTGCTCGATTCGCGAATAACCAATCCATTCCTACTACCACGTCAAAGCTTCCGAGTTGGACAGGTAGAAGATCTAAGAGGAACTTATGTGCTAATAAATCCAATATACAATTTTGGAGAATTTCACGTGCTTCTATTTGTTTACCATTGGCCAATTCGATTAAGTACTTAGCATCTAATGTCCTAGGTGTGATACAAAGGATAGGACTAAAATCACTAGACACAAAGCTCTATTGGTGCCGGTGTCGAATAAAACAGATGCATAATGGTAATTTAACGGAAACGTACCCGTAACGGTGTGCGGGTACTGTCTTTCTTCTGTTGCGTTTAGAAGAAACGCTCTTCCTCGGGCGACTTCAGTTCCTGGTCTCTTCAGCTTGGGACACTCACTCTTGAAGTGACCAGTGTTTCCACACTCATAGCAGGTATTCATTGTCTGAGTTTTGTTGTTACGACTCAGAGATTCCCGGTAAATGTGGCCTTTCGCTTTGTAATTCTTGTAGTATATGTTACTGCAGTCCAAAGTATGGTGTAGGTTACACTTTTTACTCAAGGGCGGATTACCGGTGTAACCATTCTTTCTGCATCGGCGGAAGGGGCAGAAACTACGTAAGCCTTGATGGCTTTCGGAGCTTCCGCAATAGGATATGGTGTAGGTTACACTTGTTACTCAAGGGCGGATTACCGGTGTAACCATTCTTTCTGCATCGGCGGAAGGGGCAGAAACTACGTAAGCCTTGATGGCTTTCGGAGCTTCCGCAACAGGAATTTCCGCGGGTTTCTTCTTCTTCTAATTGTGACCACGTTTGCGTTTGTGAGAAGTTTTAACATTTTCGAAGGAGGTGGAAGGGATAATGGCAGGTTTGGATTCAGTAGCTTTCTTTGCAAACGATGCGCCTTGGCGAACGGCTTGATAGGTCAAGCTGTGGGCCAATCGCACAACACTCTCGAGAGTAGCGGGGTTAGAAGACATAAAGTTACCTTGAACGAGGGGAGAGAGTCCCCAGATGTACCTATCAGTCTTCTTGTATAGAGGGGTAACCACATGGAGCACAGGTGTGCCAACTCGTGAAAACGTCGTGTATACCCAGCTATATCAGCAACGACCATAGTGAGATTCCAGAATTCAACTTCAATCGTTGCAACTCTTCCCTGGGACAGTACTCATCTTTCATGAGCACCTTCAGATCGTCCCACGTCATGGCGTAGGCAAGATCTTGACCCAAAGATTCCGCGTAAGAGTTCCACCAGGTCAGATCACCTTCACTGAAGGTACAAGTTGCGTACTTGACCTTATACTTGTCAAGGAAATTACACATGCGATAGACAGACTCGGTCTTCTCGAACCACTGAATTAGTCCGACTGCACCTTCGGTGCCTTTAAAGTGAACAGGCTTGCAGTCCATGAATTCCTTGTAGCTACAGTCTCGAGTACCTGTAAGGTTAGACCAAAGCTTCTTAAAAACAATCCTTTATTATTGATATTCATTGATCTTCAATCTAATCGTGGATTTAACTTACCGGTAGGTGAGCGACGTCCATCGGAGGCAGTAGATAGTTCTGCGTTATCAGCAGCGAGTGCTTCAATCACACGTTGGAGGACTAATTCTTCAATGGCAGCAGCATCCATAGGCGGAGGTGGAGGCGGAGGAGGAGGGTTCCTGTTAGCTCTCGTAGCGCGTCTGGGCATGATTCTAATTTGACATAGGCAAAATAAGAGTAAGCCATTATAATAACAACCATACATATCACGATACACATCAACCACACATATATATAAGAAGAATCATACATCACAACATAATTAATTAAGAATCATAACATACATCATAACATACACAGTCTTGTCTGAAACAATTCTTATAAAAAATACATTGGTTTCGGTGGATAAATCACGATTCCACAGTAGTACAAGAGTCAATACATTACAAAATTTGGGGTAAAATAGATCCCCATATGTCAACATCTACTAGATAAATCATGCATGCTCGAGCAATGCGAGAATCTCCCCGATCTGTGTGATCACCGAAAGCGTCAGGCTACATAGAACGACCTCTGGATGATTAAACAACTAGAGCCGTTTGGAAAGTTTAGTTAAGTCATAATATGGAGTTTCATTTAATTAGCAGCGGAAATAGTAGTGAAAGTATGTTGTTTTAATTGTTACAAAACAACTACATTCAAAAATATTTTAGGACATGACACCGTTAGGCGTTATGTAATGAAATCTTCAAAAGAGTAGCTAAGTTTGACCATGACTCCCAAACGACAAAATGCAGGTCCTAGCAAAATTAGGCAGTCCAGTATGCAGCAGAAATCAATCACCTGAGAATTCATATACTAAAACGAGTCAACATAAAGTTAGTGAGTTCACAGGTTTAGATAGCATGCATGTAAAAGTTTGATAACAAAGCTTGATTGAATAATTCCATCGTTTGACAATTCGTTTAGATATTTTTTTATAAATTACCATGAACCTTGAATACCGAAACTAACTGATTACACTCATGGTACTATGTCCAACAATATTGCATGGCCAACATAAGTATATGTACTCTCTTGACTATTGAAACGGAGTCAGGATTGGAGCTACCAATCAGAGCAGGGGCGTTAACTCAATAGATATATTCACGAGTCATCATTTCTGTTTGTAAATTAACCAGATTCAACTAATAGTGGGGTTTCATCATAGCATGAACAAGCATGGTATAATAAGGTTTGGACTAGAAAATATCATGTAATAAATAAGGTAACGATTAATCTATTTTTCAGGAAATGATTTAAGTTGTATGAATTCTCCCCCAAGTATTAAAACAGTTAAACGAAAGGGGTCATGAAAACTCACCTGAATGATACGATTTCGGACAGTAAGGCGGAAACAAGTAAGCAGTCCTATATAACGTATAATACATCTTAGGATATAGAAATTGGGTTGACATCTAAGCCACTCCAATTTGGTTTGTCAAGTCTTGGCGTTATGGTAACCCGATAACAACATACGACATCGTTGACCTTAAGGTAATATTTATTGAAAATAAATATTTATTGCGCGATAATTAAAATATTAATTATATTCATGATAAATATTAGTTTAGGAATAGTTTATTGTTCCAAACAAATATTATATAAGTTTAAAAAACTTTTATAGGAAGAAACGACAGTTTCAATGGTAAAAGTCAAAATACGCTTTTGCCAGTTTCAATGGTAAAAGTCAAAATACGCTTTTGCCAGTTTTAGTCGTATTTCACCGTTTTTCTCCAAAAATGACTAAGGCAATTGACCACATATATAAATATACATTTATTTTCATCATAATGATCATAACAAATCAGAATATACAAGTTCAAGAGTTCACTTTCCTAGTTTTTTTGGTTTTGCCGGTATGTGTCCGATTTAGCCGGTTTTGATCTTGTGACTCGTTCTAAGGCTTTGTAACTTACCAAAACACTTTGTAAACATGTCTTGAGTTATTTTAGGCCTCTAAAAGTGTTCCAAATCAGTTGTGACCTTTATATGTATATCTTTACAAAAATGGTTTTTTCGGGCCCGTAAAGTGTCCGTTTTTTTTATTTTTTGCATAATTACTCAGGAGCTTATGCATAATTACCATAGGCAGTATGGCCCTTCGAGGTGTGCGTTTAAGGTGGATATTCAGAAAGAGTATGATACAGTCAATTGGTCATTTTTTGGAGAGTGTTCTAAGGGGTTTTGGTTTTCATGAGACTATGGTGAATTGGATAACGGTTTGTGTTACCTCCCCGTCTTACTCCATCTCCATCAATGGTAATGTTCATGGTTATTTCAGGGACAAGTGTGGCCTTCGCCAAGGTGATCCGGTTTCTCCTTACCTGATTACTATGGTTGTGGAGATTTTCACTGTTATTTTGTAGAAGAATACGGGAAGTGAACCCTGCTTTCGGGTAGCATCATAAATGTGCTAAATAGAGAATTATTAACTTGTGTTTTGTTGATGACCTGTTTTTGTTTGCTCACGGGGATCTTTATTCGGCTAAGAGTATTCTCATGTCTTTGCATATCTTTACAATGATGTCTGGTTTGGTGCCTAGTGTGCAGAAGAGGACCGTGTTCTTTTGTAAAGTTCAAGATGTTATAAAGGCATCTATTCTTGATGTTCTCCCGTTTGTTGAAGGGGTGCTTCCGGTCAGATATTTAGGGGTTCCTCTTATTTCTTCCCGGCTTCATTATAATGATTGTAGTATTCTGGTTGACAGGTTGAATTTTAGAATTTCGATTTGGCTAAATAAATTCCTGTCTGCTGCCGTCCGTCTCTAGCTGGTTCGGTCTGTTCTGATGTCGATGCAGGTTTATTGGTCGTCTATTTTTATTTTCGCTTGTCGTATAATCGAAGAGCTCGAGGCGAAAATGCGTGATTTTTTGTGGGGCATTGGGCCGGATTATAATGGTCGGGCTAAGGTGCCGTGGAAAACCTTGTGAGTTTCGAAGTCTGAAGGGAGGTTGGGGATCCGTCAGTTAAGAGATACTAACAGGTCGCTTATGGCTACTCATATTTGGAGTATATTGTCCAAACGAGAGTCGTTATGGGTTGCTTGGGTTTACTCTTTCCACTTGCGCTCTCGGCAATTTTGGGACATTCGGATCCTTCAAAATTGTTATTGGAGTTGGCGTAAGATCTTGTTGCTTTGTCCGGTGATTCGTCCATTTTTTAGGGTTCTGGTTGGTGATGGGACTTCTTCGTCGGCTTGGTATGATAGATGGAGTGATGTTGGGCCGTTATGGTAGTATATTACACCCCGTAGGGTGTTTAGTGCTCGTTTACATGATTCAGCCTCTATAGCTGATCTGGTTGTGAATGGGGTCCCTAATGGGTGGGATTCGTTGGGGGTTGAATTGTCGGTCCTCCATTCGGGTGTTTCTGACATGATAGTTTGGGTCTCGGGTAATTATAGTGGTGAATTTTCTGCTTCGGTTGATTGGGACTCCATTCGTTTGCGCTTTCCTGAAGTTCGGTGGACTCGTGTGGTGTTATTCTCTCATTGCATTCCTAAGCATGCGTTTAACATGTGGCTGATTTTAAAGAATAAAGTTCCTACGCAGGATAGGATGTTGAGATGGGATAGTAGAAGAATGAACAAGAATATGATGTGCTGTTGTGACACCTCGTCCGAAATCCAGGTCAAACAATTTACTTTGACTTTTAATTAAGTATAAATTATGCTTTCTCTGATCTGATTTCTGTTTAAACTGTTAAATTATTGTGCCTGATTGTTAACTGATGACATAAACCTAATCCCGCGTTTGTACCAGAAGCGTATACCCGTTAAAAACATAATGATTTCATGTGTTAATCATTGAACTTCAATAACAAGAAAAATAAATATAAAATGTATTTTTATATTTTATCCGGAACTGGTGTCGAACGTTTATAAAATTGACACGTCAAACTGATAAGCGACCGATCGTCTAAAACTATTCGGTTTTAAACAATATGAACGGTCGAGCTTAAAACTGTTACAAACTAACAAACTGAAAACGTTATCCGTAACCCGTTTGAAAAAATGAAAAGCATAACTGATTTCTGAAAAACTTTTATAACCGACTTAAAAAATTGTTTTCATGAAGTAAAAACATCACAAACTAAAATCGTTGTCAAGACATAAACCAAACTCCAACCGATCACCCAATTGGGCCCGACATGGCGGAATAGGCCCAATAAGCTTAAAACGATAAAACCGAGCCCGAAACCTTGACCCATTACTCAAACATAATATTCCGAATGATCTTGGCGACCCGCAACCTCAACCGATGCATAACGGGCCCAGACCTCAAACCGGTGCCCCGTTTGGACCCGTTCGGCCCATAACCGACGGACCGGCCCGGTTATATTTTCGTTTAAATGTTCTGGCCCAATATAAAGCCCAAAGCCCAATGGGTTTATTTTTATAATTTAAACCCATCAAACTTGTATTAATTTTTATAAAATGATTATCACCGTTCATATTTTTATAAAAATTAGCCATGGACTTGTATTAATTTTATCCATTAGTTAAATATAAAAGTAAGGGGTTATTTTAATTCTCAAGTCCTTTATATACTTTATAAAACTTGCACAATACAAAACCATTTTTATTAAACATGACAAGTTTTATACAAACAAGTCACCTACACATGAAATTTCTATAAAAATGATTAGTAGAATTGGAGTTAGTCAATTGTGGTGAAAGTGTGGCCAACACTCCAAGCCTAATAACCTACACTAGCTCATCATTGGTAAATAATAAGTGAAGACTTGTGCACACCATCACCACCAACTTCTCTTACAACCCATCACCCTTACGTAACCAACTCCCTCCCTCTCTCTTTTTTCTGGCAGCCGGCAAGTACACCACCACCACTGCCATTCACCACCGCCACCACCATGAGCCACCACCCTAACCTTAAACTGCCGCCACCACCATGAACCGCCACTCCCATCCCCTTCCTCCTTCTTCTCGGTGAACAACCAAACACCACCACAGCCTCCCTTCCCCTCCTCCCTGCTCCACCTCATGACAGCCCCTAAACCCCCACCACCGTCCCAAGCTACTACCACCTCCACCCAGCTGCGATGCTGCTGCCGTAATCTGCCACCCCCAGCCCCTGAGCTGCTGCTGTGGAACCCGTCACCCACCGCCACCTTCTCTCCTCCTTCCCTTCTTCCCCTCGTCAACCAAACAACCACCACCCTACTATTGCGTGTGCTGCTGCTGTGACCGCCTCCTGTCGCCGCTAAACTGCTGCTGTTGTGACGCTGCTAGCCACTGCCGTGAACAACCCGAGCCACCACCTTCTCCTTCCACTTGTTTTTCTAACACTCTCACTTGGTAAGTTTTCTTTTGAACCATTTTCCTTCTATGATTTTATACACTTTGATCAACCCAAATGAGCCACAAGTCTAAGTCTTGACAATCTAACACTCTAAAAATCTTAAGTTTTTCTTTTTCTCCTAATGATCTTGATCATCTTACAAGTTTCTAAAACAATGAGGTGTTTTTGAATTAAAACAAAAACCTATGATTCATTTAACTAACTTAATGTGCTGGTTTAATCATCTAGTAATTTCATGTTAATTACTATATTTTGCATGGGTTGATGGATTAGAAACATTGTTGTTAGCATGTTATGGTTCACTAGAATTGTTATAATCATGTCTATGTTGTGATATAAAATGATAGAATTGTTAGTTATGGTTTATGTTGTTAAAAATCAAACATATAGACTAATATGTTGCTAATGATGATCATCATGGACTAGATAGTGATTAGAGACATGTATGGACTTAACTTGGACATTAGGATGTTTATGTAAAAATATTGGACATAAAATGTTAACATTAAACCATTTAAATGAATTTTATGGATTAATATTAAAACTAGTAATTTTATATAAATTACTTGGATCTCTAAACCATGAGAATTGACCATTTAACACAACTTATATAAAATGGTCAAATTTTATAAAAATATAAATTCTAAAAGACAAGAATTAAAAGACTTGTTGGAATTTTATAAAAATAAAATGGATAAAATATATATAGATATATTTTATGTTCAAAAATGATAGAATATAAACTTTGGATTTATACAAAAATGGAAACGTTTTATGTTAATGAATTTCTATAAAAAGTCTTTTATTAAAACCATAACTTTGTTTGATAAATAAAGTTATTAAAAAATGATTTAATAAAAATAAAATCAAAAGACTTATAGAAATTATGAAAAACATATTTTAAATATTTTTGATTATTTTAAAAGAATCAAAATAATCAAAACGTTTTAACCGGAACAAATGTTTTATTTTTAAACGTTTGACATAAAACGAAATCTTTAAACAATTTAAAACGTCTTACGACGTGTCGAATCGTATATAATTATTTCCAACAAATAATTATCCTTCTGAATTTTAGAAACTCTAATTTGAGTTAAAATCATTTTGGTTTGTAAATATGATTATTTCAATGATAATTATATTTATAATAACTCAAAACCCTAATTTTCCTTAACATGATTTAAATATTAAATAACTTTTAATATTTACCTACTTATGTTAAATCATTTAACTTGTAATAATTTAGTAAAATTATTTCGACAAGTTAGAATAATTATTTCAATAATAATTATCAACTCTAGTTATATATATTATAACTTAACACGATTAGTTATTCAATCGATTGAGCGAACATAAAAATAATAATAAATATTATTATTTAAAACGATGTTTAATACTTGATTGAACTGGTCTTCATGATACGTTATCGCATGTTCATTCTTTGTATATATTTACATAAATGCCTTAATACGTGAACATTCGTATTTACTGATTTTGTAAACTGGTAAACTAACGGGTTTTCAAAACGCTTCAAACGGGATTATACGTCAAGACTTGACCGGTATCATTTGGGTAACGTTCGTTACTCAAATGATTATGTGGACCCTTATGCATGTTGTCTTATGTTTTATTAGGAATTTACTTGCTAGTTGCCACTCGGCAATTCATCATTACCGCTGAATCAAGTGAGTTTCACGGCCCCTTTTCTTTACAACTGTTTTACACTTATGGGGGAGAAATCATGAACTGATAAAATGTTTTAACTTAATGTTATGGTTTACCTGTTAGCCGTATGATTATCTGTTCTCTTACTAATTGCCCAACAACTGGTACTTTATCGTTATAAACGTTAGTACAACTGAATCCCACCATTAGTTGATTTCAATTAGTTATGCTCGAAACGATAACTAGTGAGTAGATCTATTTGGGTTGACAACCCTGCCCGGTTTGGTAGCTCCAATCCTGACTTCGTATATTGTCAAGGGGTACACGTCAGTTATTCTTGCATGTTCGGTATCTCTCGGGCGAGGATACCATGGGTGGGTAAACCGTTAGTATTTGAAATCAAGGTTCATGTGAGATCATACAACTACAACAGTAAGCCAATATAACATTCTGAGTTTCCTGAAAACTGATTTACAATCTTACTATTGAGTCCTAAACATGTGAACCTCACCAACTTTATGTTGACCTTTTAAACTCATGATTTCTCAGGTAACTAAGCTGATCATGAAAGCCGTGCAAATGGGACTTCGCCTTTATATTCGGACCTGCTTCGTTGGAGTCCTAGTCCCAATCTATCCTAAATAACTACTTTATGTTTTCAATAATGAAACTTGACTTTTAAAGTTCAAATGTAAGACAATATCGTTTACCACTCTTTCCGCTGCAACAATTAATGATATTATGTTTTAATTAACGTTTGAATTTAGTAGTAGTTGTTCTGTATATCTGTGACTATGATTTCATCTCGCTCACACCCAATCATTTGTCCGGGGTGTGACAGATTGGTATCAGAGCCGCAGTTATAGCGAACCAGGTTAAACACTTTAACTAAAACCCAACCTGGACTATGACCGGCTCCGAAGCTTCCTTTTGCACGCAAGACCACTTCCTTACTCATTGATTATGTTAACTTATGCTTTGTATATACATGAGTTATCAATTCTGTTATGCATTTATATCTTTGTTTTAAATGCTATTATCATGGTACTAACTTTGTTCTCTGATGGAATATTATCGCAGTGATGACTTCCTCTTCGGAAGAGGTTATCTGCATTTCCGATTCCAGCAGAGATGATCAAGTGGTGCCGGAGTACTCTCCATCACCTGAAGACTATATGCCATCCAGCCCTGAGGCTGAGATACCAACGGTTGGTACTGTCCGACTGTCGACCATCCCATCGAGCTTCCTGAGGCCCCTACGACCAAGGGTCTCAGACGACTCATCAGACCACCCCTCGCCCACCGCTATTGCTAGCGGTGCGGCCGCAGCTACTGCTGCCACTGCTGCTGGTGCTACACGCACCATGGTCCTCTTTGCGCGCAGACAACGTTCTGTACGCACCTACCGACCCTTTCGAGGTGCCGGTAGGCGAGGATTCACCCCCGGGACGGGAGCTGGCCCTTCCCGGCGCAGGGCAGCTGAGGGCCCTGCAGACGAGCATGTGCCCAAGCGGCACAGCGCGTCTGATCACCCTCACCTTGCCTGGATCCCGGGGCAGCTAGCCTCGTGGAGGGCCGTTGAGGGAGTACCTAGCCTGTACGAGCCAAGTGACTCCTCTGCTAGGGATGGCGCTTCCGGCCACCCTAGGGCAGGATGCTCCATCCTCACAAGAGAGCCTATAGCGGATACTGTTCCGCTGCTCGTGGCACATGTTCGTAGCCACGATCGGAGTCTCGCCGTCCTGAACGACGATATCTTTAGGCTCGCCACGCGGGCTGAATTCACTGTGTTAGTGGCCCGCGTAGCTGAGCTAGAGCGCATTCAGGTCGCTTCCCAGGGAGCCATGGAGTCCCTGCACGCTCACATGAGCAATGTGTGCATGGTCAACTTTGCTCTAGTGTTGGCCAACGAATCCTTCCAAGCCCGGCTTGCCGTCTTAGAAGAATTCGCGAGGCGAGTGTTCACTTTCTTGGACCTCACCTCCAGGATCACTACTTCCTTGATCCGACCCCCTGGACCCCCTGGACCACCACCACCCCTTTAGATGACTTACCTAGCATCTAGGCTTTTGACCCACCATTTTAGCGATGAAACATATTTATATATTTTGTAGTGATGTATTATGGGACTGCGTGCCCAAGACACTTAAAAACTTGTCCTCTTTTGTTATTGTATGTTTTATCGGATAATATGGTGGAATGTAATGGTAGTATGTTTATGTTTATGACGTGTTGTATATGTTTGCCATGTTTATGATTACTGTTATTTCTGTTATTATCATTGTGCCGTGATCGTTCTCTCGCGAACCATACTCCTTGCTATTTCATGTTTCTTGGCTGTGCTTGTGCGTTTCATATCATGGTACTGTAGATGTATGTCGTGGCTGTTATTCTCGTGCATGTAAAACCTCACTT